>NW_026847660.1:44371298-44708389 GCF_025583915.1 Anolis sagrei ordinatus
TCTTGGCAGGGGGTTGGACTGGATGGCCCATGAGGTCTCTTCCAACTCTTTGATTCTATGATTCTAAGGATGAGGCAGGCTTCATTCCAGCTATGAAGTTTGAGGTAAGACCTCAGGTATTTTTTTAGTAATCAGAGGACTGCAGACCAGAATTCGCATTTGTTTTTGCGAAGGCAGCATCATAACAAGATGAGTCAGATAATGCAGCAACTTGTATGACATCAGTCTGGTAGAAATCTATAATGAATATGGAATCAAGCCATTGTGATTTAGTAAACATTAAGCAAATCTCTCCCAAAGCTATGATGATGGTCACTGGCTTCTGTTGGCAAACTCCCCTGTTTCTCATCCCAATCTACTTTGTAGAGATTTCACCAGATTAAAATGCAATGACCCCATTTTACACTGCATTTACAGCCAGAGTGGAGAATCTCCAGGCCTTCAGATCTTGTTGGACTCCACCATGAACCAGCTCAAGCTAAAACAGCATAGCCAATGGTCAGAGATTATAGTCCAACACCATATGGAAGGCTGCAGGTTGTGAATCTATGCCATCTGAACAAGGCAGAGACACAAACATGGCTTTACAATGTAAACAAAGTAAACTAGTGAGCTACTGCCATGACTGTTTATTACTATGGAATTTTTTTGTCTTACCTTTCCACTAGGAAATTCAGGCATATGCACACTTTTCTTCTTTTATCGTCACAATAATGGATATAAATGATAGATATCATTGCCACATATGGTGACAGTGAAGGCAACAGCAAGACTTTTCTACTTACATTGTGTGAAATCACATTTTGTTCTTTATGTTCCTAAAAGCTCTACTGAAGGCAGAAATGTGATTTTGAACTACTTCCACTGAAGTATTACAGAAAAACACGAACAAGTCAAGAAAAACATACTTGAGTTCCTGTAACTGTTCTTGGTTGTGCTTCTCTCTGTTATTTCTTCCATAAAGATTGATTGACTGATTAAATTATTTATGTTTTGCCTTTGGGCCTAAAGAAGGCCCTTTAAAGTAACATGTATTTTTAAAAACTTTAAAATATATAATATGAACACATTAGCAACAGACTAAATGGTGCCTGGTGAACTATAATTCACACAATTGCAATTCCCAAATGTCAGGGTCTATTTTTCCCAACCCCTCCAGTATTTTCCGTGGGCCATGAAAGTCCTGTATATGCCAAGTTTGGTTCAATTCTATTGTTGGTGTAGTTCAGAATGCTCTTTGGTACCTGGTGAACTATAATTCACACAATTGCAATTCCCAAATGTCAGGGTCTATTTTTCCCAGCCCCTCCAGTATCTTTCGTGGGCCATGGAAGTCCTGTATGCCAAGTTTGGTTCAATTCTATTGTTGGTGTAGTTCAGAATGCTCTTTGGTGCCTGGTGAACTATAATTCACACAATTGCAATTCCCAAATGTCAGGGTCTATTTTTCCCAACCCCTCCAGTATTTTCCGTGGGTCATGGAAGTCCTGTATGCCAAGTTTGGTTCAATTCTATTGTTGGTGTAGTTCAGAATGCTCTTTGGTGCCTGGTGAACTATAATTCACACAATTGCAATTCCCAAATGTCAGGGTCTATTTTTCCCAACCCCTCCAGTATTTTTCGTGGGTCATGGAAGTCCTGTATGCCAAGTTTGGTTCAATTCTATTGTTGGTGCATTTCAGAATGCTCTTTGGTGCCTGGTGAACTATAATTCACACAATTGCAATTCCCAAATGTCAGGGTCTATTTTTCCCATCCCCTCCAGTATTTTCCGTGGGTCATGGAAGTCCTGTATGCCAAGTTTGGTTCAGTTCTATTGTTGGTGTATTTCAGAATGCTCTTTGGTGCCTGTTGAACTATAATTTACACAAGTGCAATTCCCAAAAAGTCAGAGCTGAATCGGTTGGCGGTAATTCCAATCCCTTCATCCATTGTCCATACTTCCCCAAACATACCGTTTGTATCATTAATCACTATGCTTTAATTATGTTCAATTTGTAACAATGGAAATACATTCATAACAGTACAGTTATGACGTAGCAACAAAAATATGGTTGGGGGTCACCACAACATGAGGAACTATATTTAGGGGTCATGGCATTAGGAAGGTTGAGAACCACTGCTCTAGACCATGGCCATATAGCCCGAAAAACCCTACAACAACCCAGTGATTCCGGCCATGAAAGCCTTCAACAGATATTGTGATATTTTCTGCCTTGATATTCTGGGTTATATGACTGTGTGGAAGAGCCATGAGTCCCTGTTCAGAAGATTTCACTTGCAAACAACTCATAGTTAAGAATAGGGCTGAGACAACAGGAAGTGAGTGAAATCTACCACTCAGAAAGGAAATTCACTCCTAGAAGAGTTATCGTGGGGTCAGTTGTGAGGGTTATAATAATATAATAATAACACTTTATTTGTACCCCACTACCATCTCCCCAGGGGACTCGGTGCGGCTTACATGAGGCTGAGCCCAAATACAACAATACAAATAGTAATAACAATACAAGCAATTAAAAATAAAACATGGACAATACAATAATGCAACATTAACAATAAGACCACATGATTAAAAACTATGGGAAGGCCAAATGTAAAATTAAAATCGAAACATGGGCTGGAACATGGGCGAAAAAATGATGGGGTGTTTGTGGAAAACATACAAGCAGACCTAAAAATGTAAGGTGCTTTGGAGGACAAAGTGCTATGGGATCATTATTCTGGGAAGGCACACTGGAACAGCCACATCTTCAAGCTCCTCCTAAAGACTGCCAGAGTTGGGCCCTGCCTGATGTCCTTAGGAAGTGAGTTCCAGAGTCAGGGGGCCACCACCAAAAAGGCCCTCTCTCTCGTCCCCACCAATCGCACCTGCGATGCAGGTGGGATCGCGAGCAGGGCCTCTCCAGATGAATGGAGAGATCGTGTGGGTTCATATACAGCAGTGGTTCTCAACCTTCCTAATGCCGCAACCCCTTAATACAGTTCCTCATGTTGTGGTGACCCCAACCATAAAATTATTTTCATTTTTACTTCATAAATGTAATTTTGCTACTGTTATGAATCGTAATGTAAATATCTGATATGCAGGATGTATTTTCATTCACTGGACCAAATTTGGCAGAAATACCCAATATGCCCAAATTTGGATACTAGTGGGGTTGGGGGAGGGACTGGTTTTATCATTTGAGACTTGTACTTGCAGGGATTTATAGTTCATCTACAATTAAAGAGCATTCTGATCTCCACCAATGATGGAACTGAACCAATCTTGGCACACAGGACTCCCATGACCAACATAAAATATTAGCAGGATTTGGTGGGCATGGATCTTGAGTTTGGGAGTTGTAGTTCGCCTACATCTGTGGACTCAAACAATGATGGATCAGGACCAAATTTGGCACAAATACTCAATATGCCCAAATGTGAACACTAGTGGAGTTTGGGGGAAATAGACCTTGGCATTTGGTAGTTGCAGTTGCTGGGATTTATAGTTCACCTACAATCAAAGAGCATTCTGAACCCCACCAATAGAATTGGATCCAACTTTCCACATGTAACCCAGGTGACCAAGAGAAAATACTGTTTTTTCTAATGGTCTTTGGGGACCCCTTGGACACCCTCTTGCGACCCCCCCAGGGGTCCCGACCCCCAGGTTGAGAAACACTGATATACAGAGATGCGGTCACACAGGTAGGCGGGTCCCAAACTGTTCAGGGCTTTGTAGGTAAGAACCTGCACCTTGAATTGGGTCCGGAAAATGCTTTAGCATCAATCCTTGTTTCCATAACAAGCCATTTTCCCCCAAAACTCAATTATCACAGGGACCCCAACCTGCATAAATAATGCATTTGTCATTTAGCACCAGGGTGCAGGAACATAGCCAGCTGCTTCATGCTGACTCTCAGAATATTACATGCCGGCTCTCAGAGGAAGATAAGGAGTATATTATTGGGTTTCAAGAAACAATCTGGGACCTAAATCAAGGAATGTCCCTGCTTCTTCCAGCTGGAATAGAATACTTTCTTTTCTTGCTCACAACCCACACACCGTTCTGAGGAAGAAAAAAAAAAAAGAATCACGAGGAAAATATGATCCTTAGGTCATATTGGTGAAAGAAACACAGGGCGAATTCCAAATAACAGTGTATTAAAAAGATGTAATTGTTACACTAACCAGGGCTAGTAACAAAAGGGACTCTTAGTGTATTTGGAAGAGGGAAACAACTACCAAGGAGTACCCTGGTTGCATAATTGTATCTTTTGACATTGCTTCAGCTGTCGTGACTAGTGTCTAGATCTAGGGAAGTCATGCTACCCCTCTATTCCGCTTTGGTTAGACCACACCTGGAATATTGTGTCCAGTTCTGGGCACCACCATTCAAGGGAGATATGGACAAGCTGGAATGTGTCCAGAGGAGGGCAACTAAAATGATCAAGGGTCTGGAGAACAAGCCCTATGAGGAGCGGCTTAAGGAGCTGGGCATGTTTAGCCTGAAGAAGAGAAGGCTGAGACGAGATATGATAGCTATGTATAAATATGTGAGAGGAAGCCACAGGGAGGAGGGAGCAAACTTGTTTTCTGCTTCCCTGGAGACTAGGACGCGGAACAATGGCTTCAAACTACAAGAAACGAGATTCCATCTGAACATGAGGAAGAACTTCCTGACTGTGAGAACCATTCAGCAGTGGAACTCTCTGCCCTGGAGTGTGGTGGAGGCTTCTTCTTTGGAAGCTTTTAAACTGGCTGGATGGCCATCTGTCAGGGGTGATTTGAATGCAGTATTCCTGCTTCTTGGCAGGGGGTTGGACTGGATGGCCCATGAGGTCTCTTCCAACTCTTTGATTCTATGACTACATTCTGTGGAATCCTGGGATTTGTGGCGTCATTCATGTGCTGTGTTCAAGCTAAATGTCTTTGTGTCACTTTTAAAAAGACTGTGTATATATTGGCATAGGGCAGTGCCGATACTAATATGAAAGAGAATGGCCCTGATATTTTGACATTTTCCTGTTCTAATGTTGGGTTTTTAGCTACTTTCAGTAGCTCGGTGATACAATGGGTTAAACCTTTGTGCTGGCAGGACTGTAGACCAACAGGTTGCAGGTTCGAATCCAGGGAGAACACGGATGAGCTCCCTCTGTCAGCTCCAGCTCTCCATGCGAGGACATGAGAGAAGCCTCCCACAAGGATGGTAAAACATCAAAACATCTTGGCATCTGCTGGGCAACGTCCATGCAGATTTTTTTTTGTTGTGTCAGGAGCGACTTGAGAAACTGCAAGTCACTTCTGGTGTGAGAGAATTGGCCGTCTGCAAGGACATTGCCCAGGGGTCGCCCGGATGTTTTTATCATTCTTGTGGGAGGCTTCTCTCATGTCCCCGCATGAGGAGCTGGAGTTGATAGAGGGAGCTCATCCGCCTCTCCCCGGATTCGAACCTGTGACCTGTCGGTCTTCAGTCAATTCTCTCACACCAGAAGCAACTTGCAGTTTCTCAAATATCTCCTGACACAAAAAAGTAGCTCTGACTAAGACATTGCAAGTATTTCTATCAAACTAGGAATTCCAGTAGTCCATAAATTGGAGACATGGCAGGTAAAATTGGTGCTATTTTGCACCAATTTTACCCGCCAGGTCTCCAGTTTACCTTGCAACTTGCAGTCATGTTACAAGGCAGCATGATTGCAATTGGAATTTGATCCAGTTGATTCCAAATGGATTACATTCCTCTAAAACAGAAATGACATTTCTATCAGGGAGGTATCTGCCTTGCAACTTGCAGATACCTCCCAGACAGATATGTCATTTCTATTTTAGAGAAATTTAATCTTATTGGAATCAGTGAGATTCGATTTGATCTGGAAATGATGTATTATTGATTTTAGTGCCTCACTAAACTGCAAATCCCAGCTTTTTGTAGGTTGCAGCCAGAGTGCTTTTAGAGCCATTTTAAAGGTGCTGCGGTTGTTTCATGTGGGAGAATCTCTGGTCATTCTCCAAAAGTCTATAGCAATGGTTCTCAACCTTCCTAATGCCACGACCCCTTATTACAGTTCCCCATGTTGTGGTGACCCCCAACCACCAAATTATTTTTGTTGCTACTTCATAACTGTAATTTTGCTACTGTTATAAATCATTTATTTATTTATTTATTTGCTTTATTTCTATACCGCATTTTTCAGCCCAAACAGGCGATTCATAATGTAAATATCTGATCTGTAGGATGTACTATTTTCATTCACTGGACTTAACTTGGCACAAATACCCAATACACCCAAATTTGACTACTGGCGGGGTTGAGGGAGTTGATTTTGTCATTTGGGAGTTGTAATTGCTGGGATTTATAGTTCACCTACAATCAAAGAGCATTCTGAACTCCACCAATGATGGAATTGAACCAAACTTGGCACACAGAACTTCCATGACCAATAGAAAATACTGGAAGGGTCTGGTGGGCATTGACCTTGAGTTTTGGAGATGTAGTTCACTTACATCCAGAGAGCACTGTGGACTCAAACAATGATGGATTTGGACCTAACTTGGCATGAATATTCAATATGCCCAAATGTAAACACTAGTGGAGTTTGGGGAAAATAGACCGTGACATTTGGGAGTTGTAGTTGTTGGGATTTATAGTTCACCTAAAATCAAAGCACATTCTGAACACCATCAACGATAGAATTGGTCCAAACTTCTCACACAGAACCTCCATGACCAACAGAAAATACTGTATATTCTCATGGTCTTTGGCGACCCCTCTGACACCCCCTTGCGCCCCCCCTAGGGGTCCCGACCCCCAGGTTGAAAAACACTGGTCTATAGTCTGCTTCATGTTTGCTGGTTTGACTTTTGTGGATTGGATTATTCATGGATTTGATTAAAATGTTCCCTCTAGAAACCTCTAGGCCCCCCAGTAGGGTTTTATGATCACGGACCACCAAAAGTTGAGCATAGAATCATTTTGGAGGATCTAGAGATTCATGGAGAGGCTTTCTCTTGGCAAAGAGCAGTAATTTTTTATAATCATGGTTTTATGGGGACCCCTAACCACAGTGAATGTGGAGGGCTGATTATACTATGTTGGATATAGAGGCCAAAAGATGCATTTCAGTCTACTCACTTACCTGTATCAATTCATGGCTGCCAATGGCATCCAAGCTAGACCTTAAATCCCAGACTGCTACTCCTGATCTTGGGTTTACATTTCAGACTATCTATCTAACTCTCTCTCTCACACTATGGTGGCTTGAAATACAAGTGATGTGTAAAGCAAGGACATAATCGAAAGTGAGAAGTATAAATGCGGTGCTTTGTGGAATAATGCATTGGGTAGCATTGTGCTGGGTTGCTTTAAAAAGCCAGTTTCCAGTCCTTGCGATACCTGCAATCTCTAATATTTGCAGGGGGTGGAGTGTTGAGCTACATTGCTGCCTTTGCCTTTCTCTCTGCCCCTCCCAAGTTGCTAGTTTGTGGCAGGAGGAGGAGAGGAGGGGGCCTGTTTGGCACAGAATGGGACGGATTGTTCCACGGGAAAATTGCCCAAGTTCTCTCCTTAAGACGAGCTTGTATGGGACCATTGTCTGTGCCTTCTCCCACCCGTTTTAACACAAGCATTTATTATTCAGTTTCATGGCAAAACAATTGGTGCTCACAGTGATTCCCTCCACCCCATTATTGTTATTTTGTTTTGTCTTCTGTTTTTTTTTTAAATGTCATTGTTAACTTCTGTTCCCCAGGCAGCTGTTTTTGTCAAAATAGTGCAATAGCATTCAGATTCCCTTGTCTTGGCCAATACGTACAAGCAACGTCTTAACTCTGCCATTTAACTGGACATAGTAACAGAGATGGGTTTTATTTACCCTCCCACCCTAAGTTGCATAGAGCTCTTCATCTGCAGGCATTGATTCATGCAACTGGATGTCAATAAGCGATGTATTCTAACTGAAACCATTTCAATTATCTTTATAATCCGTAAAGCTCCTGCTATATCATAGAATCATAGAGTTAGAAGAGACCTCATGGGTCATCCAGTCCAACCCCCTGCCAAGAAGCAGGAAAATTGCATTCAAAGCGTCCCCAACAGATGGCCATCCAGCCTCTGTTTAAAAGCCTCCATAGAAGGAGCCTCCACCTCACTTCGGGGTAGAGATTTCCACTGCTGAACAACTATCACAGCCACAAAGTTCTTCCTAATGTTCAGGTGGAATCTCCTTTCCTGTAGTTTGAAGCCATTGCTCCACATCCTAGTCTCCAGGGCAGCAAAAAACGAGTTTGCTCCCTCTTCCCTATGACTTCCCCTCACATATTTATACAAGGCTATCATGTCTTCCCTCAGTCTTCTCTTCTGCTGGCTAAACATGCCCAGCTCTTTAAGCCGCTCCTCATAGGGCTTGTTCTCCAGGCCTTGGATAATTTTCGTTGCCCTCCTTTGGACACATTCTAGCTTGTCAGTATCTCTCTTCAATTGTGGTGCCCAGAATTGGACACAGTATTCCAGGTGTGGTCTAACCAAGGCAGAATAGAGGGGTAGCATGACTTCCCAGGATCTAGACCAGGGGTCCACAAACTTTTTAAATAGAAAGCCAGGTCACAGTTCCTCAAACTGTTGGAGGGCCGGATTATAATTTGAAAAAAACATGAATGAATTCCTATGCACACTGCACATATCTTATTTGTAGTGCAAAGAACACTTAAAAACAATACAATAATTAAAATGAGGAGCAATCATAACAAATATAAACTTATTAGTATTTCAATGAGAAGTGTGGGCCTGCTTTTGGCTGATGAGATAGGATTGTTGTTGTTGCTGTTGTTGTTGTTGTTGTGTGCTTTCAAGTCAGTACAGACTTAGGTTGACCCTAAGTGAGGGCCGGGTAAATGACCTTGGAGGGCCGCATTCAGCCCCCGGGCCTTAGTTTGAGGACCCTGATCTAGACACTTTACTCCTATTTATGCAGGCCAAAATCCCATTGGCTTTTTTAGCTGCAGCATCACATTGTTGTCTCATGTTTAACTTGTTGTCTACAAGGACTCCAAGATCTTTTTCATATGTACTACTGTCCAGCCATGTGTCCCCCATTCTTTATCTTTGCATTTCATTTTTTCTGCTCAAGTGGAGTATCTTGCATTTGTCACTGTTGAACTTCATTTTGTTAGTTTTGGTCCATCTCTGTTAAGATCTTTTTGAATTCTGCTCCTGTCTTCTGGAGTATTGGCTATCCCTCCCAATTTCGTGTCAACAGATCATGCCTTCTAACCCTTCATGTAAGTCATCAGTGGTTCTCAACCTGTGGGTCCCCAGGTATTTTGGCCTACAACTCCCAGAAATCTCAGCCAGTTTACCAGCTGTTAGGATTTCTGAGAGTTGAAGGTCAAAACATCCGAGGACCCACCGGTTGAGAGCCACTGCACTATATGGTATCATTTGGTACAGTAAGTCATAGTGTCACACCCATAGGCCCCTTTTTGTCTGGAAGAAAGAATTCCAAGGGTCCCAAGCTACCACAATGGGGAGTTATTTCAATGTATCTGCCAAGCTGAATGCATATAAAGACACAAAGTTAGTCCAGAAAATTTCCCAAAGTTTTATGGGCGCTCCTTTTGGTGTTACCCCCTCTGATGGTGTTACAAGGTGTGGTTTACATCCCCTGCACCTCCCTAGTGATGCCATTATTCTTTGTTGTTTTACGGAGAAGAAGGCTTCTGCTGTAATATTTTTCAAAAATGAATACTGCCTACCGTACCCAAGGATTCAATTTTCATGGTTTTACTTGCCTACGATCCTCTCAATTTTGTGTAGGTCTTTCAGTGTGATTCTATGATATGCCTCAGAACCAAGTAGAGGCAAAATATAGGTTTTGCTATTATCCACGTTTTAGGTATCCATGTGAGATGGGGTTGTCATGGAAAGTGCTCCCATCAATACTATACCACTAAAATTTTAATACAAAATTTCAAAAAAAAAATTTCAGTGCAAACTTAAAACCATTTAAACCATGCTACAAACATAATAGAAAAAGATAAACCCCTGCACTCCCCATTAAGCGATCCTTCTGCAATGTGAGATAAGAGCCAAAGGATTGCTTAAATAAAAAATATAGTTGCCTTTTTTGGAAAGTTGAGCTGACCAAACCTCACCTGGGAACTATGGAGAAGGCTCTCTCCTAATAACACAATGTAGCAAAATTTGGGGAAAAAATTGTTCCTGGTGTGAAAGTGTTACTTGCTTTTTAATTGTGTGGTACTTACTTTTAAAGTAGTGGTTATACACCAGAAACTTCATTTTTGTGGCTGCCATAAACTGTGTTGAATTGGTGAAGAGTCTATGAGATATGCATTGAAAAAACTATAGCAAAATGTGTTGTAGGATGTCCCGCAAAAACAAAGTTTTTGCAGTTTAATAAACTTTTTCCATATTTTAATGATGGAACCAATTTGGAAATGACATTTATAACCCAGGAACAAAAATCATGTTACATAGTATAATTTAAGACTTACTGTTTACCTTCAGCATGACTTTGGCTAGCTTGAAATCAATTCACTGTCTTCCAACTCCAACAGATCAGGAGCCAGAGTAAGATAAAAGGAGAAGGTTTTTGTCCTGCTAAAGCCAACTCCTGGTCTTTCAAAAAACAAAACAAACCCCAAAAACAAAAAAACCCAAAAAACAAACTTGAACCATACCTCTGTTTTGCCTTTTCTGATTTTTTCTGACTTGTTTACTCTTGGCGCAACGGGCCTCGTTACCTTTAACTTACACCCAGGGTTGTGTTTAGCTAGAGATAAAACCTCAAAATGTATGCTAAGATAGGATTAATTCTGTGGTTGATATAGTAGTAACGGAAATGTTGTGCAATTTGCTATTTTTAGTTGCTATTTTTTTGTGGTTGGGAATCTGTCAACTAGATATTAGCTTAGGATGATGGTGAATGAAAGACCTGCAAGAGATTCTATTATTATTCAACTTCTTTTTGGAACAGAAAGCATCCAAAGTACAACATGCACTTTGTCCATTAGGTTAAATGGCATAGAGCAGGCATATGATCTGATACTCAGATTCTTCTCTCCATCACTGCATTTGTTCTGGGGAAATCTTTGTTAAGGCTAAGATAAGTATAAAAAGCTTTGGGAAGCTTTTTTTAAAGATTGGAACTACCAGAACCAGCTGGTTAAGATTACTATCTGTTGTAGTTGGAATCTTCTGGGATTTGTAGTTCAAAAAAACACTTTCTTGATTTCTGGGGCAAAGTCATTAGCATACAAAACCACTCTTCCCTCTTTCCTGGATTCTTATCTTCGCCTTTTTTAGATTTTTAGAAGTGGAAAGGAACTTGCATTTTGAGTAAACTGTCTACTACATGGCAGCATTAATAACGAATAGAATGAGTAATGGGAGAACCATTAATGTAATGGGAGAACCAAAGATGGAGAGGGAGAAAAGAATTAAGAATACATCTGCATAGTCAAAGCAATGGTATTCACCATAGTAACTATGGATGTGAGAGCTGGACCATAAGGAAGACTGAGTGAAGGAAGATAGACGCTTTTGAACTGTGGTGTTGGAGGAAAATTCTGAGAGTGCCTTGAACTGCAAGAAGATCCAACCAGTCCATACTTCAGGAAATAAAGCTCGACTGCTCATTGGAGGGAGGGATAGTAGAGTATGTATTGTCGAAGTATGTAAAGATGAAGTATGTATTGTCGAAGGCTTTCATGGCGGGAATCACTGGGTTGTTGTAGGTTTTTTCGGGCTATATGGCCGAAAAATGTCGAGAATGCCTTTAGAACATGGCCATATAGCCCGAAAAAAACCTACAACAACCCAAAGATGAAGTACTTTGGCCACATAATGAGATGACAGGAAAGCTTAGAGAAGACAATGATGCTGGGGAAAATGGAAGGAAAAAGGAAGAGGATGAATGGATCCTTGAAGTGACTGGCTTGACTCTGAAGGAGTGGGGGGTGGTGACGGCCAACAGGGAGCTCTGGTCTGGGCTGGTCCATGAGGTCACAAAGAGTTGGAAGCGACTGAATGAATAAACAACAGAATGGGAGAACCAAAGATGGAGAGGCAGAAAAGAATTAAGAATAAAGCAGGAAAGAACCAAGAAGGACCTCTTTTAACTACTTTCAATCTTGCTGGTAGAAAGAGAACACTTAGCTATAGGCAGAATTTGGCAAGATATGTATTAATATACTATTAGTCATTCAATTTTTGTGAGGCAGAATAGTGTAATGGTTTGAGCATTCGATTGTAACTTTAGAGATGAGGGTTTAATTCCCACTGGGCCATGGAAATCTCCAGTAATCCTGGACGAATCACACTCTCAGCCCCAGAAAACCCTGTGAGAAGGTCACTTTTGGGTTGCCATAAGTCAGAAATTACTAGAAGGCATATAGCAACAAACAACAATTCAGTTGTCAGTTATGGAGTTAGCTAATTAATTTTGACTTTTCTGTATCACTTTTGAAATCTGCACAAAAAAGTGGGAGATGAGCACCACCCCCCAGAGTCAGACTCGACTAGACTTTATGTCAAAGGGAAACCTTTACCTTTACTTTATGGTTTTAGAGAAGGCATGGGTAAACTTTGGCCCTCCAGGTGTTTTGGATTTCAACTCCAACAATTCCTAACAGCCAGTAAACTGGCTGGAATTTCTGGGAGTTGAAGTCCAAAACATCTGGAGGAAGGAAGTTTTCCCATTCCTGTTTTAGAGTGTACAGTGCTATTGTTTTAGTTTTTCCCAAATTGACAGCTGATAAATATTAGGAGGGCAAATAATTTTTAGTTAGAATAAAGCAGTCAAGAACTACATATGAGCAGAGGAATGTAGTGTTCTAATGCAGTTGGTCCTTATTAGCAAAGGGCTTAGCTAGGGGATGCAGGGTGGTCAATTGGGTCCATCTCCCTAGTATACCCCAGTAAAAGAAGTCAGATGATACTGTGTTTATCGTATCCTCTTCCCAGTTCTGTGCTTGTTGCTTTTTGGCAGGCCAGGAAAGGCTGAATAAGATGTAATAGCATGTGAGTTGTAGTTGCTACCAGCAGACTTTCGTTGGTCATAGTCATGCATTTTGGCATGCATAGATTAATTCGCTGAATGAGCATCGTTCTTTTCTGTTGAGCAGCCTGTGGAATCGATTTGTCAGCTACATTCTAACCAAGGGTGGGGAGAATCTTTCAATATGTTTTGGACCCAGAAGCCCTATCCAGCATGCACAGTGGTATGGGATTATGGGAACTGTAGTCTAAATATTTGGATGACCATGGGTTCTACTAACCACTTTTTTTTCTCTGAACCTTAAGCAGTGGTTCTCAACCTGTGGGTCCCCAGATGTTTTGCCCTTCAACTCCCAGAAATCCTAACAGCTGGCTGGTATTTCTGGGAGTTGTAGGCCAAAACACTTGGGGACCCACAAGTTGAGAACCACTGCCTTAGAGCATAAAGCAGTGGTTCTCAATCTGGGGTCCCCAGATGTTCTTGGCCTACAATTCCCAGAAATCCCAGCCAGTTTACCAGCTGTTAGGATTTCTGGGAGTTGAAGGCCAAAAACGTCTGTGGATCCTAGGTTGAGAACCACTGGCATAAAGGAACATTAGTATGTCGAGAAATAGGCTTCTTTGTGGTACAAAATTGTCCATAAATGTTAGTCTTTATGAAAGCACAAGCTTTTCCAACCTGGTGCCTCCAGATGCATTGGAGTGCAATTCTGTTCACTGGCTCTGCAGACTGAGGATGATGGGTTTGTTGTCCAGCACATGTTCCATGGACTGAAGGCTTCAGGTTGGGGAAGGCTGCTGTTGGATTTTTCCTACAATAGACGAACAGGGCCGCTGCCTCTGGAATGTACCAAGTTCTTATCTGACATAATAGCGTCATTTAAAGCCATCACTGGGCCGTTTGTGCTCATCTGAATAGCCAACAGCAGCAGCAAGAACAACAACAACAAAATCCCCTCTTTGGTTTGGATTGAAAACAGTGGTCTATTATTCAGGGCCAAAAGATGGTATCTCTCTCTGGAATGTTCCAATAGAACCACATGACTTCTCTTTCCTCCCTCTTCTTCCCCCTTTCTTTATTCCAGAACAAAGGCTTTGCCCGGAAGAGCCACACATTCCTGCCCAAGATATTTAAGAAAATGTCTTCCCAGCCCAAAGAACGTTCTGAAGGTTTGCAGTTCCCCTTCCTGGATGATGATGACACGATCGACACTATCCGGGAATCGAAAACTGTCATTGTTCTTCGGGGTCTTCCGGGCAGTGGGAAGTCCACTTTGGCACAGGCCATCCAAGACAAGTACAAAGATGCTTGCAGAATCGTCTCTGTTGACAAGTACAAAATCCAGCCAGCCATCCGGAGCGCCATTCCTGATGATTACGGCAAGGTAGACGAGGATCTAAATGCCTATTGCAAGCGTGACGTCAGTGTGGTGGTGGTGGATGACACTCATCATGAGCGGGAACGGCTAGATCAGCTCTTCGACATTGCTGACAAGTACCGCTATGAAGTCATCATTGCAGAGCCCAAGACGGCGTGGAAATTGGATTGCTTGCAGCTCAAGGATAAGAATCAGTGGAAACTTACAGTGGATGATCTAAAGAAGCTGAAGCCCAGCTTAGAAAAGGACTTCCTTCCCTTGTATTATGGATGGTTTTTGAGTAAACGGAGCTCGGAGAACTTGCGGAAGACCGGGCAGGCATTTTTGGATGAGCTTGCCAATTCTAAAGTCTTCAAAAAGGAGGCCAATAAGCACTGTGGGTTTTCTTTCCTCCACTAAAGCTTTTAATTGCATTGAATCTGCATCTACTAACCCATGTGAATCAGCCTTCTCCTACTAGTAAGCACAAGAAGAGTGGCTTCAGGCTAGTTTTCAGGATGCTTATCTTGGGATTCTTTGCTGAGGCTGTCACGTTCTGTACTTGTGGAATAAATCCTCAGCTGCCTTTTATTTCTCAAGGCTGAGACTTTGCATCATCATCTCTGAAGCTATGTCTCCTGATACTATCTATTAAAGCCCCACCTTGGAGCAGCACAGTTGTGACCTCCTCACAAAATGGCCATTTCTGTGTTGTTGGAGAGCTGGATGACCGCCGACGATGAGTTCAGCTATCTTCTGGTACAGTGGTTCTCAACCTGTGGGTCCCCAGGTATTTTGGCCTACAACTCCCAGACATCCCAGCCAGTTTCCCAGCTGTTGGGATTTCTGGGAGTTGAAGGCCAAAACATCAAAGGACCTACAGGTTGAGAACCACTGTTCTGGTATCTGGATACACCATGAGAGGCATTTGTAGAGCCCTCTGGGGGTCTTTGGGAAGTCCCTGCAGATGGTGTTCTTGCAGCATGTTCAGCTGGATGGGAAATAGCTGAATGTATCTCTGCTGAACTCCTGGCTCTCCAAGAACTTGGAAATGGCTATGTTGGGGGCCTGTCCTACTTTTCTAGGTGGTTTTGGTGGAGAAGATCTGGGTTGTTGTGTTTTCAGACCTCTACATCAATGACATTTGTTCAGTCCAACTTGTGCTGTTATAACTTAGCAAAAGGAGGGCAGCCCACATTTCTAGTTCTCAGGGTAACTGGAAAACATAGAAGTGTTTCCTCTTTTTCCTTGGTGGCCCAAGTACCCAAAATCATTCAATCCTTCACATTTGCAGGAGTTAGGGACATGAACCTGGTAAAGCTATAAACAAAAACAAAGCTATAAGCAAAGACCTGAGAGAACAGGTCTGTGTATCTCTAGGTCAGTAGTTCTCAACCTGTGGATCCCCAGGTGCTTTGGCCTACAACTCCCAGAAATCTCATCCAGTTTACCAGCTGTTAGGATTTCTGGGAGTTGAAGGGCAGAACATCTGGGGACCTACAGGTTGAGAACCACTGCTCTACTTCTTCCTAGAGAAAATCTTTCAAAGCTACTCTTTGGCCCTAAGCTGCACAAGCAGTAGACATTCCTCAATTGACTTGCATTCCAGTCTCCCCGTCTACCTAAGTCAGTGGTTCTCAACCTGTGGGTCCCCAGGTGTTTTGGCCCACAACTCCCAGAAATCCCAGCCAGCTTACCAGCTGTTGGGATTTCTGGGAGTTGAAGGCCAAAACATTTGGGGACCCACAGGTTGAGAACCACTGCCCTAGGTCTTTGTCACTAGTTAAGTTTTTTTTCTTACCTTGGGAAAATCACCATTGTTACAATACAATACAATACAATACAATACAATACAATACAATACAATACAATACAATACAATACAATACAATACAATACAATACAATACAATACAATACAATACTGTTGCTCGTTCTTTGCTAGTGTCACAGCTTCATGCTGGCTGAAAGTTATAGTCCAAAAAAGTATTAACCCTCAGATCTAACTGGGAGCTGTCGTTCAATAGGTATATTTCCCAAGCAGTGCCCATTAGCCTTCTAATATCAGGCCATGCATTCTTCGTTCATTGCTTGTTGTTTGAGAATAATAGAAATACATGCCAACAAGATGGTGCCAAGGAGAACCTATCCTATTGAGGGATGTACTTGTAGGAGAATGTCCAAATGGTGTTAAACTGGTGGACTGAGAACCCATCCTGGAGTATTTGAAGCCCAATGATGAGAAAATACATTTTCTTCTTTGTCAGTGTATATAGTGTTATCATTGTATATTGCACTGTACAAGTAAACCGGCCAAAGCAATGGGTCCTGCTGAAGGTGTACATCTAAAATATATGTATAGTCAGTCCTCCATAGTTGCTTTTTTATAATGCAGAGAACACTTTTCTAGGAATCCAACAGAAGTTGACAACAGCATATTAATCAAATATGCAAAAGTTAAACTTCCAAATGTGAGGGGTTAATAATGAAATATAAAGCAATATAATACAATAACAAAACAAATTATCCCGCTAAAATACAAAAAAAGAACCAAAATATTCAATACATGCAATTAAAACATACAAGGTTTATAAAACAATATTAACCTAAAATTTCAAAAGCTTTGGGGAAAAAAATAATTGAAATTTAAAATATGAAGGAAGGAGTTCAGGGTGGCAATTCCAAAAATATGGAGCAGCAAGTGAAAAGGACAAAGCTGAACCAAGAAAGAGGAAACTCTTGATTGCAGGAAAAAGCTAGCATTCCTTGTTTGCCAATCCTCAAGCAGGCTGGTTAAAAAAAGAGGTCTGAAAAGTAGTGGAGAGGTAGATTGTGTAGGATTTTGAACATTTGCCACCTGCCCATGTATTGCGTGGGATGGGTCTATGGCAATGCAACTGCTGTGTTTTTATCTCAATTTTGAAGCAGCTTTCCAAGTAGTGAATCTAAACTAGATTTCACCTTAAATAGATGCAGCACCCTGGATACTTCCTTTAAAATTCAAATTAAATTGTGGCGGCTTCACCCCATCGACAGCAGAGCTGCTGCAGCGGGGACTGCCCAAATACAGTTGGTTTTCCCCATTTGCCTATTTAATCCACATTATCTGCTTTGAACTGGATGATATGAGTCTATACTGCATATAATCCAATTCAAAGCAGATAATCTGGGTTTGTATGGCAGTGTATAAGAAGCCTAAGTCTTCCAGCATGTCATGTTAGATTTTTCTACCTTTGTGCAGGTCTGGTGTTCCTAACTCCAGCAAATGAGGAGAGTTGACACTCATTCTAATCCATATGGTGACCTCCAGAATAATAATAATAATAATAATAATAATAATAATAATAATAATAGTAATAATAATAATTTATACCCCACCACCATCTCCCCAAGGGGACTCGGGGCGGCTTACATGAGGCCATGCCCATCAATACAGTAAACACAATATAACACAAAAACACAACAGAAAATCAGAAAATAAAATAACATAAAATACAAAACCAACATAAATAAGCAGCACAACAATATAAAATCAAAACATTAAAACACTCAAAATGATCACAGTGAGCAGGGCCAAATTCAAAGATTAAAATTTTAAAAACACTGGGAGATAGGGCAGTGTAAAATATTAGGAAGGGATTCCGGGGATAAGGTAGGAATTATCATACATTCAATCAGGGATTATCATACATTCAATCCATCACCAAGATTCATTGTTCTCTTCTTAAGACAGTTGTATATAAGGACAAAGTCAGCCTTTTGGTGCTATAGATGCCTAGAAAAAAAATCCCAGAGAAAGGCTCATGTGTCATAAGATCTTTGCTTTCTAATGTGTTTCCAGAAGGAGGAATCTTACCTGGCACTGCGCATCTGTGTATTCTCTCTACTCATATCATATTTTCAGAAAGAAAAGGGGCAATCTTGTATATCTTATGCAAGTTGAGCAACATCCCCTGATGTGTCTCTCTGCAGTTTGGAAAAATTACCTTTGTAATCCAAAATTTTAACTGGTCTAAGTTCTTTAGCTTTTTGTATAGCTAGGGCAAGGCACTTAAAACCACCTTGAGATTTCAATTGTGGGCCTTAAAGAGCTCTGGTGCCTTCTCTGGGCATCCTTCTCCCCCAACATTTTATGCCAAATGAGTCTTGATAACAGAAATGGTGAGCAGGAAAAACTCCAGAGGTCCCTGTGGATCCTTACACATAGATACACTGCCTAGGGCTGATGGGGATTTGAGAGTCTCACGGCATCTAAAGAGGCATACATTTCTCATCTCTACAGAATGGGGCAGGAGGAGAGACCACAATATGGTGATCACAGGCCCTTCAGTGCTCAGAACCAGAGCTTTGATCAGTGATCCAAAATGTTAGTTTCATCCAGAAAGTAAATTTCCAGTCTTGTTTTGCACAGGCTTAAGGCAGAAAGACCTACCAGCAAGCCCCCCCCCCCCCAAAAAAGGAAGATTGCTCAACTCTCTAGCTCCAGGAATAGTCTTGGATGTTACACTTATTGTTGGTGCATAATTACCATTAGATTAATTACCATTTAATTACCGTCATTGTCCAATTACCATTAGTTGGGTCTAAGCTGGTTTTCAGATCTATTGTTACATCCCTGAGCAAATTGGAAGTAAGAAAGAAAGTCCATTCTCACAATTTATGTACATCATTTCAGCTATACTCAATATAATGTCCTACTAATCACATCAGGATATACTTTTCATGTTGTTGTCTAAAAAATTAAAATAGATTTAGATGTATTCAGAAGGGCAGACTTGGAAAAATAACTTTTTGGTGTGAGGATGGCAGTAGCCAGATAGTGGGAGTTGCAGTCCACATTTCTAAACTCTGTAACTTGGTAGTAAAAGGAAGGAAGTGGCTGCCATCAATGACGTTTCTTCCTCTTCTGCTCCATAGTAGTGCCCAATGCTACGCAATGTGTGATGTTGGGAATTGCAATCCAACAGTCTCTGGAGGTCATTGAATTACCTACTCTTGCACTGATTCCTGCTGTTTCAGGTCAAAATTGCACTGGTTTAAATCTGGTTACCATTCTAGACTGAACTTATGGTATCAAGAGGTAATGGCTGTGCTTAAACTCCCTAGACACCTAAGAGTTATGGTTCTCAAGGCCATTTGCTAGAAAACTTTTGCCAAGGAGCTAAAACTCTTGATAACGTGACACCTCAAGTGCCTTCAAAAATCCATTGATAAAAAATCCTTTTAAAAAAAAAATCCACTAGGTAGCATTTATGTTATGCTTTCTCAGTGCAGGTCTTAAGCTTACTTATTTATTTAGGCGATCTGTCATTGTCCAAGTAGGATAGTCTTCCAAGATCAGTGTACTGACAGTAGGTCTGTAAGTGACTGTGGATCTTGATCTGTGTGTTCTCCCACAGTGAGGACATTGGTTTCCAGGTGGAAGGTGGTCCTTGTCAGGGTTGGCTTTGATGCGCCTTCCTCTAGGCACATTTTTCTCTTTCGCCCTCCATTCGTGCCTCTTCTACAGCACTGCTGGTCACAGCTGACCTCCAGCTGGAGCACACAATGGCCAGGGCTTCCCAGTTCTCAGTCTATGCCAGAGTGTTTAAGATTGGCTTTGAGCCCATCTTTGAATCTCTTTTCCTGCCAGCCAACATTCCATTTTCCATTCTTGGTCTTAAGCACCAGCATCAAGGTAGAAGATCTATGAATTCTCATACTGTTATGTGCATAGTGAGAGGAAAATATAATTTGCCTCTATTTAATCTGTTATTTTCCAAGTCTGACACATATTCATGCATTAGATAACATATAAATTAGTACAAGCAGAAAGATATAAGACAGTCAAATACTTCACATAAGATGATCATATTGTAGGAATACTCACACAACCATCCTTGTTTTCCTTTTTCATCTGTTTCTCTGCACTCATAATTTTAATATGTCTAATGCATTCTTCGAAAAGTCTGTTTAATCCTACTTGATACAGTATTGAAAGGGAAGAAGTTATAAAATTATTCTCCTCCTTTTGGTTTGCAGTTGGACAAGCCAGCGAAGACCCCAAAGTGAAAATTGACTTGACTGGCTACTTTGCGAAAAGGCCACCCAGTGTCTTGCACTGTACCACCAAATTCACTGACTTTGGAAAGGCCCCAGGAGCAGATGACTACGCACAGCAGGAGGTGAGTGTTTTAGCTTCTTTCTATTTTGGGTAGGAAGTCCTGGTGCTTTCAAGATGGACCCATGTTGGAAAGTCTAACTTCTTTGCCCGTCTTCCTTTAAAGATGCAAATAGATCATTTCCAAAGGACTACACATGCAAAAACTATTTTTCCTACCCTTGCTGAAACTGTATAAATATTTCTGTATGCATCTTGATAACTGTGTTAGCTAAACGCTTGCTCTAAATAAGTGGTTCTCAATGTGTGGGTCCCCAGATGTTTTGGTCTTCAACTCCCAGAAATCCTAACAGCTGGTGAACTGGCTGGGATTACTGGGAGTTGTAGGCCAAAACACCTGGGGACCCACAGGTTGAGAACCACTGCCCTAAATGATGTTAGTCTTGACTAGAGTAGATCAATTGAATTGGTGGAAGTTACCTATCTCTTGTCTGACCATTTGACAATTGATTGAACAGTCCTATTCTGGTTGGAAATAACTAATAGGATGTCAACTGTTTATTTTTATGCTACAAATGGTCTTTAATTTTTTTGTTGGCATGTATATTTAATTGTATATTGTTAGCTGCTCTGAAATATATGGCTTTAGCACAACAGTGTAGTATTCAGAAAGATGGTGGGTGGTTTAGAAACAATTTAATTCCAAAGTGTGAATAACCACACTTGTGCTTTTGTATTTCTATTTTATTTCCATTGCTTTGAGGTGAAATGGAAGGTAGAAACATATAATTACTTTTTTCTCAGTCTCAATTAACACATACTTTGCTCTTGTGTGCCTTCAAGACATTTCTGACTTATGGCGACCCTAAGGTAAACCTCTGGTGGCGCAGTGGGTTAAACCACTGAGCTGCTGAACTTGTTGACTGAAAGGTTGGCGGTTTGAATCCAGGGAGGGGGGTGAGCTCCCACTGTAAGGCCCAGTTTCTGCCAACCTAGCAGTTCGAAAACATGCAAATATGAGTAGCTCAATAGGTCCTGCTTCTACAGGAAGGTAATGGTGCTCTATGCAGTAATGCCGGCTACATGACCTTGGAGGTTATTTATTTATCGTGTCATCAGCAACCATACCATTGTGTTACAATTCTAACAGAACAAAATAAACACACAGATTAAAAAGAAAAAGAAAAAAAAACACACAGATTTTGCACGGACAATGCCGGCTTTTCATCTTAGAAATGGAGATGAACACCACCGTCCAGACACAAGAAGACTTAATGTCATTGGAAACCTTTACCTTTACCTTAAGGTAAACCTATCTTGGGATTTTCTTGGCAAGGCCTGTTCATCGAGGTTTTCTTTTTTTCAAGCTGAGAGAATGTGCCTTGTCCAAGATTGCCCAGTGGGTTTCAACATTTTACCTGTAATTTAAATTAGAAGGAATGTAGATGGGACCTGCTAACCTAGAGGTGGTCAACTATGGGAGGCAAGGGGCCGTATCTTGGATGTAGTCCTTCTTACACTCAAAAGCACCTGAATAACTCCCAAATTGTTTTGCTCCAAAATGCCCATCAGTACCTTCTAGGTGCTGTGAAGTATGTACTTACCTTGGGCCATTTTAGACCTTAGAGATTACTTATTAGAAAAGGCCTAAAATGTCCCTCTACAACAGGGGTCCTCAAACTAAGGCCCGGGGGCCAGATACAGCCCTCCAAGGTCATTTACCCAGCCCTCACTCAGGGTCAACCTAAGTCTGAAACAACTTGAAAGTACACAACAACAACAACAACAACAACAACAACAGTCCTATCTCATCAGCCAAAAGCAGGCCCACACTTCCCATTGAAACACTCATAAGTTTATATTTGTTAAAATTATTCTTCATATTCATTATTGTATTGTTTTTAAGTGTTTTTTGCATTACAAATAAGATATGTTCAGTGTGCATAGGAATTCATCATACATTTTTTTTCAAATTATAATCTGGCCCTCCAACAGTTTGAGGGACTGTGACCTGGCCCTCTTTTTAAAAAGTTTGAGGACCCCTGCTCTACAAGATGGCAATAATGCCCCAATGCCTTGTAGACTGTTTTTAAAGCTTGGGAAATTGGACGTCTTTAACTGAAACAATGTCTTCCACAGATTGTGAAGTCCTCTTATGGGAAATCCTTCTTCCTGACCACCACTGCTCTCTTCATCACCCCAAGAACTGTCGGGGCCCGTGTGGAACTGAATGAGCAGCAGTTGGCCCTGTGGCCGAGCGATGTGGACGTGCTCCCACCAGCGGTCAGCTTCCCCAAAGGCAGCCGGGCCCACATCACCCTGGGCTGTGCCAGTGGGATAGAAGCCGTCCAGACCGGCCTGGACCTCCTCGAATTTGCCAAGCTGGAGAAGGCGGGGAACAAAGGCGAGGAGGTTGGGGAGATTGGGGGCGGGAAACTTTTGTCATACGGGAATGGCCTTTGGATGCTGGTGTTCTCCAAAAAGATTGAAGTCAGGGCCATCTTTTCCGGCTACTACGGAAAGGGGAAACTGGTGCCAACTCAAGGGGGCAGCAAGCGGGGGTCACCCCTTAATGCCTGCGTCATCATCTAAAGGCAGACTCCTCTGGTTCTACATCCCTGTGTAACCTTTTCTAAGAACACACACACGTACACACATTATCTTCTCATTCAATAAATTCACGCACAGCCCCGTTTCCTACCAAGATACTTCTCCCCTGCTCTTTGTCATTTAAGAAAGAAACCAGACACTTTTTGATGCATAAAAACTAAGATTAATTTGGATCCCTTTTCTAGTGTGTAGAAACAGTGCATGTCCTAAGGCCTTAATACAGCTGGTGCTCACATAAATCCACTACCCATTGCCATCATAGTAGATGAAATTACACCATTTCAGGAATTTCCTTCTCCTTTGTAGTCTATTAAAACAACTTCCTGCAGAAAAGAAAGCCAGCATAGCAGAGGAAAAAACAAGGCGAGGACTTTGCTTCCTCCTCTTCTTGTTTTTCCCCCCTATTTTCAGGTTGTTTTAGAAAACAAACACATAAATTGAGGGATTATTCACAATTAACATGTGCCACCTCTGTCCTGAAATGGTGCCATCTTTTCTCTTGATGCAATGGCTCTACCAACTCATTCTGTTGCAAGGGTAAAGCTAGAGCAGGGGTGAGCATGTACTTTAGGTCCAGGGGCCATTTTTCACCTCTATTGGCCCACCTACACATTTGGGTGTAGGCCAAGACCTGGGGAGGAATGCATCCTAGGTTGTTGTAGGTTTTTTCGGGCTATATGGCCATGTTCTAGAGGCATTCTCTCCTGATGTTTCACCTGCATCTATGGCAAGCATCCTCAGAGGTAGTGAGGATGCTTGCCATAGATGTAGGCGAAACGTCAGGAGAGAATGCCTCTAGAACATGGCCATATAGCCCAAAAAACCCTACAACAACCCAATGATTCTGGCCATGAAAGCCTTCGACAGTACATGGAATGCATCTTGTTTATAAAGTGAACTCTTGGAATTATCCAGGAGAAGCTATTCTTCTAAGTTGCATATTTTGGGGTGGAAGGAGGTTGCTTTATAGGGAAAAGTTTCTGAAACTTTGATTCTACACCTAGTTTGTACTTCAAGTCTCAGAAGACTCTGCCAGCAGGTCAAATAGTTTAGGATTCTGGGAAGTGAAGTCCAAAATATTTTAAAGACCAAACCACTGCAAGAGGGCTATGGAATTCCCTCCTTGAGATATAATTTTGGGGGTCAGACACTTTTCTTGTCCCCAGGTTATAGCAAAACGCATTATATCTCTAAGAAGTGGACTTAAGATACTCCAGATTGAGGTACTAGCACACTCACATGTTTCTTTCACAGTATGCCATTATCCGACTGTGATTCCACTTTAATTGCCATGGCTGCACCCTGAGATTTGTGTTTAGTGATGCACAGAAATTCTCTTACTGATGCTTTAAGTACCCTTCCCTAAACTTCAAATCTCAGGATGCTATTGGATAGAGTCATGTCAGTTGAAGTGGATGGATGCAAAGCATCTCTCTTCTTCATCTTTCAAAACCAGACTTACCTCGTCTCTATTATTTCTGCTTTAGTGATCTCTTATCCTCCCTTGCTGAGATTGCCCATTTTGGTCTTCTTAGTGGATAAAGACTATGCAAGTCCTTAACAACAATTTACATTTATCAAAGCAATATAGTCATTGGCAGAGTGCTTGCAAATGGGAAATTTTGGGTTGCATAGTGTTGGGATTCTTGCTAGTGACATATGAGTGTCTATGGCCTGTGTGATATTTTTTATAGAGTGAAAGGTGCCGTTTTGTAACCTTTTGTGCAGCATCCAAAACAGATATAGTAACAGCTGCTTACCTTTTGGGAATGGGGAGGCGGTTCAACCGATGTAATTCCACAGGAAATGTATACGGCTGAATCTATACTGCTCTATATCCCAGGATCTGATCTTAGATTACCTGTTTATCCCAGATTATCTGGCAGTGGAAACTCATATAATCCAGTTCAAAGCAGATAATTTGGGATCAGATCCTGGGATATAGGGCAGTGTAGATCCAAGCTAAGGGCCCTTCCAGACAGGCCCTATATTCCTTGGATCTGATCCCAGATTATTTGTTTATCCCAGACTATCTGGCAGTAGAGACTCATATAATCCAGTTCAAAGTAGATAATTTGGGATCAGATCCTGGGATATAGGGCAGTGTAGATCCAGTCTAAGGGCCCTTCCAGACAGGCCCTATATTCCAGGATCTGATCCCAGGTTTTCTGTTTATCCCAGATTATCTGGCAGTGGGGCCTCATATAATCCAGTTTAAAACAGAAAACCTGGGATCAGATCCTGGGATATAGGGCCTGTCTGGAAGGGCCCTCAGAGGGTGCATTCCCATTTCCTTTCCCCTTCTAAGCCAAGACAAGCCATTCCTCAGCATGGCTCTTCCCCATCTTCAGGGATAAGCAGCAGCTACTCATCTTGGAATCTGATCAATGTGGTGGAGATGGGGAGATGGTTGTGGTACAAAGGGCTAGAACATAATAATACATGGTTTTTGGCCATGGTGCTATATGCAGATATGATCTATCTCAGTGCTTCTCAACCTGTGGGTCACCATATGTTTTGGCCTTCAACTCTCAGAAATCCTAACAGCTGGTAAACTGGCTGGGATTTCTGGGAATTGTAGGCCAAAACACATGGGGACCCACAGGTTGAGAACCACTGATCTATCTGCTTAATGTAGCACCTTGTCATACACTTTGGCACTATTTCTTTCACACATTTAAATTAATATTTGAATTTTCACCCATTCGTTCCTACTAAACAGGCGAAGGGAGAGATTGGTGGTCTCCTCCTTCGTCTGCACTTCTTCAAAACAAAGCTAGCCATTTGCTAGGGCCTGGCGACTTCCAGGAACAGCCTTAGTATAGTCTACACCGACTTGGTGCCCTGAAGATGTTTTGGATGCCACTTTCCAGCATCTCAGAACAGTGGGTACCTCTTCTTGAGAAAGTTGAACTAGTATATCAATGATGCCTCAGGGACTGTTTAGCTGAAAGGAAGTGCCTTCTCTCCCATTGAATGCCCATAGTAGGGAGAGAGACAATGGAACTGTATGTCATGAGCGAGAGTTTTTCTATATTTTATGAGTGATGGGAACTCTTTTCTATTATGGCATGTGTAGGAAATCCAGTGGCACCTTGTAGGGTGGTGGTAGAAATAGTTTGTAAAGCCTTTCAAACAGTAGACAATGTTGCCCTCAGAACATTCATGATAGTCGGAGAGGGCTTTATGTAAAGGGATTTGTTTACAAGGCTGTATTGAAGAGCACAGAAGTAATTTATATGCATTATTGTTAAATATGCTAATGGTGATGGTGTACAAAATATGTTTGATGCAATCCTGCGCATGTCTTCCTGGGAGTAAATACGATGGTGTTTTAGTAGTATTATTCCTGGGTAGCATCATGAAGGATTGCAATCTTTGAAGTTTTCAAAACTGAGATTTCTTTGGCTTGACACAAGCATAGAATTCAGATTCAAGGAAAATATTTAATTTTTTAAAGCTAGAATTGTCTGAAATCAGGTGTGTGGCCCTTAGATATTGCTGGACTGTAACTTCTAGCATTCCTTTAAATTGTCTAGGGCGGATGGGACGTGCAGTTTAGACCAGGTCCCACTCCTGTCTTCAATGCATAAAGAACCAAAACAGAAAGAAACCATCTCTTATAGGTTCTTCATATACTGATTAAACATGGAAAAGGAGTGTTTGTATATATGCCTTTTGATTTTATAACAATACATTGGTAGTAGGCTTTCAGTCTAAAAATAAAAGGCAAGCCACATATTTTAAAACCTCAAAAGGGGTATTGCCTGCCCCAGGTCTGATAGCACTATTAATATTTTGGATATGCAATGGGTTGGCTGGGGGATCCCATTCCAGTGGGGCAGCACTCAAGAGTTTTAGTCCCAACTTTAAAAAGCTCTTTCTAAGTCCCTGATCCTGCTTTGGGGGTTAAGGATCAGCCTCTTAGGTATCATCTTGTAAGGTTGAGACTAAAATCCAGAATGGATTGGTCCCCCAAATGACATTGAAGCCACTAGCCTGGATGGATGTACATATGAAGTGATTAACTCTTAGCCACTTTGCTGCAAGAACAGATTGGATTTCAGGCCCATCCATTATCAAAGGTTTGCATTTTCTACAGAGATCCTTTAAAAATATTAAGTAGGCAGCTGAATACCTGTATTCCAGCTATAGCAGCATTTATTTCCATCTTGTTTCTCAAAATGCACTCAGGATCTGGAGTGCTTTTCTTTAAAGATCTGTAATAAAACCTTGCAATACAAATGGGACCTAAAGCCCTATAGCTGAGTTGGCTTATGTATGGTAATGCTTAGGAGGGTCCTTCCTCCATCTGTATACTTTCACTGAATATGAGTCTCGCTAAAGGAAAAAGACTTTCGCACAAAACAATGGGAACACTACATCTTCCTAAAAAATGCCCTTACAGCAGAAGTGGGGAACCTCTTTCAGTCCAAGGGCCCAATTTCAGTTCCAAGTACTTGCGGAACATCTTTCAGTCATGATCTCCAATAAGTCATGCCTCTCAAATCAGCAAAAAACACAGTGGATAAAAAATACCCAATAGAAAAGGGGCATGGCAATGTACGAGGGTTGAATGAAAAGTAATGCCTCCACCTTCATAACCCAACAGATTTTTATTTATCGTGTCAGTATCAACCAGAAAATTGTATTACATTTTAAACAAATTTTTAACGAACAGACAAAACAGAGTTTGCAAGCTTGGTAGTTGATTAAATGTCCTTTGACCAGTAGCTGGCCACTTGGAGTGCCTCTGGTGTTGCCGCAAGGAGGTCCTCCTTGAGGAGAACTTGAACAGATGGCAGTACTGGTATGTGGCAGGTACTGGCTTGTTCAGTAGACTCTCCTCTACAGTTCCATTTTTGCGGGAAGCCTTAGCATTGAACAGTTGTGTTGTTAAAGTGCAAAGTATGGAACCTTGTGCAGATGGTCGGTCAATGCGACTTAAGCAACGTGCAGTTATTAAATTCTTGACAGCAGGTGTCACTCCAAAGGAGATTCATCAGAGAATGCAAGCTGTTTATGGTGATTGTGTTGATCTGAGTACTGTGCGTTGTTGGGCAAGCAAGTTTAAAGATGTTGAGGTGACACCTTCTGCTCTCAAGAATTCAATGGCTGCACGTTGCTTAAGTCGCATTGACCAACTGTCTGTGCAGGGTTCCATACTTCGCACTTTAACAACACAACCATTCAATGCTAAGGCTTCCCACCAAAATGGAAGTGTAGAGGAGAGTCTACTGAACAAGCCAGTACCTGCCGCATACCAGTACTGCCATCTGTTGAGGAGTTACAAAGGTGGAGGCATTACTTTTCATTCAACTCTCATAGAAAAAATGCAGCAGGGCCCCAGAAAGGTCAGATTTGGCCCTAGGGTCTTTGGTTCTCCACCCTTACCTTACAACCTTATCTAGTTTTGTTTAGTTTGCGCAACATTATATGGATGTTAACTGAAAAGACTTAAAATAGAAGGTATGAACTCAGCCCAAATGCAGACTTCACATGAAGTCTAAAATTCCACCAATCAGTATTTAAAGCAAGATAGGGCTGGTTTTCTTTTTATCCATCTAAACTTTTTGAGTATCTAGCAATGTCTAAAGGAAGCTAGTCATGCTAATGATGTTGCTCCGGACACATCCATCACATTGTAACTTTCTTGTGCCTACTACTTGTACCAGATACTGAAATGGTTCCTGCTGGTTGTCTAATGGTAAAATTCATGTTAATGTTACTTTTCTTGAATACAGTTGGTCTCTTTTTACTTATGTGGAAGTAGCATATCCCAGCGTTCCGAGTAGTTTTTAAAAATGCTTTAATTCTGATTCAAATCTTAGTAGCAGCTTAGACATAACTGTAAAGTATATTGAAATAAATGTTATTAATATATAGAAAGGTGTTGACAGTTAAACAATGCTGTTCAGTATTAAAACACTTTGCTCAAGCTATCACTAGGTGAACTTTCAGAGTACACGCACAAAAAGAATGGGATTTAAATCTGTTTAGTGAGAGATGAGACTGTCATGGGTATGTGAAGCTGGCAAACACCAGATGCTTTGACTTGGGAATGAGCTGCGTTTGTGGCCTGCTCCCCCAAGATCTTGTTGACTGTTGAAGAGCTCCTTCTATGTTTCATTCGCACAATTCAGAAATATCTGGAGGAAAAATAATCCTAGGAATTGGTGCTTGACCTGATCTGATTTTGGCATCAAAATATTGTAGTCACCTTCTATTTATATGCTGCCTTTCTGTAGTAATCCAGACTCAATGCCAGCACATGTTGAATGATCTGGAGACCCAGACAAGGTGTGTCCCAAAGGGCTAAGAAATCCCTTCTGCCTCAATCTCACCTAAGATATGCCTCTAACAACTTAATATTTACCATCACAGCCTTCTTTTGAGTGGATGGGAAGTCTATAGCTACTTATTCAATCGAGCTCCATGCCTCCACATCCTGGTTCAGCCGTGTCTATAATCTGTTCAAGCAGGCAAAAAGTCACCAGTGAGATCTGGAGTGTTTTATTTTTGTTTTGTACATCATATACAGTTTATAATAAAGTTAATATCAATTGCATATGGTTTTTGCTTCAGTCTGGTTTTGAAATTTTGCGTATAAACACATTATGAATCCTGCCGATCAAATAGTCACAAGTCTGTGTTCTCCTTGACTTTTCGTCATCTTAGAAAGGTGAAAGTGTTCCAGTGGGACAGTGTATTGTTTATGTGTGAAGCCATATCCCCGGGAGAGAGGAGAGGAAGGAGGGGGCCAGGGAGCTCTTCTAAAACAGTTCATGCAACAAACGTCTCAACAGGGAGGCTAGGTCCTCACACTGAGGTTTAACACAGTATAATATGAATAGCTAAATAACCCCTCTCCAAATAGCTTCAGTAGTGGCTCATCTGCCCTCTGTTTAGGTATTCCTTGTTAATGTTTCTGTATAGCTAGGAGGACACAATTCATGCAAGGAAGGATGACCAGGCAATGTATAGAGAGAGAGAAAAAGGGGTTGCAAATATTTGAGGCACAATGACAACTTCCTTTCACATACTGTCCTGAGACCAGGAGCTCCTAAGTAGTGGAAGCTGCTCCTTGGCTCATCCTTAGAAAGCCTTGTTTCCTCCCATTAATGCCAGGCTTACAAAAGCAGCAGGATAAAATGACAAAGTCAATGATACAATTGAGACTGCAAGTGATGGCTGCTGTGTTTAATGCTTCTGTTTTTAAAAAAGTCCTGGAAGAAAACTTGGCATAGTGAGGAACAAATTGGAAGCTCGCATCTGTACCTGTTTTCTATTTTATGTTTACATAGGGAGGATTTTATTTTCCCCAATAGTCACTCTATAATCGGAGGATTCCTCGTCCTCCTTCTCTTTCTGCAGGTGTACTCCATCAGGTCTCGGAGACAGTTAGAAAATGAGTATGGGGCCATCAGTAATATAATTTGTCTGGTAATTCTGAAATGCAGGTCCAACAGCTAAGAATAAAATGCAAAGTTCTAGCATGCCACACCAGGATGGAGAACTTTTAAAGTACACTCTACACACAATGCTCTATAATGCAAAGAAAGTAGGTATCGACAAGACTCCGTTCAGGGCTGCTTTGAGTAGAGGCTGACGTTCAAGATCCAGAAATATAGTAAAGGCAAAACAAGACAATAGTTTTCAAATTGGCACTCACCAGTTTCCAAGTTTACAAACAACAGCAAATTCTCAGAAACCTTTTACTGTTTGTGGAATACACACATTTTAAGATGAGAAAGCAACATCCTAAGCTTTAAAACAACTCCCGCTGTTCAGCTGGTCAGAGGACCAGGTCGCTATCTACTGAACTTACACAATCTTCATTTGACATTTAAAGTCAAAGCTATTTCATTTTGCCAAGATATTTAGGAGGGGAAATTCACAGGATGATGCAATTTTACTTTTCCATGTGGAAGGTAATATCTGGCCTCTGAAGAGAAGGTTTTGCTGGTAGATCTTTCAGCATAACCCAACACCCAAAAGGTATTGCTTTTTTTCTGCCAGTTACTGAACAAATATCACATTTTTTAATGTTAGTGAATGATGCACGGAATCCAACATTATTTATGTTCCGGATGTGTATACTCAGCCTATGAAATAAATTCTATTAGTGTGACTACAAAATGCAACTTTAAATCAGAGGTAGCAATATTCCCTGCCCAGGAGGCATCATGGAAAGATTTTCACATTACTGAGATAACTGTGTTCCTGGTTCCTTCTCCAAATGCTAACCCTCACTCTCTACACCTGTCAGACCAGAGTGCAATAGCTGTAGGGCATCTTCCAGTAGATTGCATCCCTTGCCATTGTTTCTCTTTTGAGTTCCTCTGAGGGGAATGAAAATGAATGAAGATCAAAAACTGCCAAGAGCCAAAAGTAGAACTTGAAAAAATAGAAGAAAATCTCAAGCCATGATCTCAACGCATTCTAAAACATTGCCTGATGGTTGGCTAACATTTCACAGAACATCATTCTAGTTATTGCACAAAAACAAGTCTCTGGGTAATTACTCATTAAAAAAAATCCTCCGCATTTCAGGGTTGGTTGATTAAATAGTTCTGGACAGGAAGGTGGCCAAAGATGTTCAGGTCTATGATGATATACACCTCCTTTCTCAGCTGATCTGAGGTGAACACCATAAGCTTGTCCTTAATATTGGAAGAAACCGCCAGAGTGTGAAAACTAGAAGCCTTGTGAGGAAGAAGATAGTTTGCTTCTGATCTTTTGCTACTATGAAACAACGGCAAAAGAAGGAGGTATCATGAAAGCAGTCACTTGGGATGGTCAATATAATTATTAGTCCAGCATACGATAAAACTAACACACAGGACAACCAGCAATTCCAGGGTGGCTGGCTGCTATTTTTTTTAATTACAAATTGTCATCTTACAAAACAACCCATTTGATAATGTCAAGATGAGCAACTCAGCTCAGAAATATGAGGCTCCATCAATACAAAGAATATCCCAGAATATTGTGATCTCGGCTCTCCGCGCAAAGAATTGTATTTGGAGGCACTCGTAGAAGCGACTTCATAACATGCTACAAGCGAGGGCTGCGGAGCAGACACAGGAGCCCTTCCCCTAAAATAATTAAGATACTCTTCTTCTAAATGCAGGACATGTAGTTGGTCAATCCTGAGAAATCCTCTCGACCATACATGCATTTTGATATTCCAATTTATTTGTCAAAGGAAAGTTGCAACACTTTGACTAAGTTTGCATTTGCAGGTATGAACTGTGCCATCAGTGATGATTTGTGTGTGTGAAAGGGCCACTGCTGATCCAAGCCCCCTCTGCCCATTCAGAGCCTTTGTTATTACTCAAGACAGCATGCGCTTTCCAATGGAGCTAGGTTTTACTTGTTGAGCTGGGGGTCATGATGTAAATGACAAACATCTCTTGTGTGAAATCAAGCCCTTAACAATTTCCCTGAAGTACTCCAGAACTGGAAGCAGAAAGAAACTGTCCCTTGAAATTAAATGAGACTTTCTGGAGGTATTAGAAGTGTCAACAAGAAGGTTTTTTGCCTTCATTCCAAAAGTGAAGATCTCAGGGAGTAACGGTATCAATCTCAGCTCTACGCCTGGGTTTCTCAATTGCCTTTGCAAACACAGTTCAGTGTGGCTACAGCCAGGGTGATGAAACCAAAGTGAGGAAAATCTGATCAGGTTCTCAATTACTCACATAAATATGAAGGCATGTCGTGTCCAGCTGCCCTTGAGAAAAGTCTCAGGCCGTTCTAAGTAAGTGAGGATTCCCCCAGTTAAGTCCCAGTAGCTCAGGAGTTTGAAATCATTTATCAAAAGGTTTTATTTCTCTCTCTCCCTCTCTCTCTTTAATAAAGTTAACAATAAAACAAACAAAAAATGATATTCCTTCACTGCCCCCTCCCCCTTGTCTCCAAGCGCTGGTTTTCTCATCACACTCTAAAGCACACACAAAAAACTGAGGTCTCCAACGGAGAAAACGCCACAGCCCTAAGAAACGGCGAGATGAGATGAAGGGAGAACATAACTCAAGGTTAAAAGAAGCAGGTCGGGTAAAGTGTGGGTTTCAGTAGATGAAACAGGATTCTTCTGCAGTTTAGCCAAACTGGAAAAAGAAATTTCCAGGTCCAGAAGCTGCAAAACACAGAAGGAAAGGTTTAGAGTTGGCTACCTCAACCCTATCTCTAGGGATGCTCTGGTCTGGTCTGCAAACGAAGTTGAGCATCACAGCAATGGCTGACATTTTTTTCTTTTAAAAAAAGGATGAATGTTAGCCCACCAACCCCAAACAGAAAAGTCTGTTTTTACCTCACCGCTCTGGGGAATATAAAGAGCCTATAACTCTATGACTATTCTTAGAACAACCACACTTCTAAATGACTGCCAATGGTAGGTGAGAAAAAGCCTCTTGATTGGCCAAGGCAAGAAGATAAAAACAGAGTTTAGTTAAAGGGATGGCATCATGACTTTGATATTTGAAGAAAAAGAGCTTAAAACATGGTTCTGGATAGACAGCAGGCTGAAGGTCTCTCGAGAAGTAAGTATTTGTGTGTACATGGGTGCCAATAAATTCAGACCTTGTGATCTGAACTTTCTGGGTTTCTCATCTGTTCAAAAAACAACAACCTAGTACTCCCTGCCCCATCCCTCTAGAGTTGAAAACTACACTCTCCCTGGCCCATCACTCTAGAGTTGAAAACTACACTCTCCCTGCCCCATCCCTTTACAGAGTTGAAAACTACACTCTCCCTGCCTCATCTCTCTACAGAGTTGAAAACTACACTCTCCCTGACCCATCACTCTACTTAGGGCCCCCTATTTCTGGAATAGATACCATTGTGGCTATCCCACTTACCTTCAAAACTGAAGCCTCCTGGCCCTCCAAAGAAAGCCTTGAAGATATTATTGGCATCAAAGTCTAATGGGGATGTGCGTAGAAAAAGAAGAAAAAAAAACAGAGAAACAGGATTAGATTAGATAAGTTTTTTAACAGATCAATAAAAAACACACTCATAGTGATACACTCTAAAAGCACTGGGAAGTTTCACAGGGCTGAATATTTGCTCTGTAACTTAGTCACTATCATTCTCTTTTCTGTTGGCCCAATTTTAGAGTCTTTTGCTTAAAGATGCTAAAGCAGACTTGCTATCTTCAGACTCAAAATTCTAGAGTCTATTGTGGGAACATGCAGGGAACATACAGGCAGTTCCCGAGTTACAAACATCTGACTTACAAACGACTCATAGTTAAGAACAGGGGTGAGACAATAGGAAGTGAGAGGAAATTTACTTCCAGAAGTGAAATCCGTTCTTGGAAGAATTATCATGGGGAAAAGGAGTCTCCACTGGAGCTTTCCCACCAATCCTCACCTTATTTCCACAAGACAAATTTTGTCAAAATCCAATTGCAAAAGCCAAAAATCAAACTTTTTGTAAGCATCAGAAATGAGAGTAGCACAGTTTAAATTAATTTTTAATGTTGATTTTAAATATGTCTTTATTTTGTTTCTGTCATGTCAACTTTTAAAAATATGAATTGTACATTACAGCAGACTACAGTAGAGTCGGCACATTTTGCATCATATTCCTGTAACACAAGCCAACAAGTATTTTTCATCAGATATAATTTTAGGTCATTCTTATAGATTTTTTTGTGTGCTGAATTCAGATCTTTGTTTATTTTTTCTCTCTATCACGCTATTTGAATAATTAATGCATTTACATACTGATACCAATAGAATCTAATTGATATCAGAGTGTAAATGCATTAATTATTCAAAAAGCCTCAGATGTGAATTCAGTGCAAAAAAGCTCTATGAGAATGACCTTAAATTATATCTGATGAAAAATACTTGTTGGCTTCAGTTATCACAGGGACAGAAATAGGCACCAAATGGTTGCCTGTTGTAAGCCGCCCTGAGTCCCCCCTCGGGGGTGAGAAGGACGGGATTCAAAGATGCGAAATAATAATAACAATAACAATAATAACAATAATAATAATGAATTGAAGTGAAGTCTTCTGAACAGGGGCACAGACAGCAAAGCCAACATCACAGGGGTAGGTATTAAATCTTCTCTTTGCTATTCAAAGCTGGTGTTACACCTAAAAAATGTACTCCGACTTATAAACGAATTCAGCTTAAGAACAAACTTACAGAACCTATCTTGTTTGCAACTTGGGGACTGCCTGTATCTGGATTTTGAAAACAGCTGCAGCCCTCCCTCAGATCCTGTAACCATAAACACTTGAAGGTCACCAAGGAAAAAACCCTCCTTAGCACTCACCTCCCATATTCATGCCGTCTTCCTCAAGATCCTGTCCACTATCATAACGGGCTTTCTTTTTTGGATCTGAAAGGATGGTGAAGGCTTCGCCGACCTCTTTGAATTTCTTTTCCTCTTCTTTCTGGATTTCAGCACTTGCACCACTGTGTCGATCTACCAGGACGTCAAGTTGGAGAGCAGAAAAAAAGGAAAGAAAAGCGTGGTGAGATGGAATGATATAAACTGAAACCTTACAGACAGGAATATTCAAGTTTTTTCCTCATACAAATACTGTATATTCTCTTTCAAAAGTTTCAGTCACGGTTCCATTGCATACAATTAGAACAATGGTTCAAAAATTTGAACAAATAATACAAAATAGAAGGGATATAGAAGAACACAAAAAATTAAAAGGAATAACTAGTAAAGTTATTATTATTATTATTATTATTATTATTATTATTATGATAAAAATCAAAATAAATGAAGAAAAAATAAAAAATAATACCCTCAAGGAGATTTGGGAAAAAGATTTAGGGATGAAAATAAATGAAACAGAGTGGTCACAATTATGGGGATAAAGACATTTGAAAAAATTATCAAGAAAATTATTATAAGTTAATAAAGAAATGGTATCTAACATTAATAAGAATAGCAAATATAAATAAAAACTATTCAAAAAATTGCTGGAGAGGACACCAAGAATCGAGAACATATATACAAAAGTAGTGGCAGTGTAAATATGTAAGTAATTTTTTGCGGGAAGGTATTTAGAGAGATAGAGGCTATAATGAAAATTAAAATAGAAAGAAGTCCTAGTAATAATAATACTTTATTTATATTTATGTAGTATAGCTTTATTATCATTATATAATAATAAACAGCTGAAAAAAGAGGATAAAGAAGAATTACGAGAATATGAAAATATAAAACTATCATGGTTAGGAAGTATAGCACTAGTTAAAATAAAATTCTTCCAAAGAAAAAAATTTATATTTAGAATGGTACCACTACAGATATCAGAGGAGGAATTAAACAAATGGCAACAATTAACTAATAAATATTGCAATGGCAATAAGAAAAACAGGTTAAATAAACAATTTTGGTATAAGTCACAAAAGGTTGGAGGTTTAGAACTCCCCAACATTAAAAAATACTATGAAGCAAACAGGATGAGACTAGTCATAGAAAGGATGATAAATAAGGAGGATTTGGAATGGTTGGAGGAAGATTTGGAAAAAATAGAGGGAAAAAATTGAAATATATTTTTAAAGATATAAAAAGGAAAGAAATTAAGAGAATAAAAAACCCAATGTTGAGATATGTGCTAGGAATTTGGAATAGATACAAAGAAATACTATTATAAGAAAGTTCCACAGTAAAAATTCCCGAAAAATTTAAAAAACATATTAGATAAAAAATTAAGAGAGAAGAAGATAGATAAAATTGAAGATTGGATAAAAGCAAACATGAGGAAAGAAACTATATTGAGAGAATTTAGAGATATTAAACTCTCATGGTTCCATTGCTTACAGTTAGACCAATGGTTGAAGAACTGGATAAAAAATAATGGGAAAGGAGGCAAACTTACACAAGTTGAACAAATGATACCAAAAGAAAGAGCTATGGGAGGATACCACAAGTTAAAAGTTATAACCAGCAAATTGTATAAGATAATAATTGAAAAAAATAAAGGACACAACATTAAGAGAGATATGGGAGGAAGACCTAGGGATTAGAATAAAAGAAGCAGAGTCCCCCCTAGGGGGTTGAGAAGGGCGGGGTAGAAATGCGTGAAATAAATAATAAAATCAATTGGGTACAATTATGGGATCAAAGATATTTAAATAAAATTATTATAAATTGGTTTGGAAATGGTACTTAACACCAGTAAAAATTGCAAATATTAATAGGAATGCCACAAAAAATTGTTGGAGAGGTTGCCAGGAGGTGGGTACATATATACATATGTGGTGGCAATGTAAATATGTAAATGAATTTTGGGGAAGGTGTTTGGAGAAATAGAAGCTATAATGGATATGAAAATAGAAAAAAGTCCAAGCATCGCACTGTTGTCACTAAATAACATTAAGAAATTGAAAGAAAAAAAACCCAGAAAGATGCAATAGATAACATGTTAACTTCAGCAAACTGATAGCGAAGAATTGGAAAGGTAAAATAAATATACCAATTGAAGAATGGTATAAAGAACTATGGAAAATAACAATAAATGATAAATGGACATGTAGGTTAAGAGTCAGGAAAGGGGTATGGAAGGAAAACGACTTTGATGAAGTTTGGGGAAAATTTATTGAGAACAGCTTAAAAGAAGTAGATGGGAAATTACCTCCACAAGAAGAAATGGTATTTTGGAAAGAGAATGTAAATTGGAAGTGGCTCGGAATCAACCTCATGGCAATTAACAACTACCACCTTAGGGAGGGCAGAATATTAACAGCAACCCAGTGATTCAGGCCATGAAAGCCTTCAACAACACAATGTTAAAATTCTTACTCTCCCATCTGTAAGCAAGTTAAAAGTCTAACAGCCTATTAGCTTTCAGAAATTGACTGGTGCAATGCAGTTTTTACAGTTTGTATATTGCCTTTTAATTGTTTTGACTGTTTTTAAAGTTTGTTTTAACTATATTGATTAATAGCTTTCAAATTTTTTTTTAGTTTTCTTGAAGCCTTTGAATATTTTTTTTTAATCTATATAGCTTTTCAATGTTTTGTTAATTACTTTGAGTCCCATTACTGGGAAAAAGCAGGATATGAATGGAGAAGAAAACTTATATTGAAGTTGTCACATGGCTTCCAAGGAGAGCTTACAAAGTTACTATCTGAACATCAGTTTTCCCATTATTGCTCAGGGATTCTGGGAGCTGTAGTTAAAAAGAGTTTTCCCCTTCAAGCTCGGGTATAGCAACTTCATCAGATATTTACATGCCCAAATTTAAAGTATGTCACCATGGCCATATGGCTTGGGTGGAAATGTTCTCTTGAAGTTGCTGTATTCCTACTTCCATCCGCACAGTAAATGATGGGAGCTTTCAGCTGAATACTAAGCATGGTAACCAGGGGACTCTATTCTGTACCTGGATGGTGCATTAGGGCCCGCTTCCGATATGCCTTTTTGATCTCATCTTCAGAGGCATTTTTGTCAACACCCAGGATCTTATAATAGTCTTTCCTCTTGCTTTTCTTGAGTTCAACCTGTGCAGTTTTGAGGAGCTGCTTGTGTTCTAGAATAAAACAGAAAGGAATGAGTATCAGAAGTGAGTTTTAATTGCAAAAAGATGAAAAACACATAATGAATACAGACCCTTTACTGTGGCCATTTCTCATATCCACCAACTCAGGAGACTGACAATACAGTTTGCATTCTGACAATTTCTTGAAATAATTAATTTTACAGGCCAGAAACTATGCAATGTAATTAATTGGTAAAATGCACAAGTTTTATTGAAAATGGAAACTGAATCTGAAATAATTAAAGACTGTATGGTTAAAGGATGTTTGGCTATAGTATAGAATTGGAAAAATGGGAGGAAATGTGGCAGAAAGGTTTAAAATTTACATTATCACATAACCTTGAAGAAAATTTCTATAAAATTATGTTTAGATTGCATTTAACCTCCAAAAATATCATAAAAGTATAAAGGGACAAATAATAAATGTTGGAAATGTGATGTTCATGAAGGGTCTTACTATCATATGTTGTTGACATGTAAGAAGGTCAAAAAGATCTCGATGCAAACATGGAGTAATCCAAGAAATTCTTAAAACAAGAAACAACTTCAAGCCAGAACTTACTTACGTACTTGGCCTATTGGACAATCAAATAAAAAAGGAACATGAGAAAATACCACAGTTCATGTTAACGGCGGCAAAAAAATTATGCTCAAAAGTGGAAAATGACAGAAATGCCAACTGTAGAAGATTGGACAGTAAATATGTGGAAAATAAAAGAAATGGACAATTTAACAATATTGTTAACAATAGGTTCCGGATACATTTTTAAAAGAATGGAAACCATTTAATCAATATATATCTGAAGAAAAGGCAAAGACTTTATGTACAGGTTTGGAAACAAAAATGTTGGGATATTGACTTGTAAATGTAAAGCAAGTGGAAGAAAAAAATGTTAAATTTATAAAGAAGCTGTATATGTTGGTAGTTTTAGAGTTATACATAGACATTTATGCTTGTTAAGCAATTGTTGTCTACGTATGTCTGTGTTTATGTACTTACAAGTATTGTCGTTTTTTTCTTTTTGTGTTTTTATTACTTAAAAAAATTCAGTCATAATTATTGGGGAAACAGATGTAAGGCAAGAATATTGGGGTTGAAATTTTAAATGTATACTTAGGAAAGTTCTACATGCTAGAGTAAGAAAAAATGACACTCAAATAACATTTCATATACACTTCGAGAGGCATTTAAGAAAAGAGCTCCATACATTTATACTGGATTTCTTGACTATATATTTGAAACATCGGATTCCGGGGATATGATGCAGAACTACTTCACAGGGCATAACTTGTATTTTTGAACCCTAAATACATGGGGAGTGAAATCAATGTTTAAGACTGTAAAAGTTATAGTCAAGACCAGACTCCCCAACGTAGTACCTACCAGATTTTTAACTACAAGCCCCATCATTCCCAGCCAGGAGAAGGATGGAAAAGAGAGTGGAGAGGTGTTCATCCTTTACCTTTAGTCTTCTCTGTCTGGTAAACCTTTTCATAATCCCTTACAGCATCTTCATATTGCTCTGTATCCATGTAACTAAGCAAGGAAGCATAGACATGGCTTTAGTGAAAATAAAAACAATTTCCAAACTATTCAAATAAATGACACAAGATTAAGGTGAAGGTATACAAGTCACTGAATGTATCCAGAGTTTGGAAAAGTTAATGTTTTTGACGACAGTTCCCACAATCTCCAATCTGCAGCACCCAGACAGAGATTATGGGTGTTGCAGAGTACAAAATATTTTCCTGAGCTATAAACAAATCTGAGATGTGGAGGTTATCTGTTTTCTTCCCAACTCCATTTTCAGAATCCATCCTTCCTCTGCTAACTCAACTTTGACAAAATTCAAGAAGGTGGATGAATCACTATACCAAGAGATTCAGCATTCTATGTAAGGGACATTGACAAAGAATGGGGAAACCCCAAATTCAAATTTACACTTGACCATTAAGCTCAGGGCGTAAATGATAAAATTATTTTTTAGTCTAACCTAAAAAGGTTTAACTAAATCAGTGGTTCCCAACCTTTTTTTGACCAGGGATCACTTTGATTTTTTTGTTGTTAAGCAGGGACCACAAAGTTCAAGAATAATAAACTTTAATGAAAACTTTAAACATATTCATTAAACTTAATAGTAACATTAATTCAAATTACTATTTTAATATAAAAAGAACATTTTAAATAGAAAATGAAATTTGGCTTGCATCAATGTGATTTTTGAGCTTGCATCTTCTTTACAAGTTGGGTAATTCTGGGGCTAATATTATTGCCCAAGGAAGCACATAGGAGGGAGAAAGGAAGGGGAAGGGAGGGAAAGAAGGAAGAAAGGGCCAAGGAAGGAGGGAGAGAAGCAAGAATGGATGGAAGGCTGGAGGGAGAGGGAAGAAAGGAAGGAAGCAAGGAAGGAAGGTGGGAGAGAAGGAAGAAAAGAAAGAAGGCAGAAAGCAGGGAGGGAGACAAGGAAGAAAGGGAGGAAGGGATTGGACTGAGGGAGGGCAGAAGGAAGAGAGAGAGAAAGAGAGAGAGAGAGGGGAAGGAAGGAAACGAGGAAAGAAAGGAATGGAGCAAGGGAGGAAGGAGGCAGGAAGAAAAGAAGGAAGGCGGGAAGCAAGGAGGGAGGGAATGAAGAGGGGAGAGAGTGAGAGAAAGAAAGTGAGGAGGAAGGAAACAAGGAAGGAAGGATATAAGGGAAGGAGCAAAGAAGGAAGGAGGGAAGCAAGGGGGGAAGCAGGGAGGGAGCAAGGAAGGAAGGAAAAGGAAGGAATGGTACCAAGGGAATGAAAGGAGAAAGAGAGAGAAGGAGGAAGGAAAGAAGGAAGAAAAGAAGGAGGAAAGCAAGAAAGAAGGGAAGGAAATGGGAGGGAGTATAAGGTTTCTACGAAGGAAGGAAGGAAGGAAGAAGGAAGGAAGGAAGGAAGGAAGGAAGGAAGGAAGGAAGGAAGGAAGGAGAGAAGGAAGCAAGAAGGACTGGAGGGAGAGAGGGAGGGAGGGAAGGAAGGGAGGGTAGGAAGAAAAGAAGGAGGAAGGGTAGGAAGGAAAGAAAGTAGGAAAGGAGGGAAGAGGGCTGCACCTTAACCAGGCTCACGGGGCTTCCTCAGGCCAGCCTTTTCCATCTCTGGCATTTTGCAGAGGAAGCATGACTTGAGTTCAGGCAGGAAAGAGGCAGGCTCCACACAAAAGGGCTCCTTTTCCTCTTTCTCCTTTTTTTCCTCTGCTCCTCCTTCCTGCTTCTTTCCCCTCCCCACCTTTCCTGGTGTGGAGTTGCTGTTGGCTTTGCTCAGTGCAATGGCATCCTGGGAGTTGTATTTAACAAGGGTTTTGCTTCATGGCCATATTTTAGTTCTTGTGGACCACAAGTTGGAAATCACTGAACTAAATAAGGATAAAACTGGAAGGACCAAAGGAAACCCTATAACAACAAAGATGTCCCTCCCGCTGAGTATCTTGGTAGGAGAGGAAGGATAAAAACAATCAAACCAGGTAAGCTTAGAAGCAATACAGCAAATGTTTACTGAAGTGACAAAATGGGGAAATAAAGCAACTGGGCTTTGGACACTGCTAATCCTTTCAACTATTTTAATATAATATATCAAATCAATCTAAATTAAATACCTTTCTCATCACTGAGCTACAGTGCTTTACTCAATATCTAATATGCGTACACTCACCATTGTGCTCGCCTCAGATAAGCTTTAATGTATGTGTCGTCCAGTCTGATGGCACTTGTACAGTCTTCTATTGCTTCGTCCAGCTTCCGAAGCTAGAAGGCAAGCAATAAGGTTAGATAATGAACATTTATTTTATTCATAAATTCCTAAGACCTCACTTGTTACTTCCCTTTTGCAGTCCAATCAAGCCAACCACTTTATCCAAAGGCTACCTTATTGCTTAAAGGCTGTTTTTTTTCTGGCTATTCCAACACAGGGCATACTTTCTTAAAAGCAAGAATGAATAACTAGGGAGAGTGTGAACAGAATGTATGGTTTTACTGGATGGGCAGAAATGCCACCTTTCCCAAACAAGTATGGGGTTAATAATGAAGAGCACAGAACTGAAATGAACCATTAAAATCCACAGGATTTCAGTACAGCCCTGGAAGAAAAGTCCAAAAGCTTCTGAGAAGTTATTTAAACCAATTTGAAGGAATAGTCACCATACAAAAATTTCAGGACTCCATATTAAATGTATTACTTGCTGGCAGACATTTCAACAACTGCTGTAACCATCTTTCAAATCAGGGAGGAAAACAAGCCCCTCTACGGACGTTTATGAAACCACACAATAGAGAATGCAAGAGGCAAAGGACTTAGCTCCATGTCACATTCAGTTCAGTGGACTGAAAAGGTTTTCTAAGGTCCTAGAGAGCTGTTACGCAGAACTTCCATAAGGAACAAGGATAATTGAGTATTTTTTGAGGGTGGGTGGAAATAGCGGTCCATCAAATTAGAAACATTGAAAAATCTTCCCAACACGGACCTCAACAGCAACACAGATAAAATAGTCATGTAACTCCATCCCTCTCCATCTCCTTCTTGGAGTCACTGTATTAGAATCATGGGTAATTTTTTGTTGTTGTTAATGTTGTTGGTACTGAAATTAGGCTGCATCTTACAATCTATGCCATATTACAATTGAAGACATATGGCATATAAGTAATCATTTAAAGCAGGGGTCCTCAAACTAAGGCCCAGGGGCCGAATGCGGTTATTTACCCGGCCCTCGCTTAGGGTCAACCTAAGTCTGTAACGACTTGAAAGCACACAACAACAACAACAACAACAACAATCCTATCTCATCAGCCAAAAGCAGGCCCACACTTCCCATTGAAATACTAATAAATTTATATTTATATTTTTAAAATTGTTCTTCATTTTAATTATTGTTGTGTTTTTTAAATGTTTTGCACTACAAATAAGATATGTGCAGTGTGTATAGGAATTAATTCATATTTTTTTTCAAATTATAATCCGGCCCTCCAACAGTTTGAGGGACTGTGACCTGGCCCTCTGTTTAAAAAGTTTGAGGACCCCTGATTTGAAGCATATATCAAGAAAAAAAAAAAAACACCAGACACTGGATTGATAGTCTTCTGACAGGAATTTGTTACTGTTTACAAGGTTATTAATTTTGCTTCTAGCCTTGCTTTCCCATCTGACTGATGAGATTAGCGGTTGACCTTGTAAGCCTGCCACAAGGACTATGATGTTAGTAGGTCCAAAAACCTGCCATATTATAACATGTTACTTAATGCAACACCAATGCTACATCTAGGAGCCCAGGGCGATTCCACTGTTTTTGCCAGCTGGGCACATTGTACTATATTTGTTTTTGTGGTTTTAAGCTGAGGAACATTGTGCAGCTGGTGGTGCAGCAAGCTGTGCAACAGGAAACTTTGCTGGATTCCTTCCAAGCACATGGTCCATAACTAGGAATTCTTGTGCATGATGGAATTGTATTACTGGATAGTGGCATAACTGTTTACAATGTTGTAATTACACACAGTATTCCTACTGATCAATGTGGAAGGCATGCAGCCTTTGAGAACTATTAGACTGAAATTCCCATCAGCTTAAGTCAGGATAATTAAACCAGAAAGAATAGCAAATATAAATAAAAACTACTCAAAAAACAGCTGGAGAGGATGCCAAGAATCAGGAACATATATACATAGTGGTGGCAATGTAAATATGTAAATAATTTTGGGGGGAAAGTATTTAGAGAAATAGAGATATAATGAACATTAAAATAGAAAGATGTCCTAGTATAGCTTTATTATCATTATATAATAATAAACAATTGAAAAAAGAGGATAAAGATGCAATAACAAACTTATTAACAATAGCAAGACTGCTTATAGCAAGGAACTGGAAAAGAGAAATAAATATACAAATAGAGGAGTGGTACAAGGAAGTATGGAAATTGGCAGTAAATGATAAGGTGACATGTATATGAATAGGCAGTGTAACGAATATAGGAATATGGAACAATTGGATGATGGGACTGGATCTTGATTTTAACTATGAGACGATATGAGATGTTATATGATGTTTAATTTATTCTTATAATGCTATTGTTTAATTTATTCTTATAATGCTACAGTTAATTGTTTTTAACTGTTTTATGATGTTTTAAGCATTGAATTTTGCTATTGTGAATCACTCTGAGTCGCCCAAGGGCTGAGAAGAGTGGTATACAAATATAGTAAGTAAGCAAGCCAGCAAGCAAATAAATAAATAAATAAATATATTAAAAGTTAAAAGAGGTATATGGAAACAAAGTGATTTTGATGATGTATGGAGAAAATTTATTGAGAAAGGATTAAAAAAGAAAGAAAGAAAGTTACCTCCACAAGAAGAATTGAAATTTTGGACAGATGATATGTAAAAGCTGTGGCTTGGGAGGGGAGCACAGTGGTGAGAGATAGATAATATGTATAAGCAGAAAAATAACACTATAGATGCCAAAAGTTAAAGTATTGTAGGTTGTATTGAATAATATGTATCTGCTGTAAAACAAACAATGTATAACCAATGTATCGAACTATGATAAAATAATAAAAAATATTTTAAAAAAGGAAAGGTGGCTGTTGCGGGCTATGATGTTCTGGAGAGCCCGCAACAGCCAACTTTTCTCTTTTGCTATTTAGAAGCAATGCTGGTGCAGATCTCAGCAGTTTGATTTTTAATGAATGATGTTTTATGTAATTTTAAAATGCTGCTTTCTTTATATATTTTTTGCCTCATTATTAACTGTTGATTTAATTTAAATTGGATGTATTTATGTGTGTTGTTGTAGAGACTATTTGTATAATTATATTGTTGTGAGCCACTCTGAGTCCTCTTGGGAAGATGGAGCGGGATACAAGTAAAGATGATGATGTTGATGATGATGATATTATTTGAGGTTACAAGTTCTGCCAGGCCAGCCACTTTGCCAGATCTTGGCTGGTTGGAAGCCCATCTAGGCTTCACGGAGTTCCAGGACTCAAAGATCCCCAAGCAAGATCCCCATGGCTTACAAAAGCATACATTCTGAGACAGCGAGATCCTCTAATCTTTTCCCCACCATACCTTGCAAAATGTTTCTCTACAGCAAAACTATGACTGAAGACTTTAGAGATGCCTCTGGTAAACAGGTTTACCTTTGAGTTAACCGTTCCCCGATTGCAGTAGAGTTTGGCATTGGTTTTCCTGTTATTTGGGTCTATTGCCAGGGCTTCTGTATAAAGTTCAAAAGCTAGCTTGTAATTGCCTTCCTTGAAGGCCTTGTTGCCATCGTCTTTCTTTGCTTTCAACGCTTTGGCGTTCTGGAAGAGAAGGTGGGTCAAAAGACAGGTTGAGAAGTTGAACAGTTAAAAAACCCCATAATGTCACCTAATTAAAGAACCTTCATTGGTTAACCTGCATAGCTTCACATCTTGGACCCAGGATCCTTTAGATTTATTTCAAGATTTGATGTTCTTAGGAACTGGGGTAATTCGTGAAACAGCTAAAGGAGCCTGGGAGAGATAGTGTAAAGAAACCTGCATCATTTGGCGGGGAAAGGTAGGGAGCTTACCAGGTGACACTATTCCTTTTTCTTCCCTCCTCCCTTTTAATCTTTTTCCAGTCCTAAAGCCACCAATTCTGCCAGCACATGGGGTGATGCAGAAGCAGCGCTTTGCCTATGCTCCCTCCGCTCCATGCCTACTGATCAAAAATTATGAAAGACATCAAAGTAGAGAAAAAATATCCAGGATAAAAAATATATATTTAAAAATGTGCAAAATTTAGACACACTGCTCAATTTTTTCTTGGAGCAAAATTTGAAGTGCCTGGTTACAGATTTTTTTTCTTACATATGATACACATGGTTTTGATTAGGATGGACTGAAGTACCTCCCTGTGCGGGTCAAGAAAAAAAGAATGCATTTGTTCTAGAAAAGAAGCAAAACTTCAGTTACCCTTCTTCTCATACTTACGCGGCAGGCGAGACAGGCCTTATCATGGTCAGGAGCCATTTTGAGAGCCTGGACGAAGAACTGCACAGCCTTTTCAATGCAGTCCTCGTAGTAAAGGCAAAGCCCTCGCACATAGAGGGCATCAGCATTTGTGGAATCTATTCTCAAGATGTCACTAAAGACAGAAGGAAGAAGACAGAAATTACACAACCACATACAGAACGCACAACATTCAGAAAGCACTCCTGAGGGGCAAAAGGCCTCTAGTGGAAGATATGGCTGGTTATGTCAAATCTATATGTGATAGCTCATAGGTTCTATACATGAGCACTATGTTTTTTCTGACCACTGTTAAAATCATAGAGTCAAAGAGACTCCAAGGGCTCTGAGTTTCCCTCTCTGACCCTTCTGTACTCCCCTTCTTCCCAATATTCTTTTGGACCACTTCTTCTCCCAAGTGCCAAATGCCATTTTTTAAAGATGTTATTTCCACCCCAGTCTTTTGGGTCTCATGGTTTGTACTGTTTTATGCTTTGCACTTCTGTAGTGTCAAGCTCCAAGAATAGGAAATTTTAATTGCAAAAGAAAAAAAACTTTGAAAAGATACATCAAATTCTGAAATTTGCACCAGGACTGTGGCACAGCTGTCTTGTCAGTTGCATTAAGATCACTTCTGACCATAAGGTCATGAGTTCGAAGCCAGCCCGGGTCAGAGTGAGCTTCCGAGCAATTGTGTAGCTTGTTGTCGACCTTTGCAACCTGAAAGACAGTTGCATCTGTCAAGCAGGAAAATTAGGTATCACCTATGTGTGGGGAGGCTAATTTAACTAATTTACGAGGCCATAAAAAAAGACTCCAGCAAAGCACACCAGCAAAAGCATGCGGGGAATGCAGAAGTACTTCGTCAGTGTCGCAGATGGACGATGAAAGTGACAGCTCCCCTGGCAGCCAGAAAAGTTAAATAGTCTCTGACTGTTTGTCTGTATCTGTTGTGTGTCTTTGGCATTGAATGTTTGCCATATATGTGTACATTGCAATCCGCCCTTAGTCCCCTGCGGGGTGAGAAGGGCAAAATATAAATACTGCAAATAAATAAATAAATAAATTTGCAAACCCTTTTTGCCCACAATCCCTTTTGTGTGTTCAAATTTAAATCCCTATTTTTGCAATAAAATTATTTCATAAGGCAGGAATAATAACAGGCGAATAAAATTACAAATGTGTAACTAAAACATGAAATGTCTAAATAAATTGATATTCTTGTTTAAAGAGAAGAATTTCAAAAATGAAAATAAAGGGATTTTAAGTGGAGGAAAATAACAAATTGTGATGAAGACAGAGATCTTTCATATGATGGATCAGTAGGGTTTCTCACTCCCATGTGCCAGGAACTTGTAGATTATTTGCACCCATTGACTACAGTTGTTGATTTATTCCTGGAAACTCCCCATGGATCAGCAGCGAATGGCTCTTGAACTGGCATTAGTCCACAGACCACCACATTGAGAAGCACTATATTATGATACAAAGCCTGTTTACATACTTCATTGTTAATAACATTATTGATCATGGCACATAAACCTTTCCCCAGCTAGTTGCTTTTCTAGCTGTCCCAATTCCTACCTGGCAACTGATTGCGCTTCAGGATAGCGACCCAACAACGCTAAGCATTCTGCTTTGAGGATTTTGAATCGATGGCATGCAGGGGCAAATTCCAGAGCACGATCCATGCAAAAGACAACCTGGGTGGGTGAGGTGGCAGTGAGAGAAAAGGTGGAGGAGAGAGAAAGATAATAGCTAGTGAGCATGAGGAAGCTCAGATGCTTTGTACAGGAAGCAGTGCAGTACCTGCTGTGAGGCTGAGAGACTTGCAGCCATGATTCTAGAACATGGGTGAGCAGTTGTAGTCCTCCAATAGCTTTTGGCCTACAATACTTATCAGTTCTACCAATTGACAGTTGTGCTATCCGCTCTAGTTAACTCAAACCATGGGAAGTGATCAAAATATCACACTTGTCAACTTTTGACCGAGAATATTAAGCCTTTCTATGTGAATCGGGCCCAAATTCTCAAGACAATTGCTCTGGTATTATGCATCCTGTGACTTCCCATATTCCTGGTTTCTGAGGTAAGGAAAGGGCAATTTTCTGCAACAGGAGGACACTACCCTTCCGAATTCTCGCTCTGAAGAGTAGGTTAGAAGAACTAAAAACTCAAAAAAAAATGTTACAATGAGAAGAGTGAAGCAGTGGCTGCTATGACAAGACTAACTCCAGCTCCAAGCCTCTGTTGAGTGACTTTACAGGCACTTTTGCTGCTCTAGGGCTAGGACAGCTGCAAAAGAAGGGAGCCTTTGTTTGGGGTGAGGTTCAGCTGGAACTCTCCCTTCCCCCTTCCATAGGTGACATCACCGCTGGGTGCTGTGGGAAGCGCCGAGACACTCCAGTTGATGGAGGCCATGGGAAGGAGGTTCTTCTCCAGAAACAAAGGGCACGTTTGACACTGCCTAAGCGATGGAGAAGCCTGGGGAGAGCTGGCTCGAGATGCAGACAAGGCAGGGTTCTTCCTTAAGACAAACTTCAGATTGTCCATGATGAGCCAGCTGCTCTTAACAGTTCGAAGGCGGTGAAGTAGGAATTCACCGGGATGGACAGAAGCCTTATTACTAAGGTTGCTGGGCTCTGTCTGTGGCTAGGGGCATACAGGGACAAACCGAGAGCTATCTGGCAGGCCTGTCACTCAAGGGAGTGAAAAATCCAGTAGCAAAACATAGCTTTCTAGTCCTGTGGGGAAGTAAAATCTATGGAACTCATCCCATGAGAAAGACTTCATGATGCTAAAGCCTGAGGAAATCAGGACTGAATCTCATTTCATCCATGGAATTACCAAATCACCTCCCTGCCTGCCCAAAGCAATTCTGAAAACTTAGTCGAAAATGGAAAATAGCTCTCCAACATGTGGCGCAATCACAGGTTATAAATTTATTATTTATTATTTTATTTCAAGCATTTATACCCCGTCCTTTTCACCCCCCTGCCCGGACTCAGGGCAGCTTACAGAAGGCAACCATTAGATGCCGAACAAAGTACTAACAATTAACACCAAGTGACAATTAAACAATTATAAATACATCAAAATTTAGAAAAATATTAAAATTGCCAGTTTAATCATGACCCAGGATCAGTCCATTGCCAGTCACATAAGTCAACCACATTCCAATGCTGTATTTATTGTTTGAAAGCTTGACCCCAAAGCCAGGTCTTAAGTTTTCTTCGGAATACCAGGAGGGAGGGGGCAGATCTGATATCATTTAGGAGGGAGTTCCACAGCCGAGGAGCCACCACTGAGAAGGCCATGTCTATCGTCCCCATCAGTCGTGCTTGCAAGGGAGGTGGGATCGAGAGCATGATCTTAAGGTCCTAGATGGTTCGTAGAGGGTGATACATTGGTACAGGTAAACTGGGCTGGAACCATTTAGGGCTTTATAAGCTAAAGCCAGCACTTTAAATTGTGCTTGGAAGCAACCTGGCAGTCAGTGGAGCTGGCGTAGCAGGGGTTGTATGCTCCTTGGAGCCCACTCCAGTGAGCAATCTGGCTGCTATTCATTGGACTAGATGAAGCTTCTGGGCAGTCTTCAGACGCCACCCCACATAGTGCATTGCAGTAGTCTAAACGGGATGTAAGAAGAACGTGAACTACCGTGGCCCAATCAGACTTCCCAAGGTACAGGCACAGCTGGCACACAAGTTTAACTGTACAAACGCTCCCCTAGCCATCGCTGAGACCTGGGGTTCCAGGTTGAGTCTAGGATCATTCTCAAGCTGCGAACCTGCGTCTTCAGGGGGAGTGTAACCCCATCCAACATAGGCTGTAACCCTATGTCCTGTTTGGCCTTACGACTGTCTTCCCTGGATTCAATTTCAATGTGTTAGCCCCCATCCAGACCATCACAGCTGTCAAACACTAGTTCAGGACCTGAACAGCCTCCTTAGTAGCAGGTAGGAAGGAGTGACAGAGTTGAACACCTGCATACCGATGACATCTGACCCCAGAAATCCCTGGAAATATCACCTGGTTGCACTTAGGAAAAGAAACTGGAGGAGTCTTTTAATATTGCTTTAGAACTGATTATTAAAATCAGGAAAAACTTAGTTTCTCAAGTAGTGAAAAGATTTTTAGCTATATTTCAGCTACCAATGATAATTTAAGCTTTGATTATTAAATGGAAGTTTTTTGGAGTTTATCGGGGATTCTTTTTGAGAAAAATTACTAATGATAGACAAGCTTCATTTATTTTCCTTTCTTTTCATCATAACAAAGTCTTATTATGTTCTTGGTTTAAAAGTTGCTCCAGGAAGCTTAATAGTACCTCTCACAATTGTCTATAGATTTCAAGACATATGCTGAAAATAAGCATGGATATAGTAAGAAAGATGGAAAGAATTTTATAAAGCTACTACCAGTTTATAGTTCAGTGTAAGGCAGTTTCTTATGTACCTTTCGGAAATCCCGTTTATCAAAGTCAGCTTCAGCTATTTTCTCATACTCTAAGACAGTTCTGGAATTATTCAGCTGGAAGAGAAGATGAGAAAGCATTCGTTTCCACCATATCAGTTTAACACACAAGATCACTAGTGATTTCTGTGGTCATAACAAATATATATTTTTATATAGCAAATCATAGATACCTGATGTTAATGCCCTGAGTTACATCCCTGGTATAAATTGCCTCAAAATGTCAATATTTAAAGGTGAAATTTCTTTCATTCATAGGTTTGATTAACTGAATAACAGGTTGTGTATTTCCTCCTTAGCCCTCCTCTCCTTAAACAGGATTTTTATGAACAAAGGGACTGCAATAAAGTTCAAATCTTGGTTTTGAACTCTAGTTAAGGGGAAACCTTGGCCAGATTTAACTATGGCTATGGTTAATGCTAGCACATCATGGTTAAATCTCATGGGGGAGTATTGGTAGGAATTCACGCCAGAGTAAGAAGAGATGGCAAGGAGGAAACTCAGAATTCTGTGGCTCATTCCCATCCTTAACCACAAGTAAAGAATGACATGTTCACTAGCTCTCAACTCATACCTTGACTAACTCTGAAATTCATTATGTCGAGAAGTGGTCCAAACAAGAATTCATGGTGAGATCATTCTTTTACCTTATTTTGAAATGAACACTGTGTTTTTTTTAGAAAGGTGAAATGTTTAATCTATAAAGTTCTCAAAAGGCAAAGTAGATGAATCTTCACCAGGCAAATGTGTTCTGCAGTCTAGATGGATCATGTTAAATCTCATGCTTGATATAACAAAATATCAGGGTCTATGATTATAACTCCAGAATACAAATCCCACAACTACCAATCTGATGGGATATGCTTCTTGGCACAGAGCGTTTAGATGTGTGTTGAGGTAACGTGTATACTCTGGTAGAGTTGCTGCCACCACCCAAAGTAATTTGGGAATATTAAATAATGGTTTCCTGAGGTAAACTTCTTTCCTGCCCACCAGCTCTCCATTGGGCTCTTTGAGATGACTGTGATGTAATGATGTTAAAACTGCTAGAATGATTATTACAGGAAGGAAACACTACTGAGGCTTCTTTAAAAGTTGAAATAGATAACAGATTTATTGATAAGAACAAACAACTATCTTCTGCAATGAGGCACACAAGCTTAATTGGTTACTGGGGTACAATAATCTTAATAGTTACTTCAAACCGATATGAGTAAAACTCCTCACTCTACAATAAATCCAGTAGCAGTGAGTTCCACAGACTAACCTAACCAGGTTGTCCCTACAGCAATTAGCTACACTCTAAGCAGAGTCCTCTGTAAGCTAATATACCCTAGTCCAGAGAGCAAACCCACTTGTGTAAAAACCCACACAAGCACCCAGGCGTCTACTTTGACCCTCCTGGCCAAATAATGCAGAATCGCCTGTCCCAAATGCTCTCTGACAGAAAAATCTCAGCTCACCAAAAAATCTACCTCTCTTCTCTCTTGCCACTTTTCCCCCTCTGTGCTTAACTCCTCCCAACTGTCCTAACCAATCCAGAGAGAGCTCCAGCTCTTCCCCTCTTATCCTCTTACACTCCCAAGATGTCTGCTTCCTATGCTTACACTCCCAAAATGGAGGCCTGCCTACAGATATCTCAGGCTCCTACTTCGTCCTACGGGGTAAGAATTACTACACTTTACATGGCAACGGCATGAGAAAAAGCTCATTATGCGTTACACTGTATGTGATCCTGACCAATTGAAAATGATCAACCTATAGATTTCAATTGAAATGTAAAGGTGAACTTCACACTTAGGCAAAGGGAGATATAGCTATCACTCTTTTGGCAAACGTAAAAAGACTTACCTCTTGCTGGGCCTGTGTATTTTTATGATCAAGTTCTAGAACTCTTTGGAAGCAGCGGCTGGCAGCCATGGCATTCCCTAAAGATAGGTGGCACTTTCCTTCCCGTAGATGTCCCTGCAATGACAGGGGGAAGAGGCAAAGCCTAGGTGGTGTAAGATGCAAATGACAATGGGTACTAGCACAAAAGCATTTCTATGATCACATACCCTCACAAAGGTATCATCCATTCTGACAGAATGCTGGGCATCTCCAAGAGCCTCCCTGTATCTGCCTAACATCATGAGAGTGGCAGCTCGGTTTCCATAGTAACTCGCATTGCTGGGACACGTATCTATAGCACAGAAAGGGATGTTAGTTAGTACAGAAAAACAATGGACATCCTCCACATTCCTTCATTCCAAATCTTCAAAGTTTAAAATTTTCAGTAAGACAAATGCAAAAACACTGAGTAGCTGATTTCACTCAACAAGGTTCTGAACTTTTAATTATCAAAGAACGTGTGTTTCTGCACATGCGCCCATGCATCCACTTTAGGAATATAAACAAGGAGTAAGGAAATGGGACAAGGAAATAGGAAATCTATGGAGCAAAATTGAATACAACAGTAAACTCTGGCTCTTCAGCAAACAGGACTTATGTATTTAATCAAAAAATTCTCTAGAAATGATGGTTAGTCATTTGAGTTCTATTCTGCATAACTGAGATTCTCAGAACCTTTTCTACAGATGATATTTCTAGACATTTTTAAAAAAATAGTTTTTACAACAGAAAACTACAACAGAAAGCAAAAACATTTTTTCATTATATACAAAAATAATTAATGCATCTTTATGTGCAACATGCAACCTATACACACACACACACACACAATATGACATTTCTAGATATTTGACAGCAGATTACTTTCTCTCAATGCAATGGCCTTACTCTTGATGGTCAAAGTGTAACCTGAGGAACAATGAACCCCAATTACACATATTACAGAACCTTGCACTCACTATGCTACAGCGGACTGTGAAAACCTCTTGCTGTATAGGGACTGCCTATCCTCAAGGGAAAGAAATGGTTTGCAGTCAACAAAGTTAATAGAATCACAATAAAAATGAACTAGAAATGGATCATTCCAGTTTTCAGACAAGCAAATCAAGCAGGCCAGAAAACCACCTCTCTTTCCCCTTTAATCCTCACCTATGGCTTTTGTATAATAGTTGAATGCTTCATTGTAGTCCTTCTTAGCATAAAAGACATTCCCTTGTTCCTTGTAGGCTTCTGCTTCTCTGAAATGAAAGAAGACATCACAACCTAGAAAAGACAAGAATATCCACCAGGAAAAGACAAGAATATCTAGTAGGATAAAAATCATCATCAAGCCATGTAGCTGAAGAATGAGAGCCCTTCCAGAAGCAAGAACCCTACCTAGAACTACTCTTTGCAGGACTATGTAACACATATCTCTTAATGATGAATTTTTTTTTCTCCAAAGAGCAACATCTTTTTGTTGAGTTATGAGTAAATTATGTACCTAAAGAAGTTGCTAGAAAATATATTTACTGGGGAGAAAGGTAAACACACCTTTTCACAAATCAATGGTACCTGAGATAGACTCACTTCCAACTTTGAAGTACAGAAGTGCGTTTTTCTGGTGATGTTGAGCATTTTGCTACTGGTTTGCATACACATTGTTTTTTAAAAAAACCTTTTTTATTAGGATAGATTTCCAAAAAGAGGTTGTAAACACTGTGTTATATAAACCTAAATTTGGTTCAGTTAACCACTGTGTGGAATGAAAGTGTTACTAATGTTATTTTGAGTATATGCAGTTACCATGAAAGACAATGTATTAATAGCCGTCCTAATTTTCTTTTTAAAAATAAATTAAAAAGGAGCACATTACAAGGTCACACAAGAAGCACTGGAGAACAGGGTGGATTCAGTGAAAATCAAGATGATTTAGGTAACCAGGAAGAAAGGCCAAAATAATTAGTGATCTGAATTAGGTTTTTTGTTCTCCATGTATTCTGCAAACCAGTGTAAACATGAAATGACCACACTTTACAATTTATATGTAACTAGCCATCCTCTGCCACACATTGCTGCGGCCCAGTCTGTGTATATGTGTTTGCGGATGTATATATGAATATGTGTGTGTGTATATATTTGTGTATATGTGTATATATGTGGTTTTGCGTATGCATTGTAACTGGGTTTTTTTTTTGCTTTTAAATTCTCTTCTGTTGTGTTTCCCAGTGTTTTTATGAGTGATGGTCACTCGTTGGCCTGATAGGTGTATTGTGTCCAAATTTGGTGTCAATTCGTCCAGTGGTTTTTGAGTTATGTTAATCCCACAAACGAACATTCATTTTTATTTATATAGAAGATCAGAGAGAGAAAGAGAGCAAAGAGAGAACTGCAATATTAAAGATCTGTTTGACTCTCTCCATTGCCATGGATGCTAAGAAAGAGTCTATTCAAAATGCAACTCTATGATTCTATACACAGCTGATCACATTAAAACCTACTAGATTCAATGGGTCTTACACCCCAAAAAAACATGGCATAGGAGTCTGACCTAAACACCTAGAAATGGCTGACAGGTACCTAGTGTAATGTGAAGAAAGAAGTATAAATATCTATGACCTTCAATTGATTCATCTAATTATATGTTTATATAATAAATACTTTTAAAATTGCCCCTTATCCTTGAATGCCAGCTTGGTAGTTTACAACTACAATTAACCAAAATACTTGTTCCAGACATATACAAACAGTAGTAAATACAATAAAATAAAATCATCAAATTAAGTTGTTTGAGTAAACAAAAAAGGTTTTGAGCTGGTACTAAAACAACTACATTGTTGGTACCAGTTGTTCTCTTCTGGGGAGGGTATTCCCATTGTTGGGGCTCTGCATTCTTTCTTGTTGACAGATGAGACATACTCAATGTACTTGAAGGATTCCCCTCTTCATACATCATCTGTACTGTATTCAATACAATATAATGAACTAGTGTGTCACTTACAAATACTGTAAGTAGTTGTTTAAAGATTAATCCCCCCAAAGCCAGATTTTGTTATTGTTGCTTCAGTTCATTCTTTTACATATATAATCGGGCTTTAATTGCTAACAGGTGGTTTTGAAATTAATTTTAAGAGATGCTGATATTTTACAATTCATTATGTTTGAACTGAAGTAAAATGCCATTTTAAAGCATTTTAAAATAATGTGATATTTAATACAAATGGTATATTAAAATAAAAACAAATGTGCCCTTTAAAGATTATTTTAAAAACGTGGAGGCACAAAGAACAGTGATTCTCTCTCACAAGAGCTATACAGTTTGCCATCTGTTTATTTATTTATTTATTTATTTATTTATTTCTTGCACTTATTGACCGCCACTCTCAGCCCTAGGGGCGACTCGTGGCGGTGAACAGCAACATAGAAGAACAGCATACAAAAGATCACAACAAGACATAACAAACTACTACTACGACATATACTTATACTAAAAATCCGCTTCGTCTAATCCTAGGGTCATAGCCAAGTTCGTAGTCATAGTCCATTCTAACGTCGTTCCACAGATACACTTAGTTGAAGGCCTGCTCGCAGAGCCAAGTTTTCAGGCTCCTACGAAAGGCCATCAAAGAGGGCGCCTGTCTAACCTCAGTAGGGAGGGTGTTCCACAGCCGGGGGGCCACCACCGAGAAGGCCCTCTCTCTCGTCCCCGCCAGACGTGCCTGCGAGGCAGGCGGGACCGAGAGAAGAGCCTCCCCGGATGATCTCAAGGCCCTCGTGGGCTCGTAGGCCGAGATGCGGTCTGCAAGGTATTTTGGGCCGGAACCGTTTAGGGCTTTGTAGGCTAACACCAGCACCTTAAATTGGGCCCGGTAGCAAATCGGCAGCATAGAGGGCTATCAATAGAATTTGTACCCTGCTGAGTCATTGAACTTTCCATATACCGGTACAACTGGAGGAGACAGATACATTAAGAGGGCATTATCACACTGCTTCAAGATGGGAATTTAGCAATTCCAGATTAGCTGCGAGATGTAACTTGAAACTGAACAAAAAGGAGAAATTCAAAACATGAGCATCTTTCCATAAAAGGCTGCTATGGGGAAGATGAAAATGTAGTTCTGAAAACCTTTGTAACTTTAGAGTTCTAGCTATAAGAAAGGGCCAAAAAGGCAGCTCTGAATTCCTAAGTTTGGTATCATCAGCAGAAACCCACCTCCTCACTATCACTGGCATGACCCAAGCAAAAGGCCTTCTAAAGTACACAATAAAAGCTATGTTAGGGGAAGAGAGAACAAAACTCCCAAACAATAGAGGGTTGTATTGTGGTGTGTTAACATAGTTTTAACCTCATTCTGGCTCCAATACTAGCCACTCTCTCTGGCCTCCCCGCTCCAGCCTGCTCTGCCTAGAATGGTGCAGCCCATCAGCATGCAAACAAAACAGAAGCCAAGGACATTTCATTTTTCAAATCGGGTTCAAAGGGGTAGCAGCTCACATTTACTGCAGACAGTCAAGCTTGGTTGAAAGCTAACAAAAGTCCTGATTTGTCCTCTGCTTAGGCATGGCTTAATGGCTTAAGGAAGGAATGGCACATGCAGTTCAGAAAGCTGACAATAGGCAAACACAAAAAGTTATACATGTTCAATAAGCCAAAAATTTCTCCACTTCCTAGTGCTTCCCCCAATTTTAAAATCATGAGCAGGAGCATGGTAACGAAAGTTCGCAGCGGCCTGATTCAGATTGAATGAGAAAACTTGGTATGCCAGGAGGGCATCTTCGCTAGCCATGTGAAAGCTTGGGAGAGGGAGGCAATGAGAAAATTAGGGAGGGATATTCTTTTTTTTCTGTTTCCTTCCAATACGTTTTTTTCTTGAAAAAAAAAACTTACTGATCCAAAATCATTTTCAAAAGCTATGCAATCAATCAATCAAACAAACAAACTTTATTTATATCCCACTCCATCTTCCCATGAGGACTCAGAGCGGCTTACGACATAAAAGGCAAGCATTTAATGCCAGAAAAATAAACAATAAATACGCTTGGTATGCCAGGAGGGCATCTTCGCTAGCCATATGAAGGCTTGGGTGAGGGAGGAAATGAAAAAAATTAGGGAGGGCCATTCTCCCCCCCCCCCCCCCGTTTCTTTCCAATATGTTTTGTTTCTTGAAAAAAATAAGATACTTACTGATCCAAAATCATTTCCAAAAGCTATGAAATCAATCAATCAATCAATCAATCAAACAAACAAACAAACAAACAAACTTTATTTATATCCCCTCCATCTTCCCATGAGGACTCAGGGCGGCTTATGACATAAAAGGCAAGCATTCAATGCCAGAAAAATAAACAATAAATATGCTTGGTATGCCAGGAGGGCATCTTTGCTAGCCATGTGAAGGCTTGGGAGAGGGAGGAAATGAAAAAAATTAGAGAGGGCCATTTTTTTCTGTTTCTTTCCAATATGTTTTTTTCTTGAAAAAAATAAGATATTTTAAAAAAGGTAAAGGTTGTCCCCTGACATTAAGTCCAGTCATGTCTGACTCTGGGGTGTGGTGCTCATCTCCATTTCTAAGCCGAAGAGCCAGCATTGTCCATAGACACCTCCAAGGTCATGTGGCCAGCATGACCACATGGAGCGCCGTTACCTTCCCGCCGGAGCGGTACCTATTGATCTACTCACATTTGCATGTTTTCGAACTGCTAGGTTGGCAGAAGCTAGGGCTGACAGCGGAAGCTCACGCCGCTCCCTGGAATCGAACCTGCGACCTTTTGGTCAACAAAGCTCAGCAGCTCAGTGCTTTAACCCACTGCGCCACCGATTCAGAATAATTTCCAAAAGCTATGCAATCAAACAAACAAACAAATTTTATTTATATCCTGCCGCATCTTCCCATGAGGACTCAGGGTGGCTTACAACATAAAAGGCAAGCATTCAATGCCAGAAAAATAAACAATAAATTAAAAAAATATAAATAGTATAAAAGATTCAATCGTAAAAAAGCAAATCACAATAAAAGACCAATAAAATGTATTTCACAACATCAATAAAACAGATTAAAAGCCATATCCATAGTCCATTCCGTATTTGGTAAGGCCACATGCAAAAAAGAAAAAAGTAACATTACATACAGTATCAGATCACTATAATTCATGGCATCCTTTTTCTTAGTTCTTTTTGTAGAAAAGAGTGCATCGTAGCCATTTGAAACTATAGAGGACTTGTTGCTGTTGTTGTGTGCCTTCAAGTCATTTCTGACTTTAGGGGTTTACTTGTTAAGATTTGTTTAGAAGGGGGTGTGTTCTTGCTTTCTTCTGAGGCTAAGAGTGTAGGACTTGCTCAAAGTCCTTTGGGGTTTTACATTGTTAAGTGGGGAGTCAAGTCCTGGTCTACAGAGACGTAGTCCCATATTCAAACCACTACACTATGTTGGCTACTGAAGTCAAAATAATTATTGGCTTTATCAATGTTGTTGGTTTTTGTCTGTTTTTATGGAGGAGGGGTTGTCTGCTTCTAAAACGCGCATAAACAGAGATTCCTCATATTTCAGGTGTTTTTTACAGTTATGAAACTCATACCTCCAATTGTAATAAAGATCATTAAAAAAAGATTGATTTGTAACTATTTTGTGAATAAACAATACCTTTCACTATACCAAACATGGTAAACCAAGCTACATGCAATGTGGTTATGGTCTCAAAACAGCTAAAATGTTTCCAATTTAGTATTGTATTTATCTAATTTTCTGCAAAATCTTCATTTTTGAACACTACTGGGAAAAGAACATTTTCTCATGGAGCCAAAGTTTTCAGAAATGTTAACATTTCTACAGTTTCCTGAAACAACCATGGGGAAAGATATGTTAAAACAATGGTTTTAGGACAAGCCAGGATCTCAAATTATGCTTGATCCTGGTTAGCTTTTACTAAATACACTGTAAACTTCACAAAGCTTTCCAAACTTTGACTAAACATTTGCCATGTTTAACTGGAAGTTAAGGGCTTCAATCTTTCTCTTTACATGCATGAAAAAGGAGAGGAAGAAAAGGATACACAGTAAATGCATTCGCTTCAGGACTGTTCCAGAGATTATTGCGGCAGTAGATTGCTCCATTTGAACTATCAACAGAACAGGCGCTGCAACAGGTGTCCTACGACTTCCACATCGTTGGAAACGGGTTGTACACAATGCTGAAGGACTGTAAAACTTGGTGGCATGTATCACTTTTGTATTATATGTAAATAAATAGTTGCCACTATTAAAGTTCCAGCGTACAATGATACAGGCCTCATACAATCCCGACAAGACAGAGGTCCTCCTGGTCGATCGTAAACCGGATCGGGGTATAGGGTGGAAACCTGTGTTGGACAGGGTTACACTCCCCCTGAAGCCACAGGTCCAGTTTGGGAGTGCTCTTGGATTCATCACTGACGCTTGAGGCTCAGGCGTCGGCAGTGTCTGGGAGGGCTTTTGCACAGTTGAGACTTGTGCGCCAACTGCGACCGTACCTCGCAAAGGCTGATCTGGCCTGGGTGGTCCATGCCTTGGTCACCTCTAGATTGGACTACTGTAATGTGCTCTACGTGGGGCTGCCCTTGAAAACGGCTTGGAAATTTCAACTGGTCCAATGGGCGGCCGCCAGGATGTTAACTGGTGCTCCTTACAGAGAGAGGTCAACCCTCCTGTTTAAGGAGCTCCATTGGCTGCCGTTTATTTTCTGAGCCCAAGTTAAGGTGCAGGTGCTTACATACAAAGCCCTAAACAGTTTGGGACCATCCTACCTGCGTGACCGCATCTCCGTTTATGAACCCACACGTTCTCTTTGTTCATCCGGAGAGGCCCTGCTCACGATCCCACCTGCATCGCAGGCGCGTCTGGTGGGGATGCGAGACAGGGCCTTTTCTGTGGTAGCCCCCCGACTCTGGAACTTCCTCCCTAAAGATATCAGACAGGCCCCTACCTTGGCAGTCTTTAGGAAGAACTTGAAGACCTGGCTGTTCCAATATGCCTTTCCAGAATAGGAAAACTCCAGTAACATGTCCCAGAAGCACTTTATTAGTTTAAGATTGCCCGCACACTGCACTTACCCTAAAATCCGATATACCACCTGTCACATTAGCACTTTTAACCTGTACCCATTACATTGGGCTGGCTCTGTTTTCTTGTGTTTTTGGTGTATTGTTTTATTGTTTTGTTGTTTGATATTGTTTTAATTGCTTTGATTTGCTTTAAGTTGTGTATTTTGTTATGCTATGTTTTTATTGAGGCCTTGGCCTGTGTAAGCCGCATCGAGTCCTTCGGGAGATGCTAGCGGGGTACAAATAAAGTTAATAATAATAATAATAATAATAATAAATATTTTGGCCACTGTGCTAGAACTGCCTTGTGATTATAGACAGTGTAAGGAATGGTATGAATTAAGATTTCAGGATTTTCCTTCTGTCTTTACTGATGACCTGATTTTAATATGCTTCGTAAATTCCCAAGAATCTTTAGGCTTCTTAAAAAAGGTGGATGAGTGTTAGAGAGATATTTAGGCTGACTGCTCTTTTAGCACCTTGGTAGTCTTTTTCCTGGGAACGGTAAGAAAAACCCCATCAAATTTTGTTCCAATTGTGTTTTGTAAGGGAAACCCTCCTACACACACAATTTATTGGTTATTTCTGAAGGATATGTATACAATGACAACACAGGGACCACTAGGTCAAATGCCACAACTTGGAGCTACTGACACCTACCATGTTTCATCAATGTGGTGAACATATACAGAAAATGAATGCTTGATTAAAATGTGCCCTGCACTTGTTTACTAAGGCCTTGGACTGCCACAACAAGGGGGAAAGAATCCTTGATCTCCTGATATCATGAATGATTGTTTCTACTCCAAACAGATGCCACAGCCTGAATGAGGTCATTCTGCAAGACCCACACTGATGTAGGCTGCATTCCCCACTTGCTACTTTTGATGCTAGAGAAAGAATCTGCTTGGCTAAAAATACAATCCAACTCTCTGAATGGATCTCTTTGTTGGGTAAGGAGTTGGCGTCCCTCACTGGTTAACCCTGGGGGTGTAAGGACACAGCTAACACAAGGATTTTTAAAAAACAAGCCCCCCATCACTACTTGCCTCCTTAACACTGCATAACTTTGCTAGAGAGGATGCTGAAATATGTACTTTTTGAGTGCCACATACCACTAAGCTGCCATGGAATTAACATTTATGCAGAAATAAAACTCAACTGCCTCCCCCTGACAAGAAGAAACGGCAAATATAAAAATGAAAAGCTAACAAATCATTTCAAAAACAAAGACTTGCTATGCACAATCAGAGCAAAGTTGGTAAGGGAAAAACCAGCTTGCAAGCAGGAATGGGTTCCCATTACATGTATGTGACTTTAATGACTCTTGGTAAAAATCAGATTACACGAGCTTTGGTTTTAAAAGTCAAACTACTAGTCTTTGCAGTAAAAACTGGACACAAAGTTTATGGCCTTGGAAAATGGGGGAAACAAGTAAGTGGCAGACAGCCACAGTTAATATTTCAAGATTAATTTGAAGAGCTAATTAAAGATTAGTGGTTAGCAACCATTTTGAAGTTTCTCGTTAAACAAGGAATATTATATAAACTTCTTTCCAAAATATTCCCCTCCTGGTGAAAACCCAAGTCAGCGAAGGCAGGGTGAGTAATTTCTACCACATACTTTGCCCTTTGTTTTGACAAATCAAGATGATTAAATAGAGCACAATATGCAAAATATTCCAATATGCTTATTTGGGATACATTACAGAACTTGCAGAATACACTTGGATTTGGTGTGTATGTGTTTTTGTTGTTGTTGGTTTTAAAAAAAATTAAACTTGCACCACAGATGGGAATGTGAAACTCACTAACAGTGGACAAATTCCTGGGAACAACTTTTAAATAATGGTCTTCCCCTGGTAAATGCAGATGAGAGGAACTCCTAGGTATGTTCTATGCATATTTCAGTTTTAGTTCACATGGAACAGGCCTGGCTAATACTGTAATCCAGAGTGGTTGCCAATGAGCTGGGATTCTGCAATAGGTTCTCGGAGAAGTTCCACTGGAGAGAGGTCCATTTGGAAAAGGTTTCTAGGAAACTAAAACCCCAAAGACCACTGTGCTTGATGCCTGCACACATTTTCTCTACTGAGAAGCAAAAATGCAAATATATTTTATGCCTGAGGTCAGAGACTCACAAACAGCAAAAGGCAGTTCCTGCTCGCTCCATGTGGCATTCCATGAGCCGGGTGACAAAAAGTTAATGTGTTAGGTAGGATGGATTTTTGCAAGGGGAAGAAGTTAGGCAGAAAAGACTGGTTTTGTAGGAAGGGGCTGTCAACAGACTATCTTTGTGTCTCCTCCAATACGCAGTTGTAAAATGCAGGCCAAATGGCACACAATGCAGTTTATTGTGGCATGTGGGAAAATATTTATCTGTACATTTGTGCCCCCTGGTGTTTAATATGGACAACTAAGACCCATCTGCTGTGGGTAGTGTTAAAAAATTCAAGAGTGCCAAAGTGTGTGGTTTTTCTCTGCATTCCACTTACACACCCACCCACTGCAGAACAGCAACAACTCAGAGCTGGTCCTCAAGGTTCAAGCCTACATCTTTGGTGGGCGAAGGTGCCTTTAAGGTCACATTGTGAAGAGTTTAAAACCGTTCATCTGCTCTTCATGCTTGCAGCATACACTCACTTGCCTCACCAGGAATTCAACTAGCTTTAGTTTCATTTTCCCGGAACCCAGATGGCTGTCCCATTCTAAATCAGCCTGGCGAGAAAGAAAGTCCTTGGACAAGACCCTCAATGACAAGATAACAGTAGCATTCAGCTATTAAGAAAGTATCAAAGCTGCTTGAAAAGCAACATTTAAATTTTTTTTTACAACACTTTGAGAAGGAGAGGGGGATCCAGCTTCTTATTCTGCCCTATTTTATACACCAATTTTATATCCAGTATTACCCAGGTATGCATTTTCTTTGTGGCTATCTCTTCTTTCTCCCTTTCCCTCATATCTTGCTCCTCTGTCTTTTCCTTCCTTCTTCCCTTGTTTTCCTTCATATAACCTCGTCTTCTTTCTTTCATTTTGTTTCTCTTGCCTTTTTTCTCTTCCCTCCCTTTGTTTGTTCCTTTCCCCCTTCCTTTCACTTTTCTTTCTTCTATTGCAGTTTCCCTCTTTCATTTGTTTTCTTTCATCTGGCATTTTCTTGGAAATCACAGTCTCTAAATCTCCGAGCAAGATGTAGGCACAAACACATGCCTTTCAAAATATAAATCTTTATTAAATAGCATACTTATTGGGTTGATGTTCCTCCAGGGCTGTACGTTTTTTACCTCTGAGTGTAGATGCCATTTTGTCTACCAGTAATTTTTTCTATCTATATATTGCCCTTTTGTGGTTGCATCCAGGCAGTGCACACATACATATCTATAGGTCAGTATACTCCCCTCTGCTGGCAGCATCTGAGTGCTACATTTACAGTATATTGTTTGCCTTTTGGGGGCCTTGCCCCAAAATGGGGTTTATTTTGTATTTGAAACCCTGAAAATACTTTAAGTTGGGTAATGGAAAGTATGTGTGCCAGGTTTGATCCAGATCCATCAAGCCATGTAAGAGCCTTTGTGTATCAAACAAACCAACAAATAAAACTCATATATACTTTGACATTTATATATAGAGAGAGATTTATTATCTTAAGGGCCATCAAGCCATCACAGCCATGCTTGGATGATCACGCCTGAATGCAGAAGACTGGATATTCTTACAGAGAACAGGAGCAGTAAATCTCAACAGTTATTCTTTCTTTCTTCAAAGTTCCAAAATTTGATAAAACTAAGGATGAAATTCTGGACAGTTTAGCATTCTGACAAATACGCAGGAAATAATTTCACCCTCAGTTTCTCATGTCTTCTACCCGATGTTTTCATTCATACAAATCATGTACATTACAGTATCTGCTATGTAGACAGGGAAAGGACACAAATGTATTTTCTTTAACACAAAGAATGAAAAGTTTTATAACCATAGACTATCTAAATGAGTGCCTAGCAAAACGGGAGCATTTATCCTTTCAGGCAACTTTGAGCTATTTGTATTGCTCACCTGGAGCTATCTAACTGCTTTGGAAGCACTTGGGAATGTTATAACCCATTCATTCATGTGCTCTATATATCATTTCTTAATTCTGTGGGTGACAACGAAGATATTTTAATAAAGCAGTTAGTCCAGTTTTACCCAAAGTCATGTTCTCATTAAATCCTTTCAAGCACCCAACTTGATTCTTGATGTTTCATATACTCCCTTGCTTTTATTATGGACCACTGCACATCCAAAGGTAGTAAACATGTTGTTCAATGAAGTTTGTGAGAATCCACTGGATTACTTGGTTAGCTATTGGGAATAATATATAAACAGCTCTTGGAGCCTTTCTAGATATAAGGTAAAAATGTTTTAACTACATTCAGACCCCAATATGTTCTCAGTCATACCACATATCTGAAACCACAGAAAGAACGGAACTACACTAAATTACCTGTTTTCCAGTTCAGCAAACCACAGAGTCACCCTAAGATCTAGGAAGTGGTGGAGAGGTATCTCCTATGGGAATCTGTCTGCTGTCCAGGGTAATTCTATTATAACTTCTGTGGGAAGCACACCACAGATTTGCTTGAAGCACCTAGAATATTCTTAAAGACCATATACGGTACCCTGGGCACAGGTAAGTGAAACTGTGAAAATGGGTCCATGGTGATGAGGGCTTAACTGTTCATAATTTTTGAAACAAATGCGCTCAACATTTGCTATCCTTTCTGGTGTAATTATCCCAAAGCAGCATTAACAAGATAAGAGCAATTCTTGCAAGCATATTTTCCCTGAATATAGGTAAGATAATTACACGGATAATTAAGTGTACCTGGAACTGTTAGACAAGCAGTAGACTGCAGGCAGGTTCTTATCTACCTGTACTACTGCTTAGATCTTGTTTGTGTAGTTTTAGAAAAGGTGTCACAAAACATATATTGACAACCATTCCAGACTAACCTTGTTAATGACCAAAACCAGACCCCCACCCCAACAGTTAAAGAGTTGGACTTTTCCAGACATGTTTGGATTTGGAGAATAATCTCTACAACTGAAAAGCCAGATGTTTAAAGTGCCCAGAGGAAATCAAAATGATTTCATTTTTGACATTCACTACAATGCATGCATAGTCTTTGCAATCATAATCTTTGAGGAGCTGCCCCCTGTTCCTTGGTATACAATAAATACTGCATCTGTAAGTATTTTATTCCTGATCAGCCTTCCCTGTAGCCTAGCACTCACTAGATTATTTAAAATACTTCTATCAGTCCTATCCAATCTGAGCATCTGTCACGGATAATGGGTGTTGTGATTCAAAACATCTGGAGGGCACCAAGTTAGAGAAGAATGTTCTAGAAACTGCTTTAACATACATATGGACATTTCCTTTCAGGATCCAGGACCAAGTGGTAAAACAATGAGAGAAGTTCTAGGATTTTGGGTATTTCATGCCACTCTGTTAATAGGTAAACTTTCTCTACAGGTTGAGCTGGCAGCCAGCAGAATTAAAAGTATTTCTTAGCTCTTTGACTCTCACATATTTCACAACCCTGAAATCCACTATTTACTATGGAAGCCACTTACGCAAAGGTGCCAACAACAGACAGCAGGGACAAAATCCAATTTGGAAAGAGTCTTGAGGGTTGTATTCTAGCAAGTGAATGTTTGGATCAAAATAAAAATAGCCAGGATCATATACATGCAAATAGTCAAGGAACACTTAACTAGGCATATTTTTCCCAGGATTAATTCCAATCCAATCATTTCTCAAGGTGAAAAGTACAGCTCTTCAGAAAGAACTTGGGTTTATTCAAGAGTTTTCTAAGTTACCCTCCTATAGCAGTTACATTGCTTGGAGACAGTGACAAAAAAAACTCACACGCCAAATAGGAAACAAGTGCAGACTGCATCTGAGTCATGGGTCAGAGTCTCTTGTCATTCCTCTCTTCATGTCAGCTCTCATTCAATGGTTTTCTGCACTCCCACAGACACATCTTTGAAGCTTTCCACAATGCTGTCTAGATCAGTGGTATCAGACTCATTTTCATTGAGGGTCACATCAACTTTATGCTTGCCTTCAAAGGGCCGTTGAATCCTTGGTAGACTTTGGTTTTTACCCAATTTGGACCTACAAATGTTACTGAATGATGACACCCACAATTTTTGATTACCTACTATGCCGACTGGGGATAATGGGAATTGCAACCCAATAGCACTCTGAAACTAAAAGAATAAAGGACATTTTAAGGTCAGACATATCCACAAGCCCTGCACACCAAACTGCTGGCATTCAGATGTCACTGTACCACAACTTCCGCTAGCTCTAGCCATGATGTCTAATGATAAGGAATACATGAGTTGTAGTCAAGCATCTGGAGGGCCACGTAAAATGACATGGTGGTCTGGATTCAACCCGCGGGCCTTGAGTTTGACATATAGGGTCTAAATTAAAGTTAGTATTTTCTTTTGCATGGGCTCCAGAATATAAAGCAGAGCAATGAAAATGTTGCCCACCAGTTGTTTCTGAACGGCAACTCCCCTCTCTCCTGGTTATCTGGGTAGGGATGATAGGAGTTGCAGTCCAACTGGAAAATCACACATTCTACCCTTTCTTATGAAAAGTGAGCAAATATATAAATCAAAACAGAAATAAACCAACTTGAAATCACAAACATAAGAACAGTGAGTGGTTGCTAGGGTTTCCAGCTAGATGCAACTATTTCTAGGTTTTTCAAAATAGTACAGGTTGGCAGATTGTCCTTATATGTCCTATTAGAAATGCCCTACTCCACCATTCTCTATCTAACATAAGATCTTTCAGATCCTTCATGACAATTAATGTACCTCACCACAGTTTGGGTTATCTTGGGCTGATGTGAATTGTAATCCAATACATCTGGAGGACAAACGGCTGGAGAAGGCTAGGCATTTGCCATCATACCTTGATTTTCCTGCTAAAAAGGGGGGAAATCTTCTTGTTCTTCTTTAAATGTGTTTATATCACTGGCTGTTCTTGTTAGCAGCGGTTGAAAATTCTAGGGATAGTAAGCATCTAGAATTATTCCAAGCCATCAATAACACCATGAGCAATGCACTCCTGACCCTTTGGAACTATAAGCAGGCACACCTAAGGGATGAAAAGTTACAGCTTCAAGAATCTTTTCCACACCCAGTTATCAGCCAAAGAGCCCATGAATGCTGCACAGAATTCTAGAATATGCCTTGAGAGGTACAGTTCACCATGCTGGTCAACGACAAGGCTTATTTGGCTTTATGCCTGTTCTGTGTGAACACGCAGTGTGCCTTCAGACATTCTCCTATGCTTGCAAGCTACCGTTCAGGAAAGACTGGTTGCCATTGCTATTCAACTCGCTGGAGAATTATGATACCCTACCAAGCAACTACAGGAGTTTCCAACATAATTTGAAAGACACTTCTATATTACTTACAGTCCCAAACGGTTTACTGGCAAAATCAAACATTACTGGAAGGAATGAAGACTTTTTTCTTTCACCCTGGTTTCCCACTGCCACAGCCTGTGTGACAGCGAACAACAACAACAACAACAACAACAACAAGAAACTATTTGGTACTTCTTGGGATAAATGTAGGGGACACACCTCCAGGTTGATGATCATTCATTACTGGAATTATCAGATCTGGTTCTCTATATTTGAGACTGACACTGAAACACCACTGAAGTCATGAATTCACTCTTTCTCAATTTAAACCAATTTCCAGGTCTTCCTTGAGAGAGATAAAAACATGTTATGACCAGGAATTTTCCAAACATGAACAAGTATCACCAGCTCTGCAGTGACACAAAAACACATGCTGAAAAAGTTGGTGAAAATTCTCCTTACTCATCTTTAACAAGCATAACTATACACTGTAACACGTCATGGCTATAAGGGCAAATGACAAGCAAAATCTAATGTAAGCTGTGTTATTTTGAGCAAGAGAAGTTACTCCCAAACATTCATTAAAGACAGGTAGCCAGAAGGCTCGTTTCTTTTGCTGCCGCTCCCTGATTACTCAGTCAGCCACGTTCAGGGCCTATCCTTCCACTAATAACAATGACAGGCAGTTGGTTTAGACTGAATTAGAATTTGGTTCATCTAGCTCAGCTGACTACTTTCAACTGGCAACAGTTCTGTAGATCTGCAGGCATGTTTTTCCCCAGTCCTACATGAAGATGCCAGAAAGTTGCATTTTATGCATGCACAACATGTATTCTGTCACCAAGATATGGTTGCTTCTCTATAGAAAATAAATCAATAGTTGTTTAGTTTTCTAAAGCCATATACTAGGGGTTGTCAAACTAAGGCCCTCCAAGGTAATTTACCCAGCCCCTGCCTTAAACTTTAGACTTATGGTCATCTTAAATCTGAAATGACTTGAAGGCAGACAACAACAATCCTAATAAACATGAATATTTTATCGGCCAAAAGCAGGCCCACACTTCTTATTAAAATACTGGTAGGTTTGTGTCGGTTAAAATTGTTCTTAATTTTAAATATTTTTTTGTTCTTTCATTTTTTTTGCACTATAAATAAGATATGTGAAGTGTGCATAGGAGTTCATTCATGATTTCTTTCAAACTACAGTTTGGCTCCGCAACGGTCTGAGGGACCATGAACTGGTGCTGCTTTAAAAGTCTGAGAACCTCTGCTCTATACAAACAACCATCCAAAGACAATAAGTTTCCACCACAAACCTTCAGGTGAGTCACTGAGTTTATTGCAGATAAACAATCAGTTATCAGTGTTTCCACAAGAATTGACCTGGATATGAACCAAGCAGCCACTAGTCTGACAGATTAGTGTTGAAGTCAAGGGTAAATCTGGATTTCTAACAAAGCAGGTTATTTTTTTACTTTTGAGACAGAACACGCTGCTTTCAATTATTGTCAAAATCTGATTTTTTTTAAATCAAGAAGATTGTTTCAGTGGCATTGCCCCATTTTCTCACTCAGAGGGTCCATAAACAGAATGGGCTTCAGGAAATCCATGAACTGTGTGCCATTTCCTCCACCCTTCTCATTCTTTTTCATTCTGTTGTTATTTTCCCCCGTCACATAGTTAGAGTAGAAATTTGGTCCTTTCAAGTCATCACTTTTTTGTTGTTGTTCCTGAGTAGCTTATCTGTACAAAATTAATTTACAAGGTGAGAAAGCTACAATTTGTCTTCTGCCATGGATTTTTCTGGGGAGTGGACTCCATAGTTTCCAAGAGATTCTGAAAGGTATCCATGACCAAAAGAAAAAAAAAAAAACCCAACAATAACTTGGCTAACTTGAGGAAAGAACCATTTCCATCCCAATATGGACACAATGTGGTGGCTGCTCAAACTTTCTGGGATCACACAGGAACAGGTTTGTTCTCTCTGACAAACTGGAATGACGTGGCACTTGATTACCTGGCAAAAATGTCAAGTCCACTACAGAATTTCACTGGATGACCAAAGGCCATTGAAGGCTTTCTACAAGCACTCATAATACTAACCCAGTTTTCCTTTTTTTGTGCAAAGGAACCCTAGCACATGAAATACTCGATGGCTCTCCTAAACATGCATAAAGTCGCAGTATTACAGAAGTCCTTTTAATAAACACACTTCTTACACCAAGAGGAAGTCCAAAGGAAAATAATTTAATTTCCAGATGGAGTCTTGGTCCCTTTTGAGCATAAGTGCCTCATCCCACTAGAGCATGGATCCACTTGGAGCCCCCGGTGGCACAGTGGGTTAAAGCCCTGTGCTGGCAGGACTGAAGACTGACAGGTCGCAGGTTCAAATCCGGGGAGAGGCGGTTGAGCTCCCTCTATCAGCTCCAGCTCCTCATGCGGGGACATGAGAGAAGCCTCCCACAAGGATGATAAAACATCAAAAATCATCCGGGCGTCCCCGGGCAACGTCCTTGCAGACGGCCAATTCTCTCACAACAGGATGCTCCTGACATGACAAAAAAAAATAAATGGATCCACTTTAAATCTAGTTGCTGCCTCCTGCAGAATTCTAGGGGTTGTACTTTAGTGAGTCCCAGGACCTGCCTGGCTGACCAGTTTAAAGGCCCTTCCTTATACAAGCCCCAGAATTCTGCAGGAGGAAGCAACCGGATTTAAAATGGGTCCATGCTCTAGTGTGATGAAGTCCTAAGTACTGCTCTTGCTTTCTACCCTGTGCTGCTGGATCAAAAGCATAACTCCTCTCTTGCAGCATCCTGTCTTCAACTGGATCCAAATGGAAATAAATAAAAACAATAAAAATGGGAATAAAGCCAGTTTCCTACTATTTAATCTACCAACTTGATAGAGGACCTTATTAGGAAATAATCAATTTCTAAGACTGTTTGAGAATGATTTCGAACATGACATTTGCCCTATCCCACCGGTATTATGTTGGAATCTGTCTGCAAAGCATTAAAGAAACTGATTTTTTGAAGACAGAATTCTAATCACGTTATTCCTCCCATCAGCAATGATGCTTTTTAAAGGGTCATAGAGTGATGGAAAGGATGTTTTAAATGGATTGGGAGGAGCCAGCTTTCTGTGGTAGTATTTTCAAATTATAAGAATCGTAAAAATTAGGTGTGATGAGGAAACTACTGTCTGTTTGAAGAAAGTGTGAATGTTGCAAATAGCCAGTGTGATTAGCATTGAGGAGCCTTGCAGTTGCAAAGCCCGGCTGTTGCTGCCTGGGGGCTTCTTTGGGAGGTGTTAACAGGCACTTGATGATTCGAATTCCCCTGTTTGAGTGGTGTTCTTTATTTACTCTCTTGATTCTAGTGTTTTTTTTATGGAGGGTGAAGCGACAGCTCCCCTGGTGGCCAGAATATCCTCATGAAAACGCTGGATTGTTAAATAGCCTCTGAGTGCTTGTCTATATATGTTGTGTGTCTATGGTATTGAATGTTTGCCATGTATATGTACATTGTAATCTGCCCTAAGTCACCTGCGGGGTGAGAAGGGAGGAATATAAATACTGCAAATAAATAAATAAATATTGATCCTCACCACGCAAAAATTGAGATTAGAGGTACCTATGTTGTTGCTTATGATTCTTGCTTTTATTGTTTGATGTTGTTGTTGTTTTTATGCTGTTTTATATTTTGCTGTTCTGTTTTTAACTGTATGTTTTCTGGGCATGGCCCCATGTAAGCCACCCCGAGTCCCTTTGGGGAGATGGAGGCGGGATAGAAAGTGATGATGATTACTATTATTACAACAACAATTTTATTGATTAGCCAGTTGGCCTTATAAAAAAACAGACAGTGCAAACACAACATACGTCTGGTCCTCTTAAAATAGAATACAAATATATATTATTACCATTATTATTATTAAAGTCCACAGCAGAGGCTAGAAATGGATATGGCTTGGGATGTTACAAATCAGACCTTTGTGATTGTTATGATGTCACTACTACTGTAATTTCAAAGAGCCAGTATATAGAATAAGTTTATAATAGTCATATTGGAAACTTCTCATTGTACTTTAAAGGTTGTATATTATGTGCGTGACCGCATCTCCGTATACAAACCCACGTTCCCTCCGTTCATCTGGAGAGGCCCTGCTCGCGTCGCAAGTGCGCCTGGTGGGGACGAGGGACAGGGCCTTCTCTGTGGTTGCCCCCCGACTCTGGAACACCCTCCCCAAGGACATAAGACAAGCCCCATCATTGACAGCCTTTAGGAAGAGCTTGAAGACCTGGCTGTTCCAGTGTGCCTTTCCAGAATAGGAAACTCCCAGCATCATGTCCCAGTTGCACTTTATTAGAGATTTAAGACTGTCTGCACACTGCACCTACCCTAGAATCCTTACATTTCACCTGTCATGTCCAGCACTTTTAACTGTACCCATTACATTTGGCCGGCCCTAGTTTTTAAATGTGTCACGGTGTATTGTCTTATTGTTTTCATTGTTGCTTTAATGTTTTTGGTTTGTTTTATGAGTTTTATTATGTATTTGTTATGCTGTTGTTTTATTGAGGCCTTGGCCTGTGTAAGCAGCATCGAGTCCTTCGGGAGATGTTAGCGGGGCACAAATAAAGTTAATAATAATATTATTATTTTTGTTGTGTCAGGAGTGACTTGAGAAACCAAGTCGCTTCTGGTGTGAGAGAATTGGTCTGCAAGGACATTGCTCAGGGGACGCCCAGAGGATTCGATGTTTTTATCATCCTTGTGGGAGGCTTCTCTCATGTCCCCGCATGAGGAGCTGGAGCTGGTAGAGGGAGCTCATCCGCCTCTCCCCGGATTCGAACCTGCGACCTGTCGGTCTTCAGTCCTGCCGGCACAGGGGTTTAACACACTGCGCCACTGGGGGCTCCGAAAACAGACAGTGCAAACACAACATACAACATCCGTCTGGTCCTCTTAAATATTAAAATCCACAGCAGAGGCGAGAAATGGATATGGCTTGGGATGTTACAAATCAGACCGTTGTGATTGCTATCATGTCACCACTACTATAATTTCAAAGAGCCAGTATATTGAATAAGTTTATAATAGTCATATTGGAAACTTCTCATTGTACTTTAAAGGTTGTATATTATGTGATGTCATGGCCTATGGCTGGTACAGTAAACAATTCATTCAATACTGGAACACGACCATACAGCCCGAAAAACTCACAGCAACCCTGAATTAATGGTTTGTTTGCAAACTTGGATCCACTTTAGTTGCCAAGGGCTTCGACCTCGTCTGCTCCCAGCAAACTACAAATCCCAGGGCCTCATAACATGGAGTTAAAGCAGTTAAAGTGGGGTCAAACAGCATTCATGCTGGGGTGCAGAATTCTGGCACTCCAGAACCCAGAGAAAGGGGCTGAGAGGCATGACAATGTTGCCTGCAGAAGGCCCCGCCAAGGCTTCCCTGGAGAGGGCCTCCTTTCCCCTCGCTTTCCTGTGAAGCAGGCTCCTCCTCCCCGTCCTGAAGCGAAGAAGCGGGCCCTTCCCGCCTCGGGAGAGGAGCCAGGCCTTACCTCCGCGTCTCCGACTCCTCGTCCTCGTCGCCCAGCATCACCGGCGCCTCAGGATGCGAAGCCACCGTCGGGGCGGCCGCCATAATCACGTCGCAATCTCCGCCCGCCGACGCCATCTTGCTTCCTTGTTGCTGCAATCAACGGCCGGCGAGCCGGGAAAAGAGAGAGAGAGAGAGAGAGAGAGAGAGAGAGCGCGAGGCGAACGAGAGGAGAGAGCGGAAGACAGGAAAAAAGTGCACTTCCGGAGAGGGAGAGAGGGAGATGGGGGCTAGAGAGGCCGTTTCCGGTTGGGCTAAGTCCGCCAAGAGGGAACCTCTGGGTCTCCTAGGTTACCAAGTGGGAGAGTTGAGGACTCTGTGGCAGGACAGAGTTTGGCTTTGGCTACACTATTTATTTAATAAATAAATTACTAAATAATTTATTTAATAAATAGCTACTAATATTGTTCAGTGCTAATAATATAATATATTGTATGTACATAGAATATGGATAATAATAATATTTATTTATTTATTTATTTCCTTCACTTGTATACCGCCATTCTCAGCCCTAAGGCGACTCATAGCGGTTTACAACAATCAAGCAAAAACAAGGCGAATAATCAAGGCAAAAATTCAATGCGGTATGAACAAGATACTTAAAAACAGTTAACACAGAAGCAAGTTAAGCAATTTAACAATAATATACAATCAATCAATTGGCGTCTCATAACTAGAATCATGATTCAAACTCGTCAGTCGTAGTTCCATTTCCTGAAAATTCATTGCACTTTTTTATTCAAACGCCTGTTCGAATAACCAAGTCTTCACTCTTCTCCGGAATACCATCAATGAGGGAGCCAATCTGATGTCCGTGGGAAGGGCGTTCCGCAGCCGAGGGGCCACCACCGAGAAGGCCCTGTCTCTCGTCCCCGCCAGCCGCGCCTGTGATGCAGGCGGGATCGAGAGCAGGGCCTCCCCTGAAGATCTCAAAGTCCTGGTGGGTTCATAGGTGGAGATGCGGTTGGATAGGTAACTTGGGCCAGAACCGTTTAGGGCTTTATAGGCCAACGCCAGCACCTTGAATTGAGCCCGGTAGCAAATCAGCAGCCAGTGGAGCTGGTACAACAGGGGGGTTGTATGCTCCCTGCGTCCCGCTCCTGTTAGTATCATGGCTGCCGCACGTTGGACCAGTTGGAGCTTCCGGGCCGTCTTCAAAGGCAACCCCACGTAGAGAGTGTTGCAGTAGTCTAAACGGGATGTAACCAGAGCGTGGACTACCTGGCCAAGTCAGACTTCCCAAGGTACGGGCGCAGCTGGCGCACGAGCCTAAGCTGTGCAAATGCTCCCCTGGTCACCGCTGAGACCTGGGGCCAGGCTCAGCGATGAATCCAGGATCACACCCAAGCTGCGAACCTGCGCCTTCAAGGGGAGTGCGACCCCATCCAGCACAGGCTGTAACCCTATACCCTGTTCGGCCTTGCGACTGACCAGGAGTACCTCTGTCTTGTCTGGATTCAGTTTCAATTTGTTCGCCCTCATCCAGACTGTCACAGCGGCCAGACATCGGTTCAGGACCTGGACAGCCTCCTTAGTAGCAGGTGGAAAGGAGTGACAGAGTTGGACATCATCTGCGTAGAGATGACACCGTACTCCGAAACTCCGGATGATCTCTCCCAGCGGCTTCATGTAGATGTTAAACAGCATGGGAGACAGTATTGAACCCTGAGGAACCCCACGAGACAAAGGTTGTGTCTTGTATTATAATGTAAGAGTATAAAACTAATCATAATACAATATTATTATATTGCAATTTATATAGTTTTGGAGTTGTAGTTCACCTACATCCAGAGATCACTTTGGACTCAAACAATGATGGATTTGGACCAAACTCTACAGGGATCTATAGTTGCTGAGATTTATAGTTCACTTACAATCAAAGAGCATTCTGAACCCCACCAACCACTGGATGAATTGCTGCCGAATTTGGCCACAAGACACCTACTAACCCAAGGAGTGACCATCACTAAAAAAAACCTGATTTTGTCACTTGGGAGTTGTAGTTGCTGGGATTTATACTTCATCTACAATCAAAGAGCATTCTGAACTCCACCAATGATGGAATTGAACCAAACTTGGCACACAGTTCTCCCATGACCAACAGAAAATACTGGAAGGGTGTCCTTTGGTTTTGGAGTTATAGTTCACCTACATCCAGAGATCACTGTGGACTCAAATAATGCTGGATCTGGACCAAACTCTACAGGAATACTCAATATGCCCAGATGCCCAGATGTGAACACTGGGGAAAATAGAATCTTTGGGGATTCTAAACACTACAATGGTTTGGTGGGCCTTGACCTTGAGTTTGGGAGTTGCAGTTCACTTACATTCAGAAAGCACTGTGGACTCAAACGATGATGGATCTGGACCAAACTTGGCACAAATATTCCATATGCCCAAATATGAACACAGATGGAGTTTGGCAACGCGTGGCAGGGGACAGCTAGTATAAAGTAAAGATAAAGGTTTTGCCCTGACATTAAGTCCAGTCATGTCCAACTCTGGGGGTTGGTGCTCATCTCCATTTCTAAGCTGAAGAGCCAGCGTTGTCCATAGACACCTCCAAGGTCATGTGGCTGGCATGACTGCATGGAGCACAGTTACCTTCCCGTCAGAGCGGTACCTGTTGATCTACTCACATTTGCATGTTTTTGAACAGCTTGGTAGGCAGATATGCAGATATGTAGATGACACCACTTTGATGGCCGAAAGCGAGGAGGAGCTGAGGAGCCTTCTAATCAAGGTGAAAGAAGAAAGCGCAAAAGCTGGGTTGCAGTTAAACATAAAAAAACAAGATTATGGCAACAAGAATGATTGATAACTGGCAAATAGAGGAAGAAAACATGGAGACCATGACAGACTTTGTATTTCTAGGTGCAAAGATTACTGCAGACGCAGACTGCAGCCAGGAAATCAGGGGACGCTTACTTCTTGTGAGGAGAGCAATGTCCAATCTCGATAAAATAGCGAAGAGTAGAGACATCACACTGGCAACAAAGATCCGCAGTCAAAGCAATGGGATTCCCTGTAGTAACCTACGGATGTGAGAGCTGGACCTTAGGGAAGGCTGAGCGAAGGAAGATCGATGCTTTTGAACTGTGGTGTTGGAGGAAAGTTCTGAGAGTGCCTTGGACTGCGAGAAGATCCAACCAGTTCATACTTCGGGAAATAAAGCCCGACTGCTCATTGGAGGGAAGGATAGTAGAGACAAAGTTGAAGTATTTTTGCCACATTATGAGAAGAAGGGAAAGCTTAGAGAAGACAATTATGCTGGGGGAAAAGGAAGGAAAAAGGAAGAGGGGCCGACCAAGGGCAAGATGGATGGATGGGATCCTTGAAGTGACTGGATTGACCTTGAAGGAGCTGGGGGTGGTGACAGCCGACAGGGAGCTCTGGCGTGGACTGGTCCATGAGGTCACGAAGAGTTGGAAACGACTGCACAATGTAGACACTATTGGGCTAATGATCTCTTTTTAAAAGTATGTCCAGTGGCAGAGCATCAATTGAATCCCTGGCAAGGACAGGAAAATGCACTATTTTAAATGCAGCCCTAGATGGAGCTGTGGGCTGCAACCTCCTCTTTTTTGGCCTCTCTTTCCAAACTTGTCTACTCTTGGTCCCTCCCCTTGTTGAGTGAGAGTGAAGGCAATCTGAAAGCAAAGAAGGAAGGAAGCAGGTGCTTTGGCAAGGTAAGCTCAGATCCTCACCTGGGCAGGTGCTTTGAAACAGCCTGCATTGGCTGCTGCTTTCTCAGGTCAGTCTCTTAGGCAGAATACACTCTTTCAGAAAAACCATAGGGTTCTTCTGGATCTGCATCATCATATTGCATGCAATTTGACACCTCTTTTGCTGCTGTTCCAGGGGAGGGTACATCTACACTGAAAAATTAACACAGTTTGATACCATTTCCATAGGCTCCAGGGAGTTAACAGCTAATCCTGGCTGTTTAGTTTGTTTGCCAGTATGATTTCGGAAAAGAGCCTTGTGATGCCTAAAATATTACAGATTTGTTGCGGCATAATCTTAAGTCAATTTTGTCAAATGTTGGGGGATAGAACAGGTGACAAATACAATACAGATTGTCATGAACTGTAACTAACTACATCTGAGCCTCTTCACATGGGATGTTGCTATGCAGAGCCGACATGTATACAGTATTTAAAGAATGATTTGTACACTGTGGCTATTATTATTATTATTATTATTATTATTATTATTGTTATTATTAATGGTAATAATTTATTCATAATAAATAAAATTATTGTTTTGTGTATTTTATTATGTATTTTATGGAAATAAGTTTTAATATGCGTATTCTACAGAGTGTTTTTAAATGATTATATGCTCTGATTATGTGTTTTTGCAATGTTGTAACCTGCCTTTAGCCGTAGGAGAGATGGGTAGGAAAAAGAATTATTGTTATTATTTGAAACACAACAAGATGAGTTCACAGCAAACAAGGTCACTCTGCTGGCTGTTGTACTGGATCACACGTCGGACTGTCTAGGACTGTATCGGCGAATAATGCATGCAGATCCCAATAAGGTGGCCTTTTGCAGCTGACAGATGGTAATCTTGTCAGCGCTGACTGTGTTTAAGTGCAGGCCAAGGTCTTTAGGCACTGCACCCAGTGTGCTGATCACCACTGGGACCACCTTGACTGGTTTGTGCCAGAGTCTTTGCAGTTAGATCTTTAAATCTCATATCGTGTCAGCTTTTCCAGTTGTTTCTCTGCAATACTGCTGTCACCTGGGATTGCAACATCGACGATCCATACTTTGTTTTTCAACACGATCGTGAGATCAGGAGTATTGTGCTCCAGAACTCTGTCTGTCTGAATTTGGAAGTCCCAGAGTAGTTTGACGTGTTCATTTTCTGTAACTTTTTCCGGCTTGTGATCCCACCAGTTCTTTGTCGCAGGCAGATGGCATTTGTGGCACAGATTCCAATGAATCATCTGAGCAATGGTATTATGCCTCTGCTTGTTGTCTGTCTGCATGATCTTCTTGCAGCAGCTGAGGATGTAATCTGTTGTTTCATCTGTTTCCTTGCAGAATCTACACTTGGGATAATAATAATAGTAATAATAATAATAATAATAATAATAATAATAATAATAATTTGATTCCTTATCCGCCTCTCCTCGTGGTTCAAGGTGGGTTACAACATTGCTAAAAACACAAAATTGTTATATAAGATACATACATTAAAACATAATTCTACAAAATAAATATATTCAGATACACAGAACAAAGATTAAAATATAGTGAACACAAGGCACGAGTTTAAAATTCATGATTAAAACTGGTTGGATTAGTAACAGCTTCTGTTTTATTTTTTTAATGCTGCGCTTGCAGTGGTCAAGGAACTTGTGGTCCTGAGTATAAAACAGCCATTGCAGATAAACTCTTATTTTTGGATCATGCATGCATTTTAATTGGTCTAATGCAGGGTGAAATACGGCTGCATTGTGGGTGATATGATTATGCTGGCAGAACTGATATCAGAATGGGATGTCAGCCATGTATCCACATACACTGCTTTATGTTGATATGCAATGTAGAGTCTGTAATCTCCATCAGCAGTTGTTTATGATATGCTCAAATGTATCTTTGCAAGCATGAGGATATCATGATACAAGCCCTTCACATTTCCCATTACTTGAGTTCCTTATTGTCATGATGAACGAGCTCCTAAATTTATTTATTTGTGTATTTATGTTCAGGTTGACTTTGGCTTATGGCAACTTACTCTAGGAATTTTTTTGAGCAAGATTTATTCAACATAGGCTTGCCTTTTGCTTTCTCTGAGGCTGAAAGTGTATGACTTGACCTTGGATCTCTCGGTTCTCATCTATAATGCCATATAATTCAGTTTCAAACTACATTAGATGCCAGTGTAGAAGAGGCCCCAGTGGGTTTCCATGGCTGAATGAGGATTTGAACCTTGTCCTTCCAGACATCTAGTCCAGCACTCAGATTTCTTGATCATACTGCTTTTTTACATTTACATTTTTATATTTACATCCCACCTTATAGCTGAGGATCTTTAGGTACTGTACAATAAAATAAGTTCAAAATAGATGAAAACAGTAAGAATAATTTCAGAATATTAAAAAATATATTTAACCATTTGATATTTAAAATATAAGACAATTTGAAAACAATTTAAAAACAATGACTGGCATTTTGTATTGCAGTTATAGAGATGTATATAGATCTATAGAGCTATAGATCTGTAACTGCTCCATACTCAATAACAATATGCAGTCATGATCATGGCAGCGTTGATAATGTTCCCCAAGGCCACCTTGACAGCCAGCAAGGGGCTTTTCAGTTGCTACTGAGAATCCTAGCTCCTGTTCATGATCAAATGGGGTTCAAACAACAAGAAGCTTGACCTCATTGCAATTGGGTTGTGTGAGTTTTTGGGTTGCATGGCCATGTTCCAGTAGCATTCTCTCCTAACGTTTTGCCTGCACCTGTTGCTAGCATCTTCAGAGGTTCTCTTGCTAGTGAGGCAAGTGGTGTGTGTATCTTCTATATAAAAAAAGATGTAATGTTCAATTGTGGGATTAACATAACTAAAAAACCACTGGACGAATTGACACCAAATTTGTACACAATACACCTATCAGGCCAACGAGTGACTATCACTCATAAAACAATAAAAAACACATCCGAAGAGACTTAAAAAGCCAAAAAATAAATAATATATTGCAATGCATGAACAAAACCACATATATACACATATACACAAATATATACGCACATATATACACACACAAAACACATATACACAAACTGGGCCACAGTAACACGTGGCAGGGAATGGCTAATATATATATATATACACACACTCACCCCTGTGGAAAGTCAACAGAATATTATTTGAGAACCCAGAAATTCTGGACCACTCGGACAACCATCATGTCAGACTACACAGAGAAGCCGTTGAAATCCACAAGCACATAGACAATTTCAACAGAAAGTAGGAAGCCATTAAAATGAAAAAAATATATAGTTGCTAGTATTAAAAAACACCAGAATCAAGACAGTAAATAATGAACACTGTTCTAACCCCAGACAACAAGCCATTGAGGGCCACTTAACACCTCCCAAACAGGATGCCTCTAGGCAACAAAGGCCAGGCTACCTCTATGCAGATGCCCTCACTGATCGACTTTGCTACTCAAGTGCTAATCCAAACTTACTAATTACAACATTCACACTTCCTTTTAATAGATAAGGGTTTTTTCTCCTATTCTGGACATTCCATGAGTATTGTTAGTGTATTATTGATAGTTAGGATGATATTTCGTTGTGTTAGTGCTTTATTGTAAATTTGTCTTTTATATGTTGTACACCGCCGTGAGTCGCCCTAGGGCTGAGAATGGTGGTCAACAAATGCAGCAAATAAATAAATAAATAAATAAATAAATAAATACACTCCACTTGCCTCACTGCCAACGGAACCTCTGAAGATGCCAGCCACAGAGGCAAGTAAAACATTAGGCAAGACTGCTGTTGGAACATGGTCATACAGCTGGAAAATGGTCATATAGCACCAACCCCCAGAGTTGGACACGACTGGACTTAATGTAAGGGGAAAACCTTTGCCTTTACCTAAGACAGAATAGCTGCACGCTCCCTTTTGATAGAGAGTTCTAGGAACTATCCGACTGAAGCTGTGCATGGAAAAATTAGCTTATTGGACTACACCCCCAGAATTATGGAATAATTGAATCATAAAGTTGGAAGAGACCTTGTGGGCCATCCATTCCAACCCCCTGCCAAGAAGTAGGAAAATTGCATTAAAAGAAGAAATCTCCAGCAAAAGATGCTGCAAATTTTAAGGAAAAAAACACACCTTTCTTCAGCGTTGATCTCAAGCACACCTGATCATTGCAGAGCCACATACATTCTTGCACAGTCCCCATTTCCTCTAAACCAGTGGTTCTCAACCTGTGAGTCCCCAGATGTTTTGGCCTACAACTCCCAGAAATCCCAGCCAATTTACCAGCTATTAGGATTTCTGGGAGTTGAAGCCCAAAACATCTGGGGAACCACAGGTTGAGAACCACTGCTCTAAACCATTGGTACACACCAGTGTTTCAGAAGGAACCTACATGTCTACTGGAAGATCTTCCCTGAAATTCTAAAAAACAACCCGAACAAAAACAAAACCCAGCCCGCAGGGATTTGTATTTTTGTGCTTTGTGTGCTGATATTTTTTTCTTCCCCTCCCTACTCTCCCTTAATAGCTTCCTGTATTCATCCTTTTTCTCCCGCTGACAAGAAGATGGGGAAAAGTTGCAAAGTGGTCGTCTGTGGGCAAGCATCAGTTGGGAAGACCTCCATCCTGGAGCAGCTTCTCTATGGGAATCATGTGGTTGGTGAGTGAGGGCCTTGTGCCCCCTTTCCCTGCTGAGCAATACAGCATGGTCTTCATTCTTAAAATGTTTATTAACATAACAACTTTATACAATGGGCCCTGGGATTCAATGCTTTAGCTTCCAGGACAAATCCCTCATCCAAATCAATGGATGCTCAAGTCCCATTACAGTAGAGTCTCACTTATCCAACATAAACAGGCCGGCAGAACATTGGATAAGTGAAAATGTTGGAGAATAAGGAGGGATTAAGGAAAAGCCTATTCAATGTCAAATTATGCTGTGATATTTACAAATTAAGCACAAAAAACATCATGTTTTACAACAAATCGACACAAAAAGCAGTTCAATACAAGGTAATGTTATGTAGTAATTATTGTATTTACGAATGTAACACCAAAACATCACAATGTATTGAAACAGCTGTGGATCCAGGTGGGAGGCAGACTGTGTTGGATAATACAGAACGTTAAATGAGTGAAAGTTGGATAAGGGAAACTCGACTTGTAGCTTTTTACCCTTGTTTTTAGCCAACATTTATTTTAAGCAGCTTTTATTGTGTCCAAATTTAATCCACTGGATGTTCTTAATCTCATTACCTGTATAATTTGTATGCTACAGTGTAATAAGGGTCTCTGGACCATAATAAAATTTACCTACCTATTGTATATACAAAGGTGAAATAAAGTTGTGTCCCTTATAAAAATGGCAAAATAAAGATTTACTTTTGGGATTTTGAATTTTTTTTCTTCAAAACGTGGGTGGTTGAATCCATGGATGCAGAATCTGGATACAGAGGGCTGATTGTATATATAATGCAAGACAATATAATAATAATAATAATAATAATAATAATAATAATAATAATAATAATAATAATAATAATAACAACAACAACAACCTTTACAAACCAGTAAAGGTGGTCCCAGTGGTGATCAGCACACTGGGTGTAGTGTCTAAAGACCTTGGCGTGCACTTAAACACAATCAGTGTTGACAAAATTACCATCTGCCAGCTGCAAAAGGCCACCTTACTGGGATCTGCACTTATTATTCGCCGATACATCACACAGTCCTAGACACATGGGAAGTGTCCAACATGTGATCCAATACTTACTTACTTACTTACTTACTTATTTAGGCGATCCCTCGTTTTCCGAGGAGGATTGTCTTCCAGTATTCTTGTGGGTCCGTATGTGGCTGTGGAGCCCTATTCTTGCTCTGCATCTTCCTCCGCAGTGAGGGCATTGGTTTCCAAGTGGAAGGCGGTCTTGATCGGGGTTGGCTTGATGCGCCTTCCTCTTGGCACGCTTCTCCCTTTCGTCCTCCATTCGTGCCTCTTCAAATTCTGCAGCACTGCTGGTCACAGCTGACCTCCAGCTGGAGCGGTCAAGGGCCAGGGCTTCCCAGTTCCCAGTGTCTATGCCAGAGTTTTTAAGGTCCAATACAACAGCCAGCAGAGTGATCTTGTTTGCTGTGGACTCATCTTGTTGTGTTTCAAATAATAACAATAACAACAACAACAGTAATAATAACAGCAATAACAACCACAACCTTGCTGCAATCCTGGTAATTTTCTGTTTCTCCCTGTCACATACTCCCACCAACATTAATTTTTCAATCAACCAAAACTGCCTACTGAAAAAGTCTGTATATTCAATACAAAGGTGCATTTCATGTAATCTTTTCTTTGGGTCTCATTTTCTATCTGTTTGGCCCTTGTTAATAATCCTTGCTAGGGAAAACAACAAGCTAAGTTAGAATACAACAAGGAAATGTTAGCTAGTAAAACATGCTGCGGATATTGTTTGTATGAAGACTCAGGGAAAAAAACGCACTTCTAGTCAAAGATAATAGTGTTTATTCCTGTAGAATTGATTGCTGTATGCTTTCTTGACTCTTTGCAGGTTCTGAGATGATTGAAACCCAGGAGGACATCTATGTGGGCTCCATAGAGACAGATCGAGGGGTGCGGGAACAAGTACGTTTCTATGATACCCGAGGCTTGAGGGATGGGATGGAGCTGCCCAAGCACTGCTTCTCCTGCACAGACGGCTATGTCTTAGTCTACAGCATTGACAGCAAAGAGTCCTTCAAGAGGGTGGAAGTACTCAAGAAGGAGATAGACAAGAGCAAGGATAAAAAAGAGGTAGGTGAACAATCCTCGTGCACTTTTCCAATTTAATTGTCTGCAGGGTATCTCATGTACACATACAATTCCTTTGTGTTGTGATGATGTTGTTTCTAAGCCTCATTCTCAGATCTGGCCTTGGATTAAGCTAAAGGAGACAAATGATTATCACAGCAGATGGCAGCATACACCGAGTAGTGGCATGGTTTTAGAAGACATATACAAGGGTTGAATGAAAAGTAATGCCTCCATCTTTTTTACTTGTGTTTGGATGGGAATATTTTAATAAATCAAACACAGAAATAATCCTTAGAATGTGCTCTTTAACTACCACTATTCACTTTTCCACATAATTACCAGATAATTGGATACATTTCTGCCAACAATGAACAAGTTTTCTGAAGCCGTCACGGAAAAAGTCAACACTCTGTTTCCACAACCCATTGTGCACAGATCTTCTGATAGCCAGGCAAAGCAATAATGTGACCCACACGTTCTTGTGAAATGCTGATTATGCTTGAAATTTCTCTCTGAGTGATATGACAATCGTCCTGAATCAATCTGTCAACCTTTTTCTTGTGAAACTCAGTGGTTGCTGTCACAGGATGTCCAACTCTTTGTTTGTCACGCAAATCATATGTTCCCACCTCAACATCTTTAAACTTACTCGCCCAGTGATGCACAGTACTAACATCAATACAATCACCATAAACAGCTTGCATTCTCTGATGAATATCAGCAGTGGAACTCTCTGCTCCGGAGTGTGGTGGAGGCTTCTTCTTTGGAAGCTTTTAAACAGAGGCTGGATGGCCAGAGGAGATATGATAACCATGTATAAATATGTGAGAGGAAGTCACGGGGAGGAGGGAGCAAGCTTGTTTTCTGCTTCCCTGGAGACTAGGACACAAAACAATGGCTTCAAACTACAAGAAAGGAGATTCCATCTGAACATGAGGAAGAACTTCCTGACTGTGAGAGCCGTTCAGCAGTGGAACTCTCTGCCCGGAGTGTGGTGGAGGCTCCTTCTTTGGAAGCTTTTAAAAAGAGGCTGGATGGCCATCTGTCAGGGGTGATTTGAATGCAATTCCTGCTTCTTGGCAGGGGGTTGGACTGGATGGCCCATGAGGTCTCTTCCAACTCTTTGATTCTATGATTCTATGAATTCCTCTTCAGAACCCTTTTCCCCTTACTGATTCCAGTGCTTAAGTCGCATTGACCGACCGTCTGCGCAGGGTTCCATACTTCACACTTTAACAACACAACCGTTCAATGCTAAGGCTTCCTGCCAAGATGGAACTGTAGAGGAGAGTCTACTGAACAAGCCAATACCTGCCTCATACCAGTACTGCCATCTGTTGAGGAGTTATGAAGGTGGGGGCATTACTTTTCATTCAACCCTTGTATGTGTGTTTTCTACAATGACTTGTGCCTCATTAAGCCTTATTGCTGCTCTCAGGTGTGGTGGAGGAAGTGGTGCCATTACCTGTGCTGAAGACAGATTCAGTCGACAGTCTAGTTGGCTTCTGTATGTGGAATGAAGGTCGCAGTTCATATAAGAGAGGACATCAGAGAAATTGTGGTTGAGTCTTAATGTTTCATGCTTTGGGTCTCACCTCTTGTGACATCATTGTCCTTGGATCCAGATTTGGGCTGGAAAATCTCAAGGCCCATGATGCTCCTGACATCGCAACCCTAGTGGGATGACTGGGACAGTTGGATGCTCAGCCACTCTGGACCAAATGTTGGTTGCGCCACTGTCATTTTGGGTACTTGGATGTGATATTCCAGAAGCAGTAGTTACCTCTAGGTAATTTTCTGGAATTTTTTTTTTCCTATTTTAGAATGGGGCCAAAATAGAATTAGAATGCCAAATAACTCTGCTAGAGTCATTTTGGTCTTGAAGTATTTTTGAACCCAGAGCTCCATAAAGCACCTTGTTTGCACTATTTATTTATTATTTATTTTTTACAGTATTTATATTCCGCCCTTCTCACACCGCAGGGGACTCAGGGCAGATTACAATGTACATATACATGGCAAACATTCAATGCCAGAAATACACAATATATATAGACAGACATACAGAGGCTATTTAACATTCCAGCTTTTTCATGAGGGTATTCTGGCCATCAGGGGAGCTGTCGCTTCACTGTCCATTTGTGACACTGATGAAGTACTTCCTCATTTTTTGCATGCTTGCTGGAGATTTTTATGGCATCGTAAATTAGCCTCCCTGCATAAGCGGTACCTAAATTTCCTACTTGACCGATGCAACTGTCTTTCGGGCTGCAAAGGTCAACAGCAAGCCACACAAATTGTTATTGTTGATGTTTACTGCTTATTTTTTATGAGTTTTATTTTATTGTTTTGTATTACTGTTGTTGTTTTTACTGATGTATTGTGGGCTCAGCCTCATGTAAGCTGCACCGAGTCCCTTGGGGAGATGTTAGCGGGGTATAAATAAAGTTTTATTATTATTTACTATTATTTCTTATTAAAGTTCACTTATTATTATTATTATTATTATTATTTATTATTATTATCTTTATTTGTACCCCGCTAGCATCTCCCGTAGGACTCGATGCGGCTCACATAGGCCGAAGCCTCAAAACACAATATAACAAAACATAATACAACAACAATACCAGAAGCAAATCAAAACGGTTAAACAAATTAAACAACAACAATAACAATACATCGGGACACTTTAAAACTGGGCCGGCCAGAGCAGTGGGTACAGGATTAAAAGTGCTGAAGTGGCAGGAGGAATGTAGGATTATAAAGTAAGTGCGATGTGCGGTGTGCAGCGATCTTAATTCTACTAAAGTGCTTCTAGGACTTGGTGATGGGGTTCCTAATCTGAGAAGGCACATCGGAACAGCCAAGTTTTTAAATTCTTTCTGAAGACTGCCAATATAGGGGCCTGTCTAAGATCTTTTGGGAGGGCGTTCCAAAGTCGGGGCCGCCACAGAAAAGGCCCTGTCTCGTGTCCCCACCAAGCGCGCTTGCGACGCGGGTGGGATCACGAGCAGGGCCTCTCCAGATGACCGAAGTGAGCGTGTGGGTTCGTAGACGGAGATGCGGTCACGCAGGTAGGGTGGTCCCAAACTGTTCAGGGCTTTGTAGGTAAGCACCTGCACCTTAAATTGGGCTCGGAAAATAAATGGCAGCCAGTGGAGCTCCTTAAACAGAGGGGTTGACCTCTCTCTGTAATGAGCCCCGGTTAGCATCCTGGCTGCTGCCCGTTGGACCAGTTGGAATTTCCGAGCCGTTTTCAAGGGCAGCCCTATGTAGAGCGCATTGCAGTAATCCAATCTAGAGGTGACCAAGGCATGGACCACCCCGGCCAGATCAGCCTTCGCGAGGTACGGTCGCAGCTGGCGCACAAGTCTCAGTTGTGCAAAGCCCTCCCGGACACCGCCGACGCCTGAGCCTCAAGCGTGAGCGATGAATCCAAGAGGACTCCCAAACTGCAGACCTGTGGCTTCAGGGGGAGTGTAACCCCGTCCAACCATCTCTTGTAAAAAGGCATGCCTATGCAAGGCCGGTCTTACCATGAAGCAGAACTTATAGATAGGAAGCACTTATAGATAGGATGTAGTTTTTTTTGTGTTGAGAACACAGGGCATCATTTTTAATCAATAGTCCAAAGTCTTTATGGATAGTAAAGGTAAAGGTTTTTCCCTGACATCAAGTCCAGTCGTGTCCGACTCAGGTGTGGTACTCATCTCCATTTCTAAGCTGAAAAGCTGGCGTTGTCCGTAGACACCTCCTAGGTCATGTGGTCGGCATGACTGCATGGAGTGCTGTTATCTTCCCACTATTGATCTACTCACATTTGCATGTTTTCGAACTGCTAGGTTGGCAGAAGCTGGGGCTGACAGTGGAAGCTCACGCCGCTCCCCGGATTCGAATCAGCGACCTTTCGGTCAATACATCTTATGAAAGTCCAAACTGTATAATTGTACTCACTGTTTTCTTTTTCTTTATGAATCTGAGCAGGTCACCATTGTGGTCTTAGGCAACAAGTGTGACCTCCAAGACCAACGGCGTGTAGACCACGATGCTGTGCAGCACTGGGCGAAGGCAGAGAAGGTAAAACTATGGGAAATCTCAGTTGCAGACCGCCGGACCCTCATTGAACCCTTTGTCTACCTGGCCAGCAAGATGACACAGCCACAGAGCAAGTCTGCCTTCCCACTCAGCCGCAAGAACAAAAGCAGTGGTTCTGTGGATGGGTGAAAGCCTCACGCACCGTGCCCGCCATCTCTTGTAAAAAGGCATGCCTATGCAAGGCCGGTCTTACCATGAAGCAGAAACTTCCAACAGCTGATTACAGATACGGCACTCTTTTCCTTCCTTTCTCACTTTCTCTCTCTCTCATTTTTTGACAAAGAGAAAGCGCCAAATTCAGGATGGCAGGGAATCATTCTTGATTTTTCCACTTAAAATATTCTATTTTTTTGCTTAAACTATGCTATACATATATGAGTCCAGTTCAGGCAGGTGCCAATTTTGTGATACAGTTGGGTGGAGGAGGGGTTGACATTGTAGACTTTTAAAGACAGCTTTAAGAAGACCTTTTAATTTCCCAAATCATATGCATTTTAAATTTGGACGCCTCGAGAGATACTATCTTAGGTACTTAATTTGCGTCTTGAAGATGAGCATGGTAGAGAAAAGACCCATGAATGGTGATGGTGACCTAAATGTCTTCCTTCTCTTCTCCTTGCTGCAGGAGTTACAGAGATTATGTGGGGTGACTTGAGGCTGCAGACTTGGGGAGGAAGTGGGGGAAAGGACCCCTTTTACTCATAGGAAAACGTTTGGCCAAGCGAAGCCTACATGAGGTTCTTGTGGGTTTTTTCGGGCTATAGAGCCATTATCTAGAGGTATTTCTCCTGACGTTTCGCCTGCATCTATGGCAAGCATCCTCAGAGGTTGTGAGGTCTACATGTTCTTCCTATAGATGGCGCTCTTGGTCAAGCCAACGTGGATATCAATCTTTGATCTTGTGGAAGCTATGTCTGCGTAATTTTAGTAAATGACTGTGTTTCTTAAGACAAGAAGGGAAGACAGAGTCATAGCTGGAAGGGACACAAATATTTTAAGACTTAAATAACAGATGTTTAAGGAGAAGTCTGATCCTAGAAATGGAAATTCAATCTTGAGGAAGCTGATCATGTATTTAAAAACTATCCCAATTCATTAAGTGGATTTCATTTCGATAGCAACAAATCATTTTTCCAGACATTGTGATTATTCTTCTCTGGTCTGGATAACAAAAGGGAACCAACTAGAACAGTTCTAGTTGGTTCTTGATCAATTTTACTTAGGCCAATGCTCCTGTCCTCATATTATTTACCTGGGAGGAAATGCCATCAAGCATTGTGGACTGTCTTCAACAGTGGTTCTCAACCTGTGGGTCCTCGGTTGTTTTGACCTACAACTTCCACAAATCCCAGCCAGTTTACCACCTGTTAGGATTTCTGGGAGTTGAAGGCCAAAACATTTGGGGACCCACAGGTTGAAAACCCCTGGTCTACAACATCTATAGGCTTAAGTTTAGTAACTCATGAATTTCTTAGTCAGTAGTTGTGAATCATTAAGTGTGAATTAAAATTCAATTTTAGCACTACTCTGTACTGCTTATCTAGTACCAAGGTTGTACTGAGTGCAGGAAGGTACACAGAAAGACTGCGAGAAGTATGAAAAACTGGGAGTTCAATTCCTATAAGCAAAATAAAATATATTACATTTCTCTGACATCAGTGTGGAAATGATTATTATCCTTAAGGCCTCCATTTTGTCTTTTCATAGAATCATAGCGTTGGAAGAGACCTCGTGGGCCATTCAGTCCAACCCCCTGCCAAGAAGCAGGAATATTGCATTCAAAACACCCCTGATAGATGGCCACCCAGCCTCTGTTAAAAAGCTTCCAAAGAAGGAGCCTCCACCACACTCCAGGGCAGAGAGTTCCACTGCTTAATGGCTCTCACAGTCAGGAAGTTCTTCCTAATGTTCAGAAGGAATCTCCTTTCTTGTAGTTTGAAGCCATTGTTCCTTGTCCTAGTCTCTAGGGAAGCAGAAAACAAGCTTGCTCCCTCCTCTCCGTGACTTCCTCTCACATATTTATACATGGCTATCATATCTCCTCTCAGCCTTCTCTTCTTCAGGCAAAACATGCCCAGCTCCTTAAGCCGCTCGTCATAGGGCTTGTTCTCCAGACCCTTGATCATTTTAGTCGCCCTCCTCTGGACACATTCCAGCTTGTCAATATCCCTCGTCAATTGTGGTGCCCAGAAATGGACACAATATTCCAGGTGTGGTCTAACCAAGAGGGGTAGCATGACTTCCCTAGATTTAGACACTATGCTGCTATTGATGCAGGTCAAAATCCCATTGTCTTTTTTTGCTGCCACATGACATTGTTGGCTCATGTTTAACCTGCTGTCCACGAGGAACCCAAGATCTTTTTCACACGTACTGCTCTCGAGCCATGCGTCCCTCATTTTGTATCTTTGCATTTTCATTTTACAAACTGGAAAGGGATAACTAGGGAAACAGTTTAAGTGACTCAACTGAAATGTATACACAGAAATGTGCATGCACACCCAAACCCACAGGATATAAATGTGGCATGATGACAACTTGGTGAGCTGCAACTTTGACTCATTTGCTGGTTGTATGTTTTCCCCAAAACTAAAGCTTCTCGTGTGAAGCTCCCGCTCTGCCGCTTGAGAAGTTTACCCTGCTGTGAAAACGAGAAGGCTGTCAAACTTGTCCGTAAGAGGGTGCTAAAATGCACACATGTTTCTACACTGACCTAACCCAAGTTGTTGACCTCTGAGGCATTGCTAATGTGTTCTCCACCTCAACTGTGGTCCCCAGAGCCTGGCAAACACTTCAGCCCTCAAGTGCAGTGCAAGGGAAGAAATGAATGTGCTCATACATAGAGTGCAAACTCCTTTAACTTTTCCTGAAAGCTTAGACTAGCTACATCTTCATCGCCAAATGCTTCACTCAAGCATCCATTCCACTGAGTGGCTGTGTGTGAGATAGAGAGAGGAAGAGAAGAGAGACGTAGAGCAGTTCTACTAGTGGAACCTTTAAGGCAGTGGTTCTCAACCTTCCTAATGCCGTGACCACTTAATACAGTTCCTATGTTGTGATGACTCCCCAATCATAAAATTATTTTAGTTGCTACTTCGTAACTGTAATTTTGCTACTGTTATGAATTGTAAATATCCAATATGCAGGATGTATTTTCATTCACTGGACCACATTTGGCCCAAATTTAAAAACTGCGGAGGTTGGGGGGGATTGATTTTGTCAGTTGCTTGGATTTGTGGTTCCATCAAAGAGCATTCTGAACTCTACCAACAATGGAATTAAACCAACTTGGCACACAGAACTTCCACGGCCAACAGAAAATACTGGAAAGGTTTGCTTGGCATCATCCTTGTGTTTTGGAGTTGTAGTTCACCTACATCCAGAGAGCACTGTGGACTCAAACAATGATGGATATGGACCAAACTTGGCACAAATACTCAATATGCCCAAACGTAAACACTGGTGGAGTTAGGAGAAAAGATACCTTGATATTTGGGAGTTGTAGTTGCTGGGATTTATAGTTTACCTACAATCAAAGAGCATTCTGAACCTCACCGATAGAATTGGGCCAAACTTCCCACACAAAATCCCCATGACCAACAGAAAATACTGCATTTTATGATGGTCTTTAGCGACCCCTCTGACACCCCCAGGGGTCTCGACCCCCAGGTTGAGAAACACTGCTTTAAGGTATGCCTCTGCAATCCAGAATCTCAGCTGATATGTTTCAGTACTCCCTTGTATACACCCATCTGCATTCAGAAAACATTTTTTGTTGTGTTAGGAAAGACTTGAGAAACTGCAAGTTGCTTCTGGTGTGAGAGAATTGACCATCTGCAAGGACGTTGTGCAGGGGACACCCGGATGTTTTGATGGTTTACCATGCTTGTGGGAGGCTTCTCTCATGTCCCTGCAAAGGGAGCTGGAGCTGATAGAAGGAGCTCATCCACGCTCTCCCCGGATTCGAACCTGCAACCTGTCGGTCTTCAGTTCTGCTGGCACAAGGGTTTAACCCACTGTGCCACCGGGGGATTCTTTTATTCAGAAAACTAGTATGATGAGAGCTAAACGAAACTATCCATTTCATCACCCATTTACATCTCTGCAGAGCACACAGAACATCCGATTGTTGGTTTGAAAATGCACTGTTCCCTCAAAAGGCAGATCAAGGTGTTTCTACTGATCATGTACCTCAGGTTTGAAGGGTAGAGTACATATGTTGGAATTAGCACAGGATATTCCCATGTTTGTCTTGTTAAAAGCAGTGAAGCAGCAGACAGTAAATGGAAGAAGCAAAAGGGTGCTTAACTTATATATTTTTTCTGTCTTCCTGCTCCAAAAACCTGGTTCATTTGTGGTCTTAGAGGTAGAGAGAACAGCTGAGAGAGAGGATGTAAGAGGAAATCAAGGAGCAGATACATATTTTAGACACATTCCCATATAATTTCTCCCTCGCACGTGGCATACCCATGGGAAACAGAAAAGTTACTGAAGCAGCCTGTGGATCATGCCGTCCACCTGTTAGGAAACCAGCTGACTTGAATCCAAATGTGAGAACTTGATGCAAATAACTGCTTGTCTTCACAGCTCAACTGGAAGGTTAAGGTTGACAAATAGGGACATCATGTTCTCTTCTGTCCAAGGCAAATGGTTACTGGTTAAAAACAAATCCAACAAGCTGGAAAGGGAGGCCTCTGATATTTCTAGAGACCATATCTAACAAGTAGAAATAGAGGATTAGGGCTGTAAGAAATACTAATTGGATCTGTTATTATGGAGCCTGAAAACAGCAGATTGGCAGGTCCACTATTGGTCAGTAGAAGTCTCATGGACTGGTATGTAATATTGACCATCCCCAACAAACTTTATTTGTTAAGAGTCAGTCAGAGGAGATTTTAGGCTTGTGCATTCGGGGTAAACCTTGAATTGTTTCATCTAACGGTTTTCGGTGGGGGCTCTGATCTGTTTTTTAGGAGCCTCCCAAAATCAGGAGGGCAGATATCTGTTTTTGCTCTGGAGTGCCAAAAGATCCCATTTTCTATCAGCCCATTTTTTGGGGGGAAGGGGGGGGGGGCTTTCTAGGCTCCCTTTCCAGTCATTTTAGGAATTTAAGCTGTTTTACTCTAAAGGAGAGGTGCTCAGCTGCAGACAGGCATGTGCTTTAAGGAGGCTGCTTACCTGTTTCCACTCTAGAGAGGCTTTCAGCTGCAGGTGGGGCTGTACACCACACACACACACACACACACTTTGTAAAAGGCATGGAGGCAAATTCTGACTTAATTACTCTAAAGGAGGTGCTTGTCTGTGGACAGGTGCATGCACTGGGTCTGTATGCCACACACACACTTTTTCTTTCAAAGGTGAGGCAAGTTTTGACTTTCTTAATCTAGAGGAGGTGCTCGTCTGTGAACAGGTACATACACTAGGCCTGTATGCCACACACACACTTTTTCTTTCAAAGGCGAGGCAAGTTCTGACTTTCTTACTCTAGAGGAGGTGCTCGTCTGTGAACAGGTACATACACTGGGCCTGTATGCCACACACACACTTTTTCTTTCAAAGGCGAGGCAAGTTCTGACTTTCTTACTCTAGAGGAGGTGCTTGTCTGTGGACAGGTGCATACACGGCCTGTATGCCACACACACACTTTTTCTTTCAAAGGCGAGGTATGTTCTGACTTTCTTACTCTAGAGGAGGTGCTCGTCTGTTAACAGGTACATACACTGGGCCTGTATGCCACACACACACTTTTTCTTTCAAAGGCGAGGCATGTTCTGACTTTCTTACTCTAGAGGAGGTGCTCGTCTGTGGACAGGTACATACACTGGGCCTGTATGCCACACACACACTTTTTCTTTCAAAGGTGAGGCAAGTTCTGACTTTCTTACTCTAGAGGAGGTGCTTGTCTGTGGACAGGTGCATACACGGCCTGTATGCCACACACACACTTTTTCTTTCAAAGGCAAGGCAAGTTTTGACTTCTTTACTCTAGAGGAGGTGCTTGGCTGCAGGCAGGCACACGCTCTGCGCTTGGACACCACACACACACACACACTTTCTTTCTGAAGCAAGGAGGCACAGAGCCCTAACTATTCACGAAAGCAGGGCGGGGGGTCGCCAATCAGATCCCACTTGCTTTTGTGTCAATCGTTTTTTTGTACAGGGCCCCCTTCTAGTTACATGCTCCAAAAGGTGCCAGAAGTGCCCCAGGTACAGAAAAAATGGGATCTGTGTACAACTCTAGCAGATGTTACAGATTTAATTTGAAATAGTGACCATAAGAGAGCTTCATTTTGTTGTATCTCAAAGTATTGGTGGTTTTTTCCCCCCAAGTCCTGCTCTGGAGTTAAATTTACATTCAACATTCTGTGCAATTTCTGATTTATTTTGTGGTACCTGAAATGCAAACCCTTAAAAATAAATCTGTCTTCAAGGTAGGTAAAGGTAAAGGTTGTCCCCTGACATTAAATCCAGTTGTGTCTGACTCTGGGAATTGGTGCTCATCTCCATTTCTAAGCTGAAGAGCCAGCGTTGTCCATAGAAACCTCTAAGGTCATGTGGCCGGCATGATTGCATGGAGTGCCATTACTTTCCCGCTGTAGCTGTATCTATTGATATACTCACATTAGCATGTTTTCAAACTGCTAGGTTGGCAGAAGCTGGGGCTAACAGCGGAAGCTCACGCTGCTCCTCAGATTTGAACCTGCAACCTTTTGGTCAACAAGCTCAGCAGCTCAGCGGTTTAATCCACTGCACCACCGAGGGCTTCTAGATGCCACAGTGTTTTGCACTTTAATGCAAAAGTAAGTTAGCTTAGGGCAGAGCCCTTTATTCCGATATATTTTTCTATATGTATGGATGGATTTTTAATATACAAAGGAGGGTTCAATCAGGCAACCCCCCCCCCCCCCCAAATAATTTCAATCTGAAATGGTGCAATTGAAAAGAGTTTGACTACTCCAGTCTGTGTTCATTTAGACCAGACTTCCGCCCATCTTCTCATAGCCAACCGGAAGATCAAGCTCACTCCATACATGTTATGGTGATGACTTCTTCGGACCTTCTGCATCAGGGAGAGAGAAATGGGAAGGTGCCAACTTACAGTGTGGAAGACTCAGTAAGAGTAAGTGCAAATTCCTGAATCCACTGCTAAGGATCCCATGAAAAAATTACAGAGCATCTAATACTCCAGTCAAAATGTGGATTTGCTGAAATCTTGCTCAAATTCTCTATCCTACCATCTACCAACAAACCAGATGAGCCAAGAGAGGTTCCTCATCCACCCATGTTCCATTTATTGAACAAACAACACAGTAGAGTGATCAAATTTGATTATCAAAATATTTTTACTTAAATCTCAACATTTTATATATAATATTATATATATATTTATATATATATATAGTACATCAAAAATATACATTGAACCATCAGAGGGTGGAGTGGGGACAACATACTGGCCACGTCCCCTACAGTCTTTTGAGTTTTCTTTCATTTTTTTAAAGGATTAAACATTGTTGCACATCACTCCTTTTAAAAAAAATTACATTGGATGGGTCAGGGTGGGGTAGGGGGGCACATACTACTGAGAACTATGGCCTAGGTGCCCTGCCTACTACCTGGAGTATATAATATGCTATGTTCAAAGGCATTAATGCTTTGGATACAAAGGAAAAGGACTACAGAGGAAAGCATCCACACTGTGTTCCTAAAGCAGCCTCTTGCTATATTTATTATTATTATTATTATTATTATTATTATTATTATTATTATTATTAGCAGAAGGAATGGCTTCAAGGGGTTAAAGTGCCAGGTGTATCAAAACACCAGCGCCCAGAGTAGCAGTGGAGAACAGCCACCTCCAGACCAAGAGTCGGTTGGACAGTCTTATGGCTTCACGCAATGACAAATGATAACAAACAAAGCTACTGGGGTTCAAGGTGTGCCCCACATTTCCTGAGCCCAGTACTGTGAGTGTAGCAATGAAGAATGTAGAAAAGAGAGACAACCGGAGGGGATATGCTGGAATGATTTCCAGCAGGATGGAAAGGGAAAGACAAGCAGAGGAGCCACTGGTTGCTGAGTTGCAATTCTACCATCACAAAGAAAGAGACACGCACTGGTGAACTGCTTTCAGATAAATCAGAACCAGAGAGGTACAGAAATATGTCAGTAGACCAACTGGGTAGTGAGTGTAGAATTATACAGAAAGGAAAGCATGAATGCCATTGCAATACCTTTTCAGAAGGACCTAGAGCACTCAGGAAGAGAAAAAAGTGTGTGCACATATATTGTGTTGATATATATCAGGGCAATCAGTGGCCTTCCAGATGTGGTCAGACTTTATCTACTGTCAAGTCTAGCCAGGGATGGTGCAAGCTGTAGCTCCACAACATCTGGAATGCCACAATCTGGTCACCACTTAAGACAAAGGCCAGGGAATTCTGGCTCACACGTTATCTTCAGTACCAAATTTAACAAATGTTGAAAGGATTGTTAGATGTCTGCTACTTGACATCATGTTTCTGTGGTCATTTGAGAAGCCTAGCTTTACTGATAACCCATTATAGGAAGTGTACCGTATATTCCGGCATATAAGATGACTGGGTGTATAAGACGACCCCCAACTTTTCCAGTTAAAATATAGAGTTTGGGATATACTCGCCGTATAAGACTACCCCTCTTCCAACACACCAAATAAAATTATAAAAGCATCAGATTTGATTTCAATATGGTAATTTTCCTATTACTGTACCTCTTTCTCTGCCTCTCAGATCTCGCACATGCGCACCTGCACCGCTTCACTGCAGTCTTCAGGAGAAAGATCTGACAGGCAGAGGAGGAGGTACGGTAATAGGATACAAGGTGGGCCAGACAGGTAAAAGAGGTGTGTTTTTCTGAGCCCAGAGCCATTCTATCTCTTTTTTCCATACCCCGGGCGCCCCGGACGCCTGCAGCTTGCTCCGCCCTTCACTTACACCTTCCCGGTGAGGCATCCCTTCACCTCACCATAGGGACCACATTAAGTCCACAAATCCTAAAGAATTGATTTTCTTCTACTGTACAGTGACGCCCTTAATGCTTTCATACAGTCGCTGCACATGGCAGGGACGCGGCCACTGCCATTTTTGAGCTTCCCCCACCATATGCAGCAACCACAGATTCTCCAATCTGGATTGGAAGTTTCAGCACCCACTCTATAAGACGACTCCTAGCGTATAAGACTACTTCTGCATATAAGGTGACTCCCATGCATAAGGCTACTCCAGCGTATAAGATGACTCCCATGTATAAGACTACTCCCGTGTATAAGATGACGCCCAGGTATAAGATGACCCCTGACTTTTGAGAAGATTTTCTTGGGTTAAAAAGTAGTCTTATACGCCAGAATATACGACATCCTTTTAAAGCTTGAAAATTAATCATTGCAAACATTTCACTCATTTGAAACACTGCATATTCTTTCTCTCCAACTGCTTGAAAAGTGTTGAAAGTTAAGTATTTGAATTCTCTAAATCCTGACCGGAGGACATCTTAGCATCTCATTTTATAATAAGGGTGCTTGAAGACACACTGGGAAGCTACAGCCAGCTCTCTGGTCTATGTACCTGAATCACATATATCAATAAATACAATGTTGTCGCATGTGCAATAGATCATTAAATATATCTGTGAAACATTGTGTGTGTCCACTATAAACATAAGATATGAAGTAACCCTGGGGTGCAGAGAAAGAGTAAAATATACACTTCTACCTATTTGTATTTCTAGAAGAGAAGCCACAATGGAATGGAACACACAGTGTTAGGCCAAATTTCTAAAACATTGAGATTTTACTGTTGGAAAAAAATGATGAACTCATTTTAGGAGTGGTGGAGGTCTTACTGAGTGTTGAACCAGAAGTGAAATTGGGCCACCGGGTGTTGAAACTAGAATCACCGAGGGAAAATGTGGAGTCAGATAAATTCAGTACTTTAAAGAACATAAAAGGAATATACGGAAAGTTATCAATGGTATATCAGCTAAAAGAAAGGAAAGCTAATACAATAGGAAGAATACCTGACCACATCCAAGACTTACATTTCCAATCCATTTCAGGTTTTGAGAATGTCATTTTTGAAAGGAGGATCTCTATTTGTGCAGGCGGGTTTCTCTGTCCCAAATCAAAGTATGCTATTCTCAATGAAACCTGGGAAGAGAATCTGGGTTTTTATTCTGTGATTTTACTAATTCTAAAGTTGTGTAAATGAGGCAAAACATCAGATCTCCGAATGTAGCAAACCATCACAGGCACAATGTTATTTTGTGCCATGCAGGAGGTTCCATACAATCTTTCCTGGGTTAGGGAGGGGTAACTGATTAAAGATTATGTATAGAAAACATTTATTTTTCATGGCAAATTGCCACAGCTCCATAATACACACGCCTCTGTTTGGAGAGCAAGTCATCCACTTGTTTTTGTGGCTCGCAAACAGCAATACTACCAATAAATCAACTCTAAGATCAAGTTTTCCCCAGTTTAATGGGTGGAATTCTCCCTCAGGTAGAGAATGCAACACGAAGAAAAGGTCCACCAAGCCAATGAACCAGTAATCAAATGTATTTGCCTGTCAGGTTCTTTAAACTTTCTAAGATTTGAAATAAACCTTTCCAGTCCAGAATGTGGTAATTCTCTCTGATTTCCAACAGAATTCTGAATATTGGTATTACCCACTAAAATGGATCTTATTAATTCAATCTGTCTACTTTGGTTGGGATTGCCAGTAGGATTCTAGCTAGGATTTGTCAGTCCTTTATCTCAAATTCTATCAGTTCATTATTTTCCTATCCATCTGAACAATTTTCTTTCTCCTCTACTAGTTCTCGTCTCTTGAGTTGATTGAACTTCTTACATTATTGGTCAATTCCTAAGGACCAGTCCAAGTAAGCTTATTTTCTACTCCTGCATGAATAATGTATATATTCTACTTGTCCCAAATTACAGTCCGCCTTATCACACTAGAGCTGAAAGAGTAGGCAAAGGGTATCCATCCCATCTGAAATCCTGTGGCTGCCTCCTGCTGAATTCTGGGGCTTGTAGTTTAGTGACACCCAAGATCTTTCTGGCTGAGCATTTTAAACGCCTTCTCCCTAAACTAGAAAGCAGTATATGATCCTAACATAGCCTCACAGGATAATTTGCAATACCATGCGGTCTACTAAGGTAGGGGTCCTCAAACTAAGGTCCGAGGGCCGGATACGGCCTCCAAGATCATTTACCCAGTCCTCGCTCAGGGTCAACCTAAGTCTGAAATGACTTGAAAGCACACAACAACAACAATCCTACCTCATCAGCCAAAAACAGGCCCACACTTCCCATTGAAATACTAATAAGATTATATTTGTTAAGATTGTTCTTCATTTTAATTGTTGTATTGCTTTTAAGTGTTTTTTGCACTACAAATAAGATGTCTGCAGTGTGCAAAGGAATTGATTCATGCTTTTTTCAAATTATAATCCGGCCCTCCAACAGTTTGAGGGACTGTGACTTGGCCCTCTGTTTAAGAAGTTACCCCTGTACTAAGGAATGTCAATATGATTATTAACTGTAGTAACAAATTAAGGCAAGCTGAGAATTATATCAGTCCGCAAAATGACTAGATCATCTCCATACTCCAATATGCCTCTCTTCAGAAGGACAATGCACATATTTACAAGCAGAAGGCTCATCTCTAGGCTGCCACAGAGTCAAATAAATTTTTTGATGGTTATCAGTCAATCAAATGTGCATACATTTGCAAATACGTAAACAGAGACAAGAAGATACACATGTATTTTGTATTAGGGCCCTTCCACACAGCCATATAACCCAGAATATCAAAGCAGAAAATCCCACAATATCTGCTTTGAACTGGGTTATCCGAGTCCATACTGCCATATATCCCATTTCAAAGCAGAAAATGTGGGGTTTTATTCAGCTGTGTGGAAGGGGTCTTAGACCAGTGGTTCCCAACTTGTGGGTCTCCAGGTGTTTTGGCCTACAGCTCCCAGAAATCCCAACCAGTTTACCAGCTGTTAGGATTCCTAGGAGTTGAAGGCCAAAACATCTGGAGATCCACTGGTTGGGAACAACTGCCTCAGACAATCTTAGAATAGGCATTCCTCTCTGTAACAGATGGAGAATGCTTCTTTTAAAATGACGACTACTTTTCACAGTGCTTGCTTTTTAAAAACCTTCTCTGAGTGTATAATTCTATACCTCAATCAACACACTGCTTCAGCTTTTTTAAAAAAATGATGTACTCATGATCTTCAAAATTACAGTGTGGTCAGAGGTCATCTAGAGGTTGTTGGACTGCAACCCCTAACTGTCCTAGCCAATATAGCCTATAGTGAAGAATGCTGGGAGCTGTAGTTCAACAACTTCCAGAGGCATGTATAATTCCCACACTCAGGATTGTACTGAAACTAAGGGTGCATTTTTCCTGACATTTTAACTCAAAGAAGGGGCAAATCAGTTATGTTGTAGTTGCACGATGCACGGAGTTAATCTGGCTTAATGCAGGCCAATGCCAATTAATGTGGTATTGAACTGCTTTAACAGAAGTCATAGGAGCCTGCCCAAAACTCCAGAGAAAACTGTGACTTCAGGCACATGCAATCAATTGTGCTACTTCCTATTTGGGAACTGGACACAGCTGGCTACAGTGCTAGCCTGCTTTCCTCAGGCTTGAACCTTGCCCCTTTGATCTGTCATTTGAGGTGCCCACTGGGCACAAATATTGAGCTGGACACTGCTCAATGCCTGGAGTGATGTTATCCAGAGCAACAAGTCAATTGGAGAAGGGAGGGGGAAAGCAGAGAATGATTTCACCTCTCTTATTACTCTGGATATTATTACTCCAGGTACCGAGTAGTATCCAGTTCCATTTTTGTGTCAAATCAAAGGGGGCAAGATGAAGATCACAAGCAAGTAACACTGAACCAGTTCTGGCACAGCTTTGCCCTGTAGCTACCATCCAGCTGCCAGACCAGCTCGGGCTATTCTGTGCAACCAACATCTAGCTCCTGATCCAGTTTGGAGAATGGAGTGTAGTTTCCAGTGATGTGAATCCAGACTACCCCATTCCAGATCGGCTTGTCAAAATGTGCTCTTAGAGAAACAACTGTTGCTTTCAAAGATCCTATAACAGGGATCCTCAAACTAAGGCCCCCGGGGCCAGATATGGCCCTCCAAGGTCATTTACCCGGCCCTCGCTCAGGGTCAACCTAAGTCTGAAACGACTTGAAAGCACACAACAACAACAATCCTATCTCATCAGCCAAAAGCAGGCCTACACCTCCCATTGAAATACTAATAAGTTTATATTTTTTATAATTGTTCTTAATTTAATTATTGTATTGTTTTAAAGTGTTTTTTGCACTGCAAATAAGATACGCGCAGTGTGCATAGCAATTCATTCTTTTTTTTTCCCTTCAAATTATAATCCGGTCCTCCAACAGTTTGAGGGACTGTGACCTGGCCCCCTGTTTAAAAAGTTTGAGGACCCCTGTACTATAACAATTAATGCTGGCTGAAAGGAACAGGGCTACTGGTTCTAGAAAGAACGCACAGCTATGAACACATCATGGACACTGTTACTTCAGAAGATGAGCTGTCTTTTATCAAACAAAAGAACAAAAGCAAGAGTCTAACCCTCATACAGGGTGAGGGCAAAGCAAGGGGGAAAAGAGATGCTGAGAAGGAGAAGAGGAAAAAAAAAGAAAAGAAATATATACTTGATATCTACTTGTGGAATTTGAATGACTCTATATGCCTTCCCTGGGCATCCATAGGTATTGTCTGCCAGACCTTACTATTTGCCACCCTCTGCCTTTCTTTAGCAAAATATTAGTAGCATAAAACACCAAACAAATTACATGTTCCTGAAATGAAAGCTACACAAAAAGTGTGCATCCCAAATGGAATAAATGTGTGAAGCAAACTAATAAACATTTGCATAATTCAGGGCTATTTCTGACTGGAGGTTTTGTTGTGGGAATGGGAAGAGGAAGAGGCAATCATAAAAACCCCAAATCAAGATATTCCCCACTGTGTTCTCAGCGGTTGTGTTGTCAGTAGCCTCCTGTTGCCACAAACAGAACAGAAGCATCCCACTGCTCTTTGGCAAACGCCCCACTTCTCAGCACAAAACAAAATCAACTTCTTTCAGGTTTGTTGTTGTTGCTGTGCCTGTAGAAAACTAGGGGGCATTCATGTTTTCCCTGGGCCTTTGTTGAATGCTTCTATTCAACTGCTCTCCAGCATTAAAGAGTAAACAGACAGAAATGGCTTCATGATAGTATCCTAAAGGGGAAGAAGGGTGTAACATTTAAAGCTGAGGTGGGCAATTATGAATCTGGGACTGTTGATGACCCCCAAAGCTATTGTTCCACCTACTGGCTCTTTGAGCTGAACTTTTTTTTTTGACCAAAAGAGAAAATAACTTTCCCCAAGTTGAATGGACTTTGCTAGGAATCTCCCGGAGTGATTTCACTTTTCAGAGAGGTCAAATTGTCTCTTGCACTATTTAACATTTCTTAAATTTCCCATATTTCAAAACCAGAAGTGGACTCCTGGACACTGTTAGTATTTGGTTTGCATTTTTGGTATTCTCTAGAAGGTCCGAGAGGTAGAAAATGTCCCCCTACACTAGCTTCAGTTGGTCACCTCTGGTTTAAAGTGAAATCACAGCAGCTTATTCAGCTACAAATATTTTTGAAGTCACATTTAGATAGAATTGTTTCCTTAAAAATCCAGTTAATATTTTAACAATTGTAAATTTGATCCGATCTGAAACTTGCTTGTGTTATATTTTGGACATTTTGTAGGTTCTAGCCAACTGGCACCATCCTCGCTCAATTTCAGCAACATGCAGTCTTTGGAGAATTAGGTTGCTACTTTCTCTACTCCCTAACCTACACACATGCACAGAATATGGCCATGAATAGGAATATGTACATTTGATTTGAACACTGTGAGGATGCTTTTAAATCCCTGTTTGTAATTACGATGACCTTTAGACTCTCGGAAAACTAAAATACAGGGATAGGGATCTATCACCATGCAGATGTTGTTGATCCCCAGCTCCCATCATCTACCTTGGCTAATGGCTAGAGATGATGGTCACTGTAGGGCCACAATATATCTAAGGACTCAAGTTTCCCATCATAGCTGAAGAGATCTCTCTGAACTTCCCAACACTAGAGAAAAGGAAAAGGGAAAGATTAGACTTGTCTGAAGCTTCTGGTTGGATGGTCTGAGCTTTGACTTATACCTTAGTTGTATGAAAACCAATTTAGAGGGAAAAAAATTGGTATACACCATCCTGAAGCATGCAACAGTTCATTGCAAAAGATGCTTAGATCTTCCAGCTACATTGTCCACCATAGACCAGATTTCTCCCATCCTGCAATCACTGTTACTCAGGCGCCACAGACTACCTGTGGACGCGGTAGCAAGTTGAGCTACACTGAGTGCAGTATAAAGGTACTGTCAGCATAATTCTACTACTGCTTCATTTTCATTAGCCCCACATCTCAATGTTTCACAGTGACCGCCTCACCCCCCACATTGGTCATTCATTGGGTGGTGCAGAAATATTCAGTGATGTTCTCATAGCACACACATACAACAATGATGTGATCTGCTGAGACAGGGCCCCTCAGTGGTCTTAGTAAACAATGTTGCATATGGGATATTGACAGATGCTTCTCTGATCTCTCTCCCTCTACTAACCACTGAATAGCCATATGGGTCTCTTGCAATAAAATAATGAATCTTGAGTTGGCTTTGGTCACTGCAAATTGAAGAAGAAAATGCCAACCTCCACAAAATCACATGTACAAAGAGGACATACACAAGTGTAATTTGGACTTATGCTTGCAATATCACAAACAAGATGCTGACCTACATACATCTGACTCTCTACATAATAAATAGAAATGTATGTTAATATCCTGGGGCAAAAGGGGAACATTTTACATCCGTAATAAAACGACCACAGCAGGAAGTATTTTGTCTCATGTATACATACAGTTTCCATCTGTGTTGTCATCTGTGTAAGAAAAAACACAAGTGTATGAATCTGAAACGGATATGAAAGAAGAAGAATCAAGCCAGCTCCCTTAATATTTTGCATAGATGAGGACGGCTAATGATTTGATCGTGTGGCCAGTTTGATTCCAGCACCACTCAAAAATTCTTTGGGGGAACTATTGTAAAGTAGTCAGCCTTCCAGATTTGTGGATTTGATTATTAACTGATGGGGTTCTTCCACGCAGCTCTATATGCCAGAATATCAAGGCAGGAAATCCCACATTATCTGAGTGTGGACTCCGATAACCCAGTTCAAAGCAGATATTGTGGGATTTTCTGCCTTGATATTCTAGAGGCCCTTCCACACAATCCTATATCTGCTTTGAACTGGGTTATCTGAGTCCACACTCAGACAATATTTGCTTTGAACACGGTTATCTGAGTCCACACTCAGACAATGTGGGATTTTCTGCCTTGATATTCTGGGATATAGAGCTGTGTGGAAGGGCCCTTGGAGTCTCTAGGTCTTCCAGTGCAATTCTATCATCAATTTTCACCAGCAGGCTATAGGACACAAAGACTCTTGGGGCCCTTCCACAAAGCCCTTTATCCCAGAATATCAAGGCAGAAAATCCCACAATATCTGCTTTGAACTGGGTTATCTGAGTCCACACTCAGACAATGTGGAATTTTCTGCCTTGATATTCTGGGATATAGTTCTGTGTGGAAAGGCCCTCAGATAGAACAACTCTCCAGCAGTAGTTGATCTCATGCTGGAGAACCTAGATATTGCTGTCGGTTTTCACTCTTGGAGTGGTTCTGTCCTCTGCCTCTAATCCCAGTGAATGTGGAAGGCTGACTATATATTGTACACCGTGAAAGAAAATGCCACTTTGGTGTTGCATTATTTAGCCTAGGCAATGCTTACGATCTTCCAGAAGTGTCCAAGACAAACACTTCTGCAGAACACAGAAAGCATGGAAGTTATACTTATCTATTATAACAGATAATTATAATTATTGATTTGCAGTGTCTGATAGTCCCAGGAAAGTTCCCTTTCTGTCCTTCTCTCACTCATCTTGGGGAATAATGTCAGGTTTCCAGTTTTTGGAAAAGTTACTTTTTTGGACTATAGCTTCCTGAATCCTCAATCAGTATGACCACTGGCTTTATAGCATGACGTTACTGGTTTGAACAAGAAGCTGGCATACACAGAGCAGTTGCAATGCACCTACCATTTGGCAGGGACGAGAGTAGGCACAAAGGCCATAGTATCAAAATTGTGTGGATACAAACTAGGTTGCAGGATGGGTTGTGTGTATAGGAACTACAACACCTTCATAGCAATGAGTCTGATTTTTTCTGAATACACCCTTTACAAGGTCTGCAGACTCTCCAAGATCAAAGATAATTTTAATTGTTTTAGGTGAATCTTCCTTTGATATGTGATTGTCTGGCTAGCTGGAAAGGATTTCCTAATTTATGAATTACTACGTATTTATGTACTACTCGTAGTACTGTGTGCTGTCACTGCTCAGTAAACTGATTGTCTATACTGGTTACTATATGGAAAGAGAATTTTCCAGTCCTCTCTGTTTTCTCCTTCCCTGGAATTGGTAACTGATGGATGCAATGTCAGAGGGGTGATGAATCCACACAAAGTTTTACTCCAAACCTAATAGGAGTGACTCAAAATGTTGAACTCAATCCCTAAATTAGGTTCAGTACTTTGGATATCTCTGACTCTAAGTCAAAGAGACACAACTGACATCAGTATCCTCAGCTGCCGCCGCCTTGATATCTGATCATATGTTCAGCTCAGATAAGGTTTCTCGCAGCACTTCACGGGATGCCTGGCTATTAGGTAAGTATCTACATGCATGCCGTTTTTCTTGGTAAAATACTCAACTGTATATACCCATATTGGTTTCAAAAATAGCTTGTAGCTCTCAGATATCCCACCCCATCTGCTGTACACCTTAAATAAAATGGTTTCCACAGATTTGCTTTTCCTGGAATATTGGAAGGGCTCTGGACACACAGGATCTCCTCAAACAGCAAAATAGATCTGTGAGAGTGAAGAAGAACAAATTAAGACTGGTTTCAATATACTGCTTGGTGTCCACCTGCTAAAAGGTATACATGATCAAACAACTGCCCAAGGTATTCCTTTTAAGAGTATCAGGGATTATCGTAAGTAGAAGCCGATAATAATAGAATCTGAAGAGTTGGAAAGTGTTGTGACATTTCCTAAGAGGAAGCCAGAACAGGTAGCTTTTGTTCATGCTTTCTTTGCATCTGATTGCCACAAGTAGTGTCGTCATTTTCACACCAGACAACTATAGTTTGATATTGCATTTTAACTTTCAAAGTGATCTTGATGAGGCCCTAAAACATTCTGGCTGAAAATTCTAACTACTTCTCCAAATTATAAATCCCAAGATTCTATTGGACAAGAGTATATCTGTTAAAGCGGTGTCAAAATGCTTTAATTATGTAGTTTGAAAGAGACTTGGGAACAAATCTCTATGAACATATGATATTAATGGGCCTTTTCTCCATTGCTTGAGTGCTCTAGCTGGAGGTCGGCTGTGACCAGCAGTGCTGTAGAATTTGAAGAGGCACAAATGGAGGGCAAAAGAGAGAAGCGTGCCAAGAGGAAGGCGCATCAAGCCAACCCTGACTGGGACCACCTTCCACCTGGAAATAGATGCCCTCACTGCGGGAGAACATGCGGGTCAAGAATAAGGCTCCACAGCCACCTATGTACCCACCGCAAGGACACTGCTCTTGGAGGACAATCTTACTCAGACAACGAGGGATCACCTAAGTATGCTTTCAATACAATTGGAGTAGGAACCTTTGGCCCTATACATTTTGAACTTCAGGTCCAAGAAGCTCCAGCCAGGTTAGCAATGGTAAAGAATGAAAGGAAGAGAAGTCCCAAACACCTGGGACCCCCAAATGGTTCCCACTCTTAGCAGATGGGTCACCCTTGTTGAAGTAATCCAACTCATTTAACATGCCATGAACTAGAAGCATGGTCCTGCAAAACATAATCTAGAGCAGTGGTTCTCAACCTGTGAGTCCCCAGGTGTTTTGGCCTACAATTCCTAGAAATCCCAGCCAGTTTACCAGCTGTTAAGATTTCTCAGAGTTGAAGGCCAAAACATCCGGGGACCCACAGGTTGAAAACCACTGATTTAAATCAATGTGCTTTGCAGGTTAGGTGGTTAAGATCATGTGAAGCAATTACAGATTTTGCAGTATGAAGGAAATTGCTCCAGAAAATATCTGTGATGAATACAAAACCGTAAACAACACATCATCCTGCAATTGCTCTTAATAAAGTGTTCCCATGGAATTAAATTCCCAGCTAATAGATTTTGTATTTGAAAGTTGAAATCCGGGTAGCACTACACTTCAACGTATCTATAATTTGAACCAGGGATGAGGAATACGTGGCCCTCCAAGCAATTCTTGGATTTCAACTCTCAGCATCCATGACGTTTGCTGGCTCAGAGGTGCAGCGCAACAAGATATGGAGGGCCACAAATTGCCCTACCTTTTCAGAAACCCTAACATTTGCTTTCCAGCAAAAAGATACAAACCATAAACACAGGCTTTGATCTTCCTTTCCAACACACTATGGGTGTCAAACCCATTTTCACAGAGGGTCACATCAGCCTTATGGAGTCTTCAAAGAGCTGTTTGTAGAAACTTAACTATGTTGCCCTGGCATTATAAGCCTCGCAGGCCACATTAAATGATATGGTGGGCCAGATTTGGCCCGTGGGCCTTGCATATTACATGTGTGAGCTAGACTCTGCTGGGGGCTAATCTATGTTACAGTAATGTGCTAATAGCCAACATGGAGGAAACACTACTGATCACCCAAAAGTCCTGGGATGGACATTCCTGGGTTCCTGATGCAGAGTTTTGATACTCTCCTGTCTCCCCATCACATTATTCAATGTTCACTACAGCAGAAGACGTGCACAGGGAAAATGTCTCTAAGATCCAAAAACATCCTAGCTGTGACTTCTCTTTTGCCTTAACATATCCAAATTGTAAATTGTGCTCTTTCCAAAGCTGGAGAAAAAAACTATTTAAGAAACTATTTTAAATGCCAAAGTCCAGCCTGTACCATCCCTGGTCAAAGCTATGCATCATTACTTCTCCTACCTCACCCCGATCAAGGACCAGAATACATGCAGAGTTTTGCTTTCATTTTGGAATTAAAGATTAAGGTTTAAAGCAGAACAAGATTTAGATCACAACATTTTTTCCCCAAAAGAAATAATTTTTGGCATGAGAAATACACATATTGCCATTAAGTCCCCCATACTTTTAATCCTCTTGAAGAACTATCTCAGTTTCTTCACTAAACATATCTTAGCATCTCTCTATAAAAATAGAAAATTCTATCTTGAATGGCATCACTTTTGGCAAGTTCTATGGTCAAGTGGACATGATGAGGTGTCCACTTTATTCTTTCTTTATTTAAAAAGTAGCCATTTGCGTGTAGGATGTGGATGAGCTGAATCACAGCCAAGGCATAAGGGGAAAGGTTGTGATTCCTTTGCTGATCCGATCCAGATCTGACTGACACACATCTGCTTATCCTTTAGTTGTCCACCCATAAATTCCCATTTACTGAAACTCATCTGACTTCTGGGCCATATCTACCCTGTATATAAGGAACATTATTCCACTATAACATTGTATACAATGATACTTGAACATCAATGGATTTTGGTATCAATGAGGTTGGGGGTTCCAAGGGCCCACTGTACTGTACCTCCAAGTCCTGGACATTTCTTGTCCTGCCACAGCATTTGAATAAAAGGGATTGTGCTGCTAGATATCTGAGAAACACCAGGAAGCTGGGTGCATTGTGGTATTGTTGAGCATTAACAGGAATCTAATTAGGAATGGGGTGGGGATGTTTTTCAACCAAGTATTTTCCAGTTAATAAATCAGGCAATAGCAGGCAGAAACAAAACGATGGCTCATTAAAACAGTTGAAATATTCTGATTCATGTTTGCTCAGTCCAAACACAGCCCTGGTAAGACACCCCTCCCTCCCCAAATTCCCATGTATCCCCTTCCCTTGTTTTTCACCATACTGGTGAAGTAACTGGTGCTGAAGTTCTCTAGTAGGGAGCAAAGACGATGGGGCCTGTTGCTGCTCGCACTGGGCCTGGTGGCGTTCGGAAAAGCGCTGGTCCAAAGATGGGAGCTTGGAAGAGGGTCGTGGCAGCTGGTCGAAGTGTCAGTGGGCTGGGGAGAGCACACATGGTAGCGGGGGTAAGGGGACTTGGCAGGAATCGTGCGGCCAAGGTCTTCGTAAGGTGCTTCTGGAGGGCCAGTTTGGACTGTGAAGGGTGAGAGAAAAGGAGGGAAGCAGGGAGAAGAAAGACAGAAACGAAGAGGGAGATGTCATACAAGCTAATTCATTGCAAAAAATAGGTAGGGAACACAGAGGTCTGTGGCTTTAATTTTCCACTAATTCATTGAAGGTACGGATAATTTGGCATGTCCATAACTCAAACCTTATGTCTCAGGCCCCTTCTACACTGTCATATAAAATCCAGATTATGTGCTCTGAACTGGAATATTTGGCAGTGCAGACTCATCTAATCCAGTTCAAGCAGATAATGTGGATTATCTGCTTTGATAATCTGAATTATATGGCAGTGTAGAAGGGGCCTCAGTCCCAGATCACACTCCCCTTTTCAAATGGCCTGGCCTGGACCAGTCAAGCCCTGAAATCATGATCTTATAACAAAAGCAAGAATGTTCCTGATTTTGGTTCATTGATGCTATGCTGAGCAACAGCTAAGACTATTCGTAATAGGCTTAAATACTTCAAAAGCATCAGATTCCATCTGATCTTGGAAGCTAAGTAGGGTTAGTGCTGGTTAGTATTTGGACAGGAGACTGCTGGAGGAGGGGACTGGCAAAACGACCTCTGAGTATCTCCTACCCAAGGACACTTAATGACATTTGTAGGGTCACCATATGCTGGCAGACAATTTGAAGACACACACACAAAATGTATTTGAGATTGGAGAAGAGAATCTAGGCTCCCAAGAATAAACCACCAACTATGGGAATTCTCTCCTGCCACCCACTCTCTTTGCTTCCCCTCTGTACAATATTTCCAGTATTGTCTTGAACTGTCGGTGATAAATACCTTGAGAATACTCACTGCCAGGGCCGTATTCTTCTGCATTTTGCTATAGGGACTGTATTTGGGCTTGGGAGGCTTTCCTGCAAGCCTATCCTTGTGCCGCCTGCTGCTCATGTGCTGTGGGTAGAGAATCAAAACTTGTAAGTGTTACTAATTAAATTGTAGACCAAGGAATTTCCCCTGAAAAGGCCAACTAGTTCAAGGGTTAGCAGATGATCAACAGAGATCTATGTAGAACTGTCCTGAGTTGCCCTCCAAAAACAGCCTTTAGGCAATGTTGGAAGTAAAAGAAAAATGCTTTACTTCAGCATACACAAAGGATAAGCAAATGCAATTGAAAAGTGCAAAAGAATACAAGGAAGTCTTAATCCAGACACAAATTAAAGTCTCTTACAAAGTCCCAAAAGAAACACCAGTCTTCCATCAGACAGCAGGCAATAAACTAAGTTCTTAGCAGCAGACACAAAGCAGATTCCATTGGATTGAAAACATCAGTATCAGGGTCGTTGTTACCAGTGAAAGCTGACTGCTCTTGAATTCCCCATGCAGGAGTGCTAGGGCGTCTCCCAATTAGCTCAGTGTTTTTAGCAGCTATCCTAGCTGAACACTGTCTGTGCTCTTTTCGTCTCTCTAGGAATGTGAAAGTTCAAACCCTCATCATCTGATTCTTCTTCTCTCTCCAATTCCTGAGCACTTCCCTGCTCCGAAGATGAGGAATCCCTAACAAGAACCACTAGTAAGATGGGGAAACCTTCCTGCCACTTACCTGATTGAGCTGGGTTTCTGAGTTGACATAGATCTCGCACACCTGACATTGGAAGGCCTTGTTTTGGATGCCAAGGCTGCCTTTGCTGCCAATCCGTTTGGGCTTGTGCCCCACACGAGAGAGGACCTTTCCCCTACTTCGCCTTGGCAAAATGGCCTGACCTTCCAACATTGATTTGTGCTTTGCTCCTGGGAAACAAAGAACAGGAAAGTTACAGAAGAAGTGAAACTTACTAAGCAAGAGTAGTTCTGGAACAAGGGATATGGCATGCCCAAAGGCAAGGTGAAGCTAGAATGTCCAGAATCTACATAAGACCTCTTCTAGCTGTTGCTTGAGTTCAAATGCTAATCCTGTTTAAATACTTCCTTGTGCAGTCTCTACAGTCATCTACAGTCGGCCTTCCACATTTATGGGTTTGACTTGTGCCAATTTGATTATTCATGAATTTGATTTAAAAATGTTCTCTCTAGGGATTTATAGGTCTTCCAGTGTGGTTCTATGTTCAATTTCTGTTGGAAGCTGACCACAGAGTCACAGTGGAGGATCTAGAGATTCCTAAAGAGAACACCTCTCTATGAATTTCTAAGTCACTTAGTATGATTCTGTGGTCAGCTTTTGGCAGAAGTTGACCATAGATTAGTACTAGAAGACCTAGAGATTTATAGAACCTAATAGTGTTCTTTTATTTGCAATTTTCCAGTCTTGTGGAGGTTTTGTGCCTCTAAGCCCAGCAAAGGTAGAGGGTAACTCTAGATAGCCTTGCTTTAGAAGCGGCTACTGATCAACCCCCCCGCTGAATGAAACCCAAGAGCCCCTCTGATTCTGTCTTGGCAGAAGACCCATAACAACAGACGGTGTAGGACATCAGTGCGCTTCCTCTATCTCTCTGCTGCTGAAGCTGAAAAAAACCACATGGCATTTATATGTTCTTTATTTGCTCCAAGCCTATTTCAACATTTGCAACACAAATGTGTGTGTGTTGATTTTAAAAACAGCTGTAGTCCCCCCCCCCAAACACCAAAGATAGCTGCCCTATGTCTCAGATTTGTTTTTCAGACACTTTCTTTTAAAAACATGGGAACTGATTATTTGCATTTTTTTTCTTTTTTTTAATTTGGCCCATCTTTTCCATGTTTGGTTTATTTACATGTATTGAATTGCTCTCTCTGAGGTTTCAAACCACCCATGGTTACATTCCCAGTGCATTATCGCTCCTGCCCCCTGTGCTAAAATGGAACAGTGTTATCAAGAAAGGTAAAGCCAAATCTGAAATGAATCAGGTTTTATTTATATTTTACTATCCTTATTATTGCAATTACTTGCTGTGTTTAAAAACAGAAGACATAAAAAACGACAGCCTAAAAATTAAGAGTTCAAGCAAAGCAGTCTGCCATTTATTATTTTTCAGATATGAAAGTTTGTTTTAGAATTTAGAAGCTACTCTTCTAGCATAATACTTTTACTTGGATTAACTAAAAAGCCACAAACAGTAACCTAGTTTTCCAGGTCGTCAGTTTTTTTTATCAGAACAGACACTATTACAAAACAGAGTAATAAAGCGGTGGGAGATAGATATTACTAAATATGATGAAAACTCAATAATATAGAGATGCAATGGAGGAGATGTTACAGAGACAAGTTACATGAGGTTGCTGCAAAAGATCCTTTGGTGCTCAATAATCTACAAGGATAGTGAAGTATTTCCTCTGCTTTAAAATATAAGAAGCTGATATTTCTGTCTGTGTAGAATTCGGAAACCAAGATGTTAGGGCAGTGGTTCCCAACCTGTTGTCCGCAAGAACTAAAATATGGTCCCCAGCCTCTACGTTACTACACCGTTGCGACGAGAGCAACTGGTCTCGCAAAACTCTTTTATAGTGCTGAGGAAACGGGGATGTCGGGAGGGGAGAGGCTGACTACTCACAAAAAGCTCAACAACAAGCCTCCTGCTGCTGTTTCTCCTCCTCCACCCTCTCCTTGAGCAGAGCAATTCTATGTGGTGCCTGGAAGTGGGGGCGTCTTGGTATCTTCAATTTTAGGCTTGTTCCTGGGGTTACTTGGGGTGCTTATTCAGAAAACTGCATTGAATAGACCACATCAGCTCTAGATTATTAAATATGGTTTTCTGTGGGCAAGCAGATGGGGACTACTGGATGGCATATGTTCTGTATCAGAAACTAGAGTTGATGTGGTCTAGCCATTGCAATTTTCTGAATCAGCACCCCAAAGAACCAAACAGAATCTAACGTTGACAAAAAACTGATTTATAACCCTTTTGGTATTAATGTTGGAGAGTTGTCTCTGGTCAAGTGGTCCCTGGTCAAATAAAGGTTGGGAACCACTGCATGAGTTTTGAAAATATGTAATAAGAAGGCTTGAGTCAGATGCTAAGGGAGTAACTTTCATCTTTTATTCTGATGTTCTAAAAAGATTGAGCATACACTGTCCCAGATCAGCATTTTTCCCAGATGAAAATAACCCCAAGTAGTAAACAGTACACATTTTTTACCAAACATAGCAATTTTGGGATCACACTCCTTCCAAAATGTTAAAAAATAGGCCAGAAGTAATACATATAACATCACTTCTAAGTTGTAAAAAACCCCACATGCCCGTGTGTTTCACTGGAGGAAGAAATTGGCAGCCACACTTGCACAGTTGTCCACTCTAGTCTACCAGACTCAGATATCATGCTGAATTTTTGCCAGCCTCCAATATCATGGCAAATGGATGGCGGTGAGGCAAGATGTTATACCTTCAGGCTATGTACAGATGAATATTTATGTAGAACAAGAGGAGTCACTTCCTTTTTATTGCTATTCTGGCACAACCTCTGATTTAATATCCATAACTGGATAAATCCATGTGGTGGGAGAAAGTAGGTCAACATGGACTTCATTCCATGGGCTCTAAAACATACACATATTTAATATAGGAGCGCTGGCCAAACATCTGTGGTCTAGCTGGAACTTTTCCAGGTTTCAGCTTTGTTCCCACCTCTGCTATCATAAAAAGGTTTTTCTCTTTTCCTTTCACCACTTTCTAAAATCTTTACTCGGTTACCATCACTAATTACTTCTGGAACATCCCATTATTCAGTGGCATAGTTGCATGTTTTACCTTCAGTTTTTCTTTCCTCTTGAATTGAAGACGGGAATCTTATGAGCACATGTAACATGCCCAGCAAGCAAATATGCAAGAGTGATATTGAAGGAATTCTCATGAGAATGTTTTTATTCTAACTACATTATTATTCTTGTTTAGGAAACAGTATACCCTTCCTTCAGACAAAGCAAAAGAGAAATACAATAACTATAGCTCAGTTTTAAGTTACATTCAGACACATGTAAAAGACAAAACACCCCTAATGCACCTGGCTATTGGTCCCTATTCCACACTCAATATAACTGACTGGACAAACAAAATGAATTTCAACAAGGACAAATGTAAGATACTACACTTAGGCAGAAAAAATAAAATGCAAAGATACAGAAAGGATGATGCCTGGCTCAACAACAGTCCATGTGAAAAATATCTTGGAATCTTCATGGAAACAAGTTGAACATGAGCCAACAGTGTGATGCAGTAGCTAGAGAAGTCAAGGGGATTTTGGGCTGCATCAAAAGGAGAATAGTGTCTAGATCGAGGGAAGTCATAGTGCCTCCCTATTCTGATTTGGTCAGACCTCACCTGGAATACTGTGTACAATTCTGGGCACCACAGTTTAAAAAGAATATTGACAAGCTGGAAGATGTCCAGAAGAAGGTAACTAAAATGATCAAAGGTCTGGAGACCACGTACTATGAGGAGTGCCTTAAAGAACTGGGTATGTTTAGCCTGCAGAAGAGAAGGTTGAGAAGAGACATGATAGCTATGTATAAATATGTGAAAAGATGTTATAAGGAAGAGGGAGCAGGCTACCCTGGAAACTAGGACTCAGAGCAATGGGTTCAAATTACAGGAAAGGAGATTCCACCTGAACATTAGGAAGAACTTCCTGATTGTAAGAGCTATTCAGCAGTGGAACTCTCTGTCTCAGAGAATGATGGAAGCTCCTTCCTTGGAGGCTTTTAAACAGAGGCTGGGTAGCCACCTGTTAGGGTGCTTTGATTGTGCTTTCCTTTCATGGAAGCAGGTTGGACTAGATGGCCCATGTGGTTTCTTTCAACTCTATTATTCTATGATCTAGTGTGCAATGTCCAAAGGGGTGTGTGGAAAATCTGGACATTGTTTTTCCAGTTTCAACCATGCTTTTCAAGGGGTGTAGAATAGTTACACCTCCCCACAAAAACCCAAAGGAGCATTCTTGTGACCTGGGAACTGTTCCTCACCCTGAAAGATTGAGAAGCTTTTGAACCTTCTCACAAACAGGTTCCCCTACTGGATGAGTGTTCACTTCTTGAGATCTTTGCAGGTTCTATATAATGCTGATCTTTTCCTTGCCTGGAAGTGAGCTTAGAGCTCAAGAATGGCAGGATACCATTTTCATAAGACCATCCTCCCCCAAATCTCAGTCAACCCAAGAAAAGGCTGGAAGACTGCTGTGATTTCATTCATAGTTGTTATGGGTCTCAATCAAGAGAAAAAATTGGATATAAATAAATATGATGATAATAATTCCTGAATCCCAGGAAAAATAAGAGATTCACAGGCATACAAGTACTCCCATTAAGAATTCCTTACCAGAATTATGGGCCTCCAGCTGAGAGGCAGAGTTGACTGTCACTTTGCAAGTTGGACAGTACAGGTGCTGCTTACTTTTCTTTCCCTCCTTCTCCATTTCTGGTGCTGAGCTGGTGGTCTGGCTTGATTCAGTAGCCGGAGTCTCAGCTCCAGCAGCTGCAGAAGATGATGCCAAACTTGCAGTGTCCGGAGCTCCTTCCGAGGGCTCTGAAGCTGGTGGGGAGGCGAGGGGCAAAATGCCACTTGCTAGCTTGGCAGATGACTCCTCTGTTGGGGATGTCATCATGAGGCTGCAGTTGTCTGCTGTTGGCTGGTTCAAGCTGAGTAGGCCGTTAGGTTGTGCTAACAAAAGAGTACAACAATTGCTTTTCATCAAGAAACTTTGCTGCTTCTGCAGATCAACAAAGCCTTACAACATTATGAGGACACTTTATAGATTATTTTTCATAATATTGGGGTGGGAAAAGTAAGCCACAAGCATGCAATGGTAGCTGATGGCACCTGCAACAGTGTGGCAGTAAATTCACCCTGGGTTGTAGTCTGAACTTTAGAAGCTAGCCAAAGCGTAGAACCTAGTTTGAGGACAAGTTTAGTATCTTGGAATAGATCCCTTAAAGTTTAGAGTAACATTCTAAGCATATTTATCACCAATTGACATGGAAGCTACTGGCTGCCACAACATGAAACTCATCGATTCATCTCATGAAGTTGGGTGTACACTGCACACTTCATTTATTTACTAGAAAACAGAGGTTCCTCTCATCCTTGATGCTACATTTTCTAGAGGAGTGGTGGGAAACTGCCTAAGAGGAAGGACCAATTTCCTCCAGGACACAGATACCATGGTCCACAGTCTTTCCCAAAGCAAGACCAAATACCAGTTTTCTTCTTTCAGTCTCTCTCAAAATGGCAACTCAAGGTGACATTGTATTACTTCCTGAAACCATTTTGAGAAGGTCTAGAGAAGCAAATACAAGTATTTAGAGGTAGTGAAAATTCTGAGAGGACTCTGTAAATAGGGTGGGAATATTTTTCCAATGTCTTTACCCTTTAGAGGGATTTTTGGTATTGTTTTTAGGCAAAAACTTCCTGGGGGCTTTAGGAAACTGGTGGGTGAGGGCTACATGAACAAAAAACTGAGGTCTACTATATATGTAGTCTATAGGCCAAACTCTACCTAACCTTGTTATAAAGGATCTGCTCTCTGCAAGGCCAGAGCATCCTATCCTCAACTAGTCCAGGTCAGATGAGCGAGTCTTTCTAATCTCTGAAGGTAGATGTGTCTTGAATGGCTATTCCAGCAGAATGCAGAAGTTTCGCCCAGCACGGAATATTATGTCATTTCAGTGTTAATGGAAGACAACAACTTATTTGCTACAAGATGCCCACAATGCCTTCTTTTATACATTCTGTTGCTCTCCTCAACATTTTTCCCCAAATGCAACTGAAATATATAAAAGTGTTTGTGAATTGAGCCCATGTGAACAATGCTTGGAGTGTTGGCATGAGAGCGTTCCCAATCTACAAAGAGTAAAGAATCCCAGATTGTGATGCCCTTAAGATGTCTAGTTTGTCCAAAAATTCAATGACAACAATAACCCCCATAGTCTCCTACAGTCCCTTCAAGATGCAATAAAAATGGATCCATCCAATCCATCCTTCAGGTAAAGTTTCCAAAGTTCAAGTACTGTCCTCTATTTACCCCCAAAAAACAATAGCTCTTGAATTTTTTTCATAAACTAGATGACAATGTGTTTTTTTGTTTTTTTTACCACTGACCTCCATTGCTGCTGCTGGTGTCTCCGTTGAGATGTAGTGCGGTATCAAAGTCAGCTGGTTTTTCTTGGCTGCTGTTATTGTCAGCCGTCTTGTGCTTATTCTTTGCTGCTTCAATGGCTTTGAGTCTCCGGGCATGTTTGTGGCCTCTATAATGTGCTTCAGCTTGATTCTGAGATTTAAAAAAACATAGTTGGAAAGGGGCGGATTGAATGATGGAAGAAAGTGCATTATGATGGTCATTTTGCATTATGAAAGGTCAAAGAAAGACCATTTTATTTATTTCATATCCAAAAGCACTGCATAAATTAGTATAAAACTGATAAAAATAGAAGGAGAGCAGGCGGCTAAATATGAGCAACTTGGAAGTCCCTGAACAGACTCAGAAGTGGAGTGGGCAGATCAAAAGACCATAACACAAGAATAATTTCTAAGTTCCCCTGGTGGCTTCCATGTCAGTGAGGCAGTGAATCTATCTTGGGTTTTAATTTGGAAATATCCAACATCCAGAACTTATTTTGGCGATAGGATCTAGCATCTTGGATGTGGTGAAGTGTGAATTTTAATCTACAGTTATGTATAGTTATAGATAGTTGTTTAGAGAGGTAAGTATTTAGAGTAGCATGAATCGGGGGATGGTGGCCAGCTCAGCTCACTTTGAGCGGGGTTGCCATGGAAAAGGGGGCAGAGCCAACTGCCACTTGGCAGGGCAGCCATTCTAAAATGGTCAGTCTGTAGTCTGTGAACTGCAGGAGTGGCTGGTTCTGTAGTAGTGAGAACCAGGAAGGTACACTATAGTTTAAAAACTACAGGGTAAGGTTGATTCTATTGTAGTGAGAATCAGGAAGGTTTTTGCTTTTAGCCTAGATAGTTTAGATAAGTCGAGTTGACTTATTTATATTAGTAGTTAGTGTATGAGTAGAAGGAGTGAGAGAAAGCCAGTGAGAATCTTTATTGCAACAGAAATATCACAAAGAAAGAATAAGCTTGTATCTAAAGTAATCTATTAAGGAAAGAAACACAGTTTGAAGAAAAATAAGTTTGAAACCTGTTTAGTAGAAGGAAAAGTTTTTTCCAGAGTTGTTTTAAGGAATGTTATAAATGTAATCTCTAAAGATATATGCCTCTAAGAGTCAAGAAACATTGAAACCATCAAGCTTCTGCTACATTTCAATAAACTTGTTATAGTTTCTTATAAAGCCCGGTCTCTGTTACAAATCCTTTCCAAGTCAAGTCACGCTACATTTTGAAGAAAGACCAATTCAATATTACTAGCTATTAGCTATGTTATCAATGTAATAAGCCCTTACAAAGTGGTAGCTCCTTTACAAAACTGTTACAAACTAGTGGCCTATTCTCACAAATTGGGTGTCATCATTGCATTGGGTACCTCATTTCAAGTTCAGACTTACACCCAGAGCAGTTTCCTTACCCCATTAACATAGAAGTCACTTGCTACCTTTCTAATTAATAAAATGCAAGACCAGCTGATATTTGTGATGTTTTCTCAGGGATGTTGAAGAGCACACAGCAAATCAAATGAGGGGGTTCACCCTCTCCATCTCTTATGAGAAGCATCATCCAATTCCAGGTTTGAAAAATGCCAGAGGCGGGAGAGAGCAGTGGCATATGGGAATAAACCTGATGGTCTGCAAAAGTAAATGAGGAACGGCCTTATCGTTGATGTTATCATCTGACTTATTCACTTGTAGGAGCTTCAGCCAAATTAACCTACAACCCTCCCATTGTTTTTTCATTGATGTTTCTGGCCTAAATCCCATTGTTAGTCTCTACTAGAACAGAGTCATTGAAACTGTGGAATTTACCTGTGTTGACTTAGAATTCAACAGTATATCTACTGTATTTGAGATTAACCAACAGAATTTAGGCCATCTGTCTTTTTTCTTAACTATGGAAAATCTATGTAGAAGAAAAATACATCAACCATGCAGTGCCTTTTTCTGACACATAGGAATAGGAGTCTCCCATCTATGCTTTTTTAAGGAAAATAGGGATAACATGTAGGGTTATGGATTTTATCCATACACTAAACAACCAATTTTTCAGGAAAATAAATGGCCGGAAAATGGGTGTGTAGGGAGGCGGGTGTCTTCATCCCTTCTGCCCCATTCTGTGCATGAAGGAGAATTGCTTTCCCCCAAACATTATGCAAATGAAGACAAACCTCTGCCTAACACTCTCATTTTAATTCAGATTGGATTTAAGTTACCATGAATTTGCCGCAGAGCCGTTCATTCTGCCAACAATGGGGAGAATTGTCTCTGACTGCTAAATACACAAGCATATTTTGTGGTGGTGGTGGGGAGGCATTCTGTAATCTTTTGTATTCTTTTTTTTTCAAAAAAATTATCAGCATCAAACAGGCAGGAGACATTAGCACGCACTTCATTTATTCATCCTTCTCACGAAAAGGATAACGGGAAAGGATAAAGGAAAACGTATACTACCACTACAACCACACACACACACACACACAAATACGCCTGCCTGCGAACGTACATTGAATGTTAGCCATGCATCCCAGGAAATGACAATAGTTGACAGTTGTGTCCTTCTTCACTCCTGCTGCGAATACATTTAGCTATATTATTTTATTTTGTACAACAAAGTCATCAGTCGCATATATTGTTTTTTCATATATTCTTTTGCCCGAAAGCTCCTTTTGATACAAGCCATGGGTTGCATTTAATCAGGGGCAACGTGTCTTATCTCCCTTTCACCAGGCAATGAACAATGCCAGGAATTGAAATATATGGTTGCGCAGCAAAATGGAAGGCTTGCAGAGAAAAGGGAGTGGTGGAAAGGGGGTGGAGAGTAGAGAGGTTTGGGGGGGGGGGAGGGAGGGAGAAAACTGAAAAGACAGGTTGGTTTATGAGATGGCCACCACATAACAGACTGAAGGTCACCGAGTCCAATTGGTAGGCTGAGGTCCTGCAGTGTCCAGGATACAGGAAAGCAACAAAAGAAAGGAAAAATAAGGGGTGATTGGCGGCTCAGTACAAGCAGCTCTCTTGGCAGCCGAAACCTTGGGATGGGTGAAAATGTGTTCCTTAATAAACATGCAAACATTTGCTCAGTTTTCCAATGGAAGGAACATTAAAAATGAGAAAAGGAATTGAAATTTGCTCATCTGGGATACGGATTTCTAGTGCTGAGCTTTTAAAGTCTAAATATGAATCCCTGAATATTTAACTATATGTTTATAGTGTTGAATTAGGATTGCCACATTTTTTACCTGATACATTTAATAATAATAATAATAATAATAATAATAATAATAATAATAAGCCAGAAAAAGTTACAGAAAATGAACACGTCAAGCTACTCTGGGACTTCTGGATTCAGACAGAGTTTTGGAGCACAATACTCCTGATCTCACGATCATGTTAAAAAACAAAGTATGGATTGTCGATGTTGCAATCCCGGGTGACAACAGGATTGAAGAGAAACAACTGGAAAAGATGACACGATATGAGGATTTAAAGATCGAACTGCAAAGACTCTGGCACAAACCAGTAAAGGTGGTCCCAGTGGTGATCGGCACACTGGGTGCAGTGCCTAAAGACCTTGGCCTGCACTTAAACACAATCGGCGCTGACAAAATTACCATCTGCCAGCTGCAGAAGGCCACCTTACTGGGATCTGCAAGAATTACTCGCTGATACATCACACAGTTCTAGACACTTGGGAAGTGTCCGATGTGTGATCCAATACAATAGCCAGCAGAGTTTCTGCTGTGTACTCATCTTGTTGTGTTTCAAACAATAATAATAATAAACTTTATTTATACCCTGCCACCGTCTCCCCAAAGGGGACTCGGGGCAGCTTATATGAGGCCAAGCCCACTAGTGCAATTACAATAATATAACAACAACATAACACAAACGCATGAAATAAACATTACAAAAAGATAAATAAAGCAAAAAAAAATTAAAAGAAAAAATGCAAAACAATAGAGAAAAATCAAACACACAATCTTATGGGCAATTTCATAGAATAGGAAAAAATCCCTCCAAGAACTATGATTTACTTAGAGAATGAGAAAGAAGGAAGCATGCACATTTATAGCATAGATATAACAACAAGAAAGATGCAGTTGGAAATTTTTCTGTGCTGTCCAATAGAACTTTGCAAGGAATCTGCAGTTGCTGATGTTACTTTGTAAAGTACTGGCACTTGTACTAGGGGCTTGGTCTGTAAATCAAAGATGGTGGCAGGAGGAAGTGTGTAAGGGAGCTTTTGAGAGATACATAATGGTCTGAGCATTGGACTATATCTCTGGAAATCATAGTTCACATCCTTGCTTGGACATGGAAACCCTCTCGCTCTGAAGGAAGGCAAGGAGAATCCCCCCTAAACAAATTCTGCCAAGAAAACCCTGTGATAGGTTTAACTTATGGTCACTGTAAGTTGGAAATGACTTGAATGCACAACGCCACTACCAGATTAACTTAGCCTGGACTTTAAAGGAGCTATCCAAGGTACTGACCTCACTGCTGATGTATTATCCCTAGTGCTGATTCTATAATATATTGAACAAATAGGCACTGAATTTTTCATTGAAATACTTTCTGTGATAGGGTGTTCTAAACTCTTCCCTTAATATCCTATTTCTGATGTTTTTTCATTGCGCCATTTGCACATCCACCAAGAATTTGTATGAAGGGGGAATGCAGCGGCCTTCCCTTTAGATCAGGGTGACAGCCAGGCTATTGATTGGAAGACTCTGGTTCATGAAGTCCCAATAAGTCAAACATGACTTGATGGCAAACAATTACATCAACATTTTTTTAGCAATTGCATCTCAGCGGTAGATAAAGCTAAAGTCTGTGGTAGATTAAGACAGAAGTATTCATTCTCTGTGGGGAAAATGGAAGGAAAAAGGAAGAGGGGCCCTGACCAAGGGTAAAATGGATGGATGGCATCCTTGAAGTGACTGGCTTGACCTTGAAGGAGCTGGGGGTGGTGACGGCCAACAGGGAGCTCTGGTGTGGGCTGGTCCATGAGGTCACGAAGAGTCGGGAGCGACTGAACAAATGAACAACAACATTCATTCTCTCTCTTTGTGATGTCCCCTTTCTCTATTTTGAATGACTTCTTTTCTTCTCATGTGTCTTTCTACTCAACACAGCAAACTGTTGAGAGAGACAGAGTGAGAACACTCTTGCTAGTGGTTTTAGCCTTTTGAAATTAGGCTAAGGGTTGCAAGCTACTGATTTCCATCTAGGAATTTCCTCTTTCTTTATCTTCTAGCTAATCTAGGAGTGGGCAACTAAAGCAGGGCTGGGGGCAAGTTTTCTGCCCTTTGGAAAGAATAGAAAACTGCCCCACCCACAATATCAATAATCTCTTCAGACCAAAACTACATTTGGTCCAGGAAAAAACCACAATGTTTTGAGTATACTGTACTCCATTATAGGTCTTTTGAAAAGAAAATGTTTGACTCACTTACATGTTGGTGAAATAATGCAGATAATTATTTCAAGTGACAGAGAAAGTAGGCATGTTTTGTAATATTCCTTTTTTGGTGAAACATGTTACATTATATTAATTTTGCATTAGAAAAATCTTTAGCATTTGTTGTTATTTTTAATTACTTTCTAGTGATGTAGAATTTAATGGAGACCAATGTTGTTGGATTGTTGAAAGAGAACATACTTCAAGGCTGGAAAGAAAGCTCGTACATCTCCTAGCTGTCTCTCCAAGGTCAGAAGATTGTCCTGTTTAGGTATACATGAGTGTGTATTTTTGAGATATTACCTCTTCCTCTATCACAGGCAAGACTTGTGGGAATAAGGAAGAAAGCCTTCTCCACTGTGGCTCCCAGACTTTGGAACTCACTACCTGGTGAGAATAGACAAGCCCCCACCTTAGCAGCCTTCAAGAAAAATGTGAAAACTTGGCTCTTCTGATGTGCCTTTGGAGAGTGACCATTTATCCCATTTCTGTTTGCTCCATCTATAGTGTTGCCCTATGATGCACTTTCCCCCATCCTATACTGCAAGCCTACACCACTGTTTATTCTTTTTGGGCTCCCCTCAATTATATATTCTCTTTCCTACCTCATCCAGGGTTTTATCATTTTACCTCGTCCACCTGCCCTGCCCATTCTGTTCAATTTTATAACGTGTTAATTTGCTTTATTTATTTTATTTTGCTACTGTATGTATTTTATTCTGATGTAATTTTTTGTTGTCTGCATTCTGTATTTTATTTTGCTGTATTGTATCTTTGGGCTTGGCCTCATGTTGGCACCTCCCAAGTCCACTTTGGGGAGAAGGTGGTGGGGTATAAATAAAGATGATGATGATGATGATTATTATTATTATTATTACCTTCAGTATATGGAAATGTAGTCTGCTTATATGAATGTATATGCCAAGTACATGTTGATACCCTATAGATTTATTTCTTAACATTTTAAACTGCCATTGTTATATAACCAATTGAATCCTGGGATTTATAGTTTGGTGAGGTGCCAGAACCATCTCTGACTGAAAATTCTAAATAGAAACAGCACATCCCAGGATACATTAGTTGTAACCAGTGTAAATCATGGCAGTTAAAATGGAAACATAGTTCTGTAATTGTATGATGTTAAAGGACCATAAGAGAGGCAATTCACCCTTTCTACTCAGGAAAAAAGTGGTGTGGACAAGTTGGCAAAGTGTTGGGGGACATGAAAATCTACTTATGGGTGGTTCAGTTTGCCAATCCTATCATAGACATTTCTCTTCTTTGAATTTGTCCACCCGTTGTCTGCCCCACTCCACTTCCCTGCAAGAGCATGGCTTACCGCAGAGTTGAATCTTAGATGGCAAATATTACAAGAGATGAACTGCTTCTTCTTGAGTGGGTTGGGTACACCAAAGGTATGGTTGATCACTGCTTTCTGTACAGGATCCATCTGAAAAGGAGGGTGTAGGGGAGGAAAGACAGACTCTATCAGGCGATGTTTTAGAAACCCAGGAGACCAAAATAGCAAACCTGAAACAGATTCACATGTGTATATATGCCCACAGAATTCTTGGACATTGCATAGGGTGCCCTGTTGGAATTAGTGTGGCCATTTTTGCATAAATTTAGTTGCCATCCCCTGCTAGAGTAAACCAACACAATTGCAGATTGATAAGTCAATACTTACGCAAAACAAACTGATTCAGTGGATTTAGAAGACAGGAGGTCAGAGTTTTGTGGACAACAAATGGAATTTTTTTGGAAGAACATTGGGAAATATTAGATTGGCACCCTCTACAGATTGGATGTCACTTTGCTTTTTTGAGGCACACAATTTTGTTTGCCATGAAGTTATGTTTGGAATATAAAAGTGTAATTTATTCAAGCAATAATTACATTTTAAGTTTCATTTTCAATTTTTTTTGTTATAAAATGACCTGCAATGTCTCAAATTGCAAGAAACTTTTGTGATTTTATAAATTTATTAAGAGCAGGCAAAAAAATCAGAAAAAACAGTCACATTAATAAAACTGAGTATATTATTTTGACTCCTCTTCATAGAGTTAAGCAGAAATAAAACATATTCCTGTAAAATGAACTTTTCATCCTATAAGAAAAGGAAGCTAAGACCAGGAATTGCAATGATCCGATACAATAATATACATTATCTTACATACAAGTCTTCCTGTTATATAGCTTTTAGAAATAATTCCAATAATTTTATATGAACACCTTGTCTTTAACATTTAGTTCGCCATTCTAAAAGAGTCCATACTCCATTTTTCATTTCTCAATTTTACTTCCTGCAAAACACTTTGGGAAAAAAAATACTTGACTCCCTTTCTCAAATGCTGGGTTTCCCTTCCAGCAGCTTTCACATCACTACAGCTAGGATCTTTGTTCTGTCTAAACTGTTCCTTCTTTACCTAAACTGATAGTCTCATTAGGAACTCCCTCCCTCCATTTGAATTATATGTCTAATAAAGATACAAGTTTCCCCTCGACGTTAAGTCTAGTCAAATCCAACTATTGGGGGGGGGGGGTGGTGGTGCTCATCTCCATTTCTAAGCTGAAGAGTTGCTGTTGTCCGTAGACGTCTTCTAGGTCATGTGGCCAGCATGATTGCATGGAGCACCGTTACCTTCCTGCTAAAGTGGTACCTACTCACATTTGCATGTTTTTGAACTGCTAGGTTGACAGAAACTGGGGCTAACAGCGGGAGCTTATCCTGTTCTGTTGATTCAAGCCGACAACCTTCCGGTCAGCAAGTTCTGCAGCTTAGTGGTTTAATATGTTTAATATTAATATATAATTCCTACTAACTTTCCTCTCCCTGTTTCTAGATGTAGTTCTTACAGGAAATGTCTTCTCAGTAATTTACGATCATCTTTGCTATTTTTTCAAAGCACTATCTTCCACACATACCATAAAGTGGAAATGGTTTTAAGGTGCAATACTGTCCCCTAAGGGTGCTGCACGGAATTCTCTATTGCCCAATATGGAGTCAAAATGGAACCCAGAATATTGCAGGAGAATTATATGTTGGACTAGCTGTGGCCAACCTTCCCTCCCTCTTTCTCTACTCCTTCCTTTCTCTCCTTCGTTCCTTCCTTCTTTCCCTCTTTCCTTACCTTTTCTTCTTTCATTCTCTCCTTCCTTCCTTCTCTTCCTCTTCCCTTCCTTCTCTTTCCCTTCCTCTTTCTCCCCTTTCTTCCTTCTCCACCTATTCTTGGACTGCAACTCCACAGTCCTCCTGATCTACCTACCTACCTACCTACCTACCTACCTCTATCTAATCTATTTTATCTTATCTACCTGGAGGATTGCTGGGAGTTGCAGTCCAGGAATAGGAAATTAGAATTATGCAGGGATTGAGATGCTCTCAAAGAAATGCAAGGAGAAGAAAGCTTGCATCTTGGAAGCAATACATTTGGATCCTCCTCCTCTCCTAAAGGGCCTGGTCTAGGGGATGCTGGGAGCTGTAGTCCGGAAGAGAGTGTGCATATGCTATTGTGTGTTTTGTTTGCCAGGAGGAGTCGTTTTGCGCATGCACTGTAGCGTCTTTTTTCTTTTCCAGCTTTTTAAGTCCCTTCCGTTGTGTTTTCAGTGTTGTTATGGGTGATGGTCACTCGTTGGCCTGATAGGTGTATTGTGTCCAAATTTGGTGTCAATTCGTCCAGTGGTTTTTAAGTTATGTTAATCCCACAAATGAACATTACATTTTTATTTATATAGACTAGCCGTCCCCTGCCACGCATTGCTGTGGCAATGTCTGTGTATATGTGTTTTGTGTATGTGTATATGAGCGTGTGTATGTTTGTGTATATATGTGGTTTTGCGCATGCATTGTAATGCAATTTTTGTTATTTAGCTTTTTAAGTTCTTTCTGCTGTGTTTTTCAGAGTTTTTATGTGTGATGGTCACTCGTTGGCCCGAGAGGTGTATTGTGTCTAAATTTGGTGTCAATTTCTCCAGTGGTTTTTGAGTTATGTTAATCCCACAAATGAACATTACATTTTTTTATATATAAACTAGCCGTCCCCTGCCACGCATTGCTGTGGCCCAGTCTGGTGATTTGGAAAATAAAGTAATGAGAAAGTGTTGATTTCTAATATAAGTAATTTCTTGATTCTTGTGGGTAAACAGTATTTCTTGTTGTTTCTTTGTCAGTGTTGATGTGGAGATTGTCTGGTTTGCCTACTCTGGAATATGCAACATATCATTGTCCTTCTTTAGGGGTCCCTTTCAAATCTATGATACTATATCTCTCTGTGTGTGAATCATATCTATCTATATATATGGCTGGATGGCTCTTTGTCAGGAGGGGTCTGATTACATTTTCTTGCCCTGGTGAAGAGAGTTGGACTGGATGGCCTTAAGTATTTTCTGTTGGTCATGAGGGTTCTGTGTGGGAAATGTGCCCCAATTCTTTCTTTTGAGGGATTCAAAATGCTCTTTGATTGTAGGTGAACTATAAATCCCAGTAACTACAAATCCCAAATGTCAAGGTCTATTTTCCCCAAACTCCATTTGTGCTCATATTTGGGCATATGGAATATTTGTGCCAAGTTTGGTCCAGATCCATCATTGTTTGAGTCCATAGTGCTCTCTAGATATAGGTGAACTACAACTCCCAAACTCAAGGTCAATGCCCACCAAACCCTTTTAGTGTTTTCTGTTGGTCATGGGAGTCCTACATGCCACGTTTGATTCAATGCCATAATTGGTGGAGTTCAGAATACTCTTTGATTGTAGGTGAACTATAAATCCCAGCAACTACAACTCCCAAATGACAAAATCAAAATTTTTTGAGTGAAGGACATACATTGGGTTGTTAGGTGTCTTGTGTCCAAATTTGGTGTCAATTGGCCCACTGCTCTTACAGTTCTGTTAATCCCACAAATGAACATTACATTTTTATTTATATAGATGATCCAACAACAAGACTGTAGAACTATATAATACTATGAAAACTCATGGTGAGGAGTGACACAAATCTACACGTCACAAAACAAAGCATGGACATTCAATAACGTCTTGGTTATCTCTTAAGTTACGAGCAGGTAAAAATAACTAAAAAAAAAACAGCAACCCAGGTCAGAAAATTCTGCTGAACACAGGGGAGAGTTTTCACCCACTACTGCATTTGCTCCAGTTCTCAGTTTCATTTGGTTTTCTCAGTCTTTGCCTAGGAGATATTTAAGATTCCAGAATAATTTCCTAACAAAATGGCTGCATTAAGTAATGTGGAAAAAGATTAGAGATGGGAGTGATGAAGTGAAAAGGGCGGGGGCCGAGGGTGGGGAAGAGCTAATACAAAAATAATGTGTGTGTTTGAGCACAACCACAATCTATAATACAAGCATTGTTCTCTTAGCCCTGTGGCTCTGGAAGATTATCTTATCCGAGGCTGGCTGTCAGGAAGAAGGGAGCACGAGATTGAGGTTTGAAGGCGATCGTATTTCTCAGCAAAGCTATTTAGTTGTCCAGACAGGTGCATCGGTCTAGCAGGCAAAGCCTGCAGACAAGGGAATCATTATCTGGACCCTTAAATTCTATCCCCAAAGGGAGTGGTATTGACAACAGAGAGTGATTAATGAAGTGGTGCCTTCCAATGTTCGTGATGAAATTTTTACTCACTCATCTGGAATAGAAATGAAGAGATATATGCAAGAGAGTCAGGCAGGCAGAACAGTGATGGCGGCGGCAGTGGGGGCAATGGCTTTGAGTGATGAAAAAAGCCTTTTATGCCATCCTTGATGACATGTCGGTATACATGGTCCAAGGGTGTAGTACATGGAAGCAGGCCCAAAATTCAGATTACAGAATTAATAGCGATGGGTGCATGTGAGGCTGAAATGGTGGCAGCAGGAAGGAATTATGCATGCATTCTTTTTCTACCACTGGGCTATGAGACTGTGTAGTGGTGGTGGTTGTGAAAATTGCATTTTTTTCTAGGAAAGATTTAAGACATCTCAAAGTATATAACCAAATAATTAAATTACACACACACAAACAAAAACAAGATAATATATGACATAAAATTGCACTATAACAACAACAACAACAACAACAACAACATCATAATAATACTTTATTTATACCCCGCTACCATCTCTCCAAGGGACTCGGTGCGGCTTACATGAGACCGAGCCCAAAATACAACAATACAAGCAATAACAACAACAATACAAGCAGTTTAAAACAACAAAACAATAAAACAACAACATAAGCATTATCAAATAGGACAACACACTTTAAAATCTACGGGTAGGCCAAATGTAATTAAAATTAAAAATAATGCTGGACATGGGAGAAAAAGTGATGGAGCGGTTTGTGCAAACATACAAGCAGACCTAAAACAATATAAAGTGCTTTGGAGGACAAAGTGCTATGGGATCCTTATTCTGGGAGGGCACACTGGAACAACCACGTCTTCAAGCTCCTCTTTAAGACTGCCAAGGTTGGGGCATGCCTGATGTCCTTAGGAAGTGAGTTCCAGAGTCGAGGGGCCACCACCGAAAAGGCACTATCTTCTAAGAAAAGGACAATCAATTGATGATGTTTTAAAACCAGCCATCAAATGTCTGGGAGCAGACGAACATCTTCCTTGTATTCTTGAAGGCTTTTGTTGCTGGAATCACTGGATTGTTGTGGGTATTTCGGGCAGTATGGCCATGTTCTAGAAGCCTACATCTCTGGCAGGCATCCTGAGACCTCACAACCTCTGAGGATGCCTGCCATAGATGCAGGCGAAACGTCAGGAGAGAATGCTTCTAGAAGATGGCCATACAATCCAAAAAACCTACAACAACCCAGAACATCTTCCTTTTTTATATCCTGTTCTGAAAGCTGGTGAATGTGAACTCTTTCATTCCTTTTTATTTTATACTCTCTGGACTATGAATAAAAACACAAGACAAAATGGCTCCTGGGATTTTAAATCCTCCTGAAAGTCTTTTTTCCAATAAAAAGTATCAATAGCCCACAAGTAGAAAACAAATACAAATTTGGGTTGTTGTGAGTTTTCCAGGCAGTATGGCCATGTTCCAGAAGCATTCTCTCCTGATGTTTTGCCCACATCTATGACAGGCAACCTCAGACGACCCCACAATCTCTGGAACATGGCCATACAGCCTGGAAAACTCACAACAACCCAAATTTGTATTTGTATGAATTTTCCAAGCTGTATAGCCATGTTCCAGAAGCATTCTCTCCTGACGTTTTGCCCACATCTATGACAGCCATCCTCAGAGGACCTCACAACCTCTGGAACAGGGCCATACAGCTTGGAAAATTCACAGCAACCCATGAAAGCCTTTGACAAATACAGCTTTTCTGGGTGAAAGTACAGCTTGGCAATTTCCCCTCCACTAGCACTCTTAAGATGATAGCTGTTTTCTGATTTTTTTTAAAGGTTCACAGCAATTGGCATTCCAAAGTAAACCACTTCTGAATGTAGAAACTGCATGTATATATTATGGTCAATAGGTGCTGATGTATACCTTACCCTCCATGAATATGTTTAAGCCTTTAAAAGAGAGAGAGAGAGAGAGAGAAATGTTTATGGAGACATCTGTGGCCAGGGCTTGCTCTGTGTGTATTAGGCTAACACCATATGGATATTTATTCATTGTGTGGGACTTACTCTTAAGCATATGTGCACATGTTTTATATTATGTTTTCATACCTGAGCTGCTAACTGTAATATTTCCCATGACCATGGTTGCAAGAGGCCATTACCAACACAGTTATTTGAATATGAACACCATCATTCCTTTATATTTTACACTTTTTTGCAAAATGTTATCAATCATCTCAACACTAAATGAACTGTAGAGTTCTCCTCATTTTAAATCCAATCATTATCAACAATCAGCCTAAAGCAATAAAAGAAATATTTCCCCGAATTTCCCCTCACCAAATCACATAAAGCTGTATTGTCACTGTTTCTTTGCTTTTGCTGCTAAGCCACTGAATTTCAGCATTAGTATGGTAGCATGCCAGCAACCCTTCCTTTTTAAAAACATGGTGCATGAAGGTATACTTTTTTACTTGGTGCTTCTGTGAGGCTTTAAAACGAGATGCACACTTCAGGTGCTACTTATTTTCGAAGGAAAGGACAGGGTTTAGTTCTGTTCTGTTTGCAACTTCACTAGTGAAATTCAACGGTATGACAGCAAAACTGACAGTGGCATTGTGTTTGTGTATGTGTATGCATGTATGTGTTTGTGGAAGCTACATAGTTGTAAAAATCAGCATGTGCCACATACAGCCTGTAGTTCATATTTCCCACTCCACACTATTATTATTATTATTATTATTATTATTATTATTATTATTATTACTACTACTACTACTACTACTACTAGCCGTCCCCTGCCACGCGTTGTTGTGGCTCAGATGGGGGTTCTGTGTGGGAGGTTTGGCCCAATTCCATCATTGGTGGGGTACAGAATGTGATTGTAGGTGAACTATAAATCCCAGCAACTACAACTCCCAAATGTCAAGATTCTATTTTCCCCGAACTTCACCAGGGTTCACATTTGAGCATATCGAGTATTCGTATAGAGTCTGGTCCAGCCCCTCAGTTAAGCTGGGGGATGTTTCTGAGACTCAAAGGGGGGATGGGAGAGCAGGCATGCTCAGCGCATGGCAGTGTGGTGCACATGTGCAGATGAGGGAGAGCGTGTGAGGCTGGAGGGAGGCTTTGGGCATATTGAGTATTTGTGCCAAGTTTGGTCCATATCCATCATTGTTTGAGTCCACAGTGCTCTCTGGATGTAGGTGAACTACAACTCCAAAACCAAAGGACACTGCCAACCAAACCCTTCCAGTATTTTCTGTTGGTCATGGGAGAACTGTGTGCCAAGTTTGGTTCAATTCCAAGGTTGGTGGGGTTCAGAATGCTCTTTGATTGTAGGTGAACTATAAATCCCAGCAACTAAACTCCCAAATGACAAAATCAAATTTTTTGAGTGAAGGACATACATTGGGTTGTTAGGTGTCTTCTGTCCTAATTTGGTGTCAATTCGTCCAGTGGTTTTTGAGTTCTGTTAATCCCACAAATGAACATTACATTTTTATTTATATAGATTATTATTATTATTATTATTATTATTATTATTATTATTATTACCAGAAGCGACTTGCAGTTTCTCAAGTTACTCCTGACACAGCAATAATAATAATAATAATAATAATAATAATAATAATAATAATAATAATATCACTCCACACAATAAAGCAATGAATAAAAAATGGCAAAATGAAGCAACAACCATTCTGGCACTTCAGCGCAAAAGCACCCAGGGAACAAGGAGGAGTCTCATCTAGAAATATAATAATATTGACTTGACAGATGTTGACAAGATAAACCCGCACTGGTATACATAGCACAGCCTTATACAAAGCTGCCTAAAATTATGATGCAAGCCATAATGGAACATGGAGCAAGGCTTCACTAACAATCTTGCACAGGCTTTACATGAAGAAGTATATTTTTCTGTTTCCTTTCTCTGTTCAGAGTGTACTGAGTCCTAATCACAAGGCACAAGACATCCTGCTTTAGGTCATACAGACCTATTGACTATGGCAACAGTCATGTGAGATGCTATTCAATAGAGATGTTAGTAACTAGTCCTAAAGCTGCCCTTGGATCATGTCCTCTTAGTTTTGGCACCATATCCATGGAACCATCTTGCTCTCTAAATCCTCCACCCTTGGCTTTAAAATCAAACACCTTCATCATTGAGTTCTCTGTCCCCTCTACAGAACAAACTGTTCAGCTGTTGAATCCTGAGCACTGCCAACACACCAATATTACTTAACTCTAAAACGTTCCTTTTTAAAAATTGTGCAGCCTGCCAGCTGTACTCTTCTTTCCTTCCTATATATACAAAGTGTGCATTCAATGAGGCAAAGCTTAGGGAAATGTTTTCTCATTCCCTCCCCCTCCCCAAATCGGGAAAACGAGCCCTTAAAATCTCAATTGCAAGAATCCTTGCTGACCATAACTGCGTCGCCTGTCCAAAAATGGCACCCACCTATCAATTTCTCCCGTTTTTCATATTCAGTTCCAGAGAGTTTGATGGAAAGTTCTTCCTTCTTCCCAGCTCAAGGACAAAACACTAAGAAAACCTAGGAGCATATTTTAAGAGCAGTGTTTTCCGGGAGCAAGGGGGGAAAATTCCCTGCTTTATAACCAATTTGTGTTGTCTCAGATTACTTCTGTTTTATCCCTGGGATGTTCCCACCGATATATAAATAGAGGTTGTTGCACTGAACTTCCTGTCAAGGCTCCGGAGGTCAGAGATGGGAAAGCAAAAAGAGACGCAGCAGCGGGAGCTCAAACTGAGACTCTCTGCAAGTTGCTGTGAGCTCTTTAAGGGATTTGCACATTTGGGAGGACTTCAGGGCAACTTCCCCATATGGAATTGCTTATTTTGATGGGAGTTAGTTTCCAGAAAATAATCACTAAATTAGAAAAGGACTCCAAAGTAGGGAGCATACCAAACAAATGGAGACCAAATGAGCATTATTACAAAATAATTTTTGTTGTTGGTCAACCATTTATATTAAAGAACTCTTAGGTGGATAATTTTGGATCCAACGATTTGCTAGTTTTTAATCTGTCAGTAAATCAAGAACTTCCTCTCTCATTAACACTGTTTTCCTCATTGCCCAGCCTTCCTTCTTCAAAAGTCAGTTTAGGCACGGGCATTTGCCTTACCTCTTCAGCAGTGAAGACACAGGAATAATTCATAGAGATTTTTTGTGATCTCTTTGTCACACTTTAGTGCATCTTTGGCTCCCTTTCTGCTTGATGGATCATGCCTTATTTTTAAGCAAGTTTATTCTGAACTGAATTTAATTTCAGAAATCAAACATTCCAAATGTGTTGGGCCTGAAAGGAAAGCAAGTCTGGCTAGACCTGTTTCAATAGAGGTTGAAACTGCCAAATAGAAGTCTTAATTTCCCTATTTATGTCAATGTTTCCACTTCTTTCCCACTGTTGCAGCAACTCCACTGGCTGTTAGTCTATTTCTGGGCACAATTCAATGTGCTGGCTATGACCTTTAAAGCCCCAGACTAGTGGTTCTCAACCTGTGGGTCCCCAGGTGTTTTGGCCTACAACCCCAAGAAATCCCAGTCAGTTTACCAGCTGTTAGGAGTTCTGGATGTTGAAGGCCAAAACATCTAGGGACCCACGTGTTGAGAACCACTGCCCTAGACGGTTCAGATCCAGGCTATTTGGCCAACCGCATCTCCTTGTATGAATCTGCCCGGTCCCTGAGATCCCCTTTAGGAGAGGCCCTTCTCTCAGTCCAACTTCCATCTCAAACTTGGTTGTTGGGAACGAGAGAACAGGCCTTCCTTCTTGGTGGCTGCCCCTCGACTCTGGAACTCCCAGACCAGAGAAGTCAGAATGGCCCCCTCCCTGATATCCTTTTGGTGGCAGGCTAAAATCTTTTTATTCATACGGGCTTTTAAAGATGACAGTGTTTACAATCTAGTCAGGGGATGCTTTTTAACTTTGGATATGTTTTGATGGATTTTAACTGATTTTTTTTACTGCTGTTTGTGTTTAATTTTGTTTTAGTTTTTGTACATTATAAATTCTGTACTAGTGCTTTCATGTCAAGCCATTTTAAGTCCCCTTTGGGGAGATAAAGTGGGGTGTAAATAGTAATAATAATAATAATAATAACAACAATAATAAGTCTACACAACAGATCCCAAATGTAGACACTTCAAGGAAGTAGATGAAACAATAGATCATATCCTCAGATGCTGCAAGATGATCACACAGACTACAAGCAGAGGCATAACATGGTTGCTCAGATGATTCATTGAAACTTGTGCCACAAATACCATCTGCCTGCGACAAAGAACTGGTGGGATCACAAGCCTGAAAAAGTTACAGAAAATGAACACGTCAAACTACACTGGGACTTCCAAATTCAGACTGACAGAGTTTTGGAGGACAATACTCCTGACCTCACGATTGTGTTAAAAAACAGAGTGCGGATCATCGATGTTGTAATCCCTGGTGACAGCAGGATTGAAGAGAAACAACTGGAAAAGCTGACACAATATGAGGAATTAAAGATCGAACTGCAAAAACTCTGGCACAAACCAGTCAAGGTGGTCCCAGTGGTGATCGGCACACTGGGTGCAGTGCCTAAAGACCTTGGCCTGCACTTAAACACAATCAGCACTGACAAGATTGCCATCTGTCAGCTGCAAAAGGCCACCCTACTGGGATTTGCATACATTATTCGCCGATACATCACACAGTCCTAGACACTTGGGAAGTGTCCGACGTGTGATCCATTACAACAGCCAGCAGAGTGATCTTGTTTGCTGTGGACTCATCTTGTGGTGTTTCAAATAATAATAATAATAATAATAACAATAATAATAATAATAATAATAATAATAATAATGTTGTTGTTGAACACTGGGGGTTTTAGTCTAACTTTCACACCAATAGACCACACTACCAAAACTGAGACATGGAGTGCGTGATCTCGAGAGACACGATCTCTAATGCCACGGGCCCAAGTATCAAGCTAAAAGTTGAAGGCACAAGATAAAGCTTGTGTTGGGTGGGTCCCATGTTAATACAAGTGTGGGTTTTAGCGTAAACTTTACATTGGGTTTTAGCCTAAACTGCAAAAGATCTATCCAAGGTGCTGAAGTCAAACTCCCCTAATAGATTCAGCACCTTGAACTAACATTTGAAGTGGATTAACTGGTGTATGAACATGGAAGCTACATGTGTGTGCACTCTCTTGTTTTGTTTTGTTGTGCAAAGCAAACTACTCAGAACTCTTGGGGAACTCATTCATTTGACTCAGCCTGGACCGTGTTTTCTTCCCTGAGGCACAGGAAGTGCTAGTGATGATTCTTCTGGAGCCTTTTCTGATTCTGCATGCATTTACAAGAGAGTACTGCTCAAGGTCATGATATTGGTGCCTTAACATCAAGATAGGAGTTCCAGCTGCCGCATGCTATCTCTTATCTTGTCCTTGAAGCAGATTAGGCAGAAGAGGAAGATAAAATGAGTACTATTCAAATTTTCTCCCGCAAAAAATTGTGAACATTGTGTGTGTGTGTCTTCAAGTAATCTGTCAAAGTACGGTGTCCCATAAATTCAATAGGGTTTTCTCAGCCAACAAATACCCAGAGGAGGTTTTGTTAATTATCTCTTCCAAAATATAGCCTACAGCATCTGGTGTCTGTTGAAAGTCTCCCATCCAATTACAGTGCAGAGCTGACCCAACTTAGCTGACTCCCATCCAAGTACAGTGCAGAGCTGACCCATCTTAGCTTCTAAGGGTACTTTTAGGGTATTTAATTGCATGAGAAGTACACTAAATCATTATTCTGCTATTGCTTTCTTGGTACTCAGATTGTCTTCACTGATGACGATGAATATTTAATGTCATATCTTTTGTTTTCATTGTTATGTACAAAACATAACTTCAAGCAAACAATCAATAGCCATCCTACCAATATTTAACATCTCTCTTAAAAACAATTTTGGGGTCCCTAATGAAGCTGTTTTGCTTGGATCTGGGTGCAATACTTCTCAAAATGACAACAGTATGTGATGTGATATCATTTTCTATTGCCATTTTAAGAGAGAATAGGGAGGAAAATTAAGGCATTATGGGTAGTTGGAGGGGCTGGAATTTCTGCCTCTAGCCCTCACATCGTTGCCCAGCCCTATCATAGAAGCTGCCAGGAGGATCATAGAATCATAGAGTTGGAAGAGACCTCATGGGCCATCCAGTCCAACCCCCTGCCAAGAAGCAGGAATATTGCATTCAAATCACCCCTGACAGATGGTCATCCAGCCTCTGTTTAAAAGCTTCCAAAGAAGGAGCCTCCACCACACTCCGGGGCAGAGAGTTCCACTGCTGAACGGCTCTCACAGTCAGGAAGTTCTTCCTAATGTTCAGATGGAATCTCCTTGTAGTTTGAAGCCATTGTTCTTTGTCCTAGTCCCCAGGGAAGCAGAAAACAAGCTTGCTCCCTTCTCCCCGTGACTTCCTCTCACATATTTATACATGGCTATCATATCTCTTCTCTTCTTCAGGCTAAACATGGCCAGCTCTTTAAGCTCCTCTTCATAGGGCTTGTTCTCCGGACCCTTGATCATTTTAGTCACCCTCCTCTGGACACATTCCAGCTTGTCAACATCTCTCTTCAACTGTGGTGCCCAGAATTGGACACAATATTCCACTTGTGCTCTAACCAAGGCAGAATAAAGGGGTAGCATGACTTCCCTAGATTTAGACACTATGCTCCTATTGATGGAGGCCAAAATCCCATTGGCTTTTTTTGCCGCCACATGACATTGTTGGCTCATGTTTAACTTGCTGTCCACAAGGACTCCAAGATCTTTTTCACACTGTACATGTTGTGACCCTCACCAGCCTTATATACAATTCAGAAATACATATTTTTCAAAACCAGAAAGAGACTTCCAGCCTTCTCCACTTTGTTTGGGTAGTTTTCACACCATTTCCCAGAGGAAGAAAGTGGGTTCCATACCAACCACTGCTTCCCACCCCCACATTATGCAAAATTTGCTTTACTCTTTCCAAAAACTTGCAATGTATTTTTTTCTGCCAAAAATAACAAGAACAACTGATTTCAAACCAACCAATCAATAATAATAATGGTATTCAAAACAAAATGACATTTCAAAATAGTAGAAGCCATACAGTCATACTAGCATACATATCTGTTAAAAAAATAATGGGGAGGGCTGAGCTTAATTGTAGCAGCACAAAAGGGAGCAGAACCAGCAGCAGTCATCCAGCATAACAGTTCACTTGAAAAAGCCATCTAAAAACAGTGCTCTGAGTTTCTGTGGGATGGACACTTCACAGATGTTGCAACAAACAAAAAGGTCCTACTCTTCATGAACACACATGGTATTTCATTAGGCAAAGAAACACAAGACAGAACCTGAGATTTCAGTGCGATGTAGAGGAGTTGGAGAGAACACATACAGAAAAAAACCGATCTTCCAAATGCTTATGCGCCAAGCTACTTAGGGCTTTAATAGAAATAGCATCTGAAATCAGCTGAGAAAGGAGCACTTGATCAGTGAAGATGAAGCAGACCTTGGTTAAGTTATTTTTTTGGACTGTTCATTCTCGAATGCCCAACCAGGATAATCCAAAGGGGTTTTCCCCTAGTTCCAGAAGAAACATGCTCTGAGTGCCCTATTACTGTTCTGTTAAGAATGGCTTCAAGCACATCATTCTTCTTAAAAGGAAATTCTAAGCCCTGGGAAGCTCAACCAGGAAGTCACATCCATCTAAGTTTATAAACAGCATTGCAATGGGGCCGCAGGAGCACAGCAGGTTAAACTGCAAGCTGTAAGAAAGCTGTTGACCGGAATGTTGGCAGTTCAAAGCCGCTGGTTAAGTGAGCTCTCACTATCAGCCCTAGTTCCTACCAACCTAGCAGTTCAGAAGCATTCAATGTGAGTAGATCAACGGGTACTGCCTTGGTAGGAAGGAAAAGGGCGCCACATGCGGATATGAAGATATGCTGGCAACACTTTCAGAGATGCTTCTGTGAAGGTGTTTAGAGTGGCTTGTAGGTCTTCTTCTGAATGCACACAGACAATGTTGTCATCAGCATATTGGAGTTCTATAACAAATGTTGTTGTAACCTTGGTTTTGGCTTTCAGTCTGCTGAGGTTAAATAGCTTTCCATCTGTCCAACAGATGATTTCCACTCCGGTGGGAAGTTTCCCATCAAGACGAAGTATCATAGCGATAAAGATGGAAAATACAACACTGTCTGAGCTCTGCGAGTGCAGCATTTTTTGAAATGAAGCAGAGTGTTTGAGGACTGGGACATCCATAGGGATACCAAGGTGCTTGTTTATAAAGCTACTGTCCGCCCAACCCTGCTATATGCCTGCAAGACGTGGACTATCTACAGATGTCACATGCAACTCCTAGAATGATTTCATCAGCGTTGCCTCTGAAAAATCCTGCAAATATCTTGGGAAGAAAAGCAGACAAATGTCAGTATGCTGGAAGACGCAAAGACCACCAGCACTGAAGTGATGGCCCTCCACCATCAATTCCGCTGGACCAGCCACATTGTCTGGATGCCCGACCAGTTTCCCAAAGCAGTTGCTCTACTCTGTGGCATAGACACTGAGAACAGGGAAGCTCATGCCCTTGAGCGCTCCAGCTGGAGGTCAGCTGTGACCAGCAGTGCTGTAGAATTGGAAGAGGCACGAATGGAGGGTGAAAGAGAGAAACATGCCAAGAAGAAGGCACGTTAAGCCAACCCTGACTGGAACCTCCTTCCACCTGGAAATCAATGTCCTCACTGCGGGAGAACATGAAGATCAAGAATAGAGCTCCACAGTCACCTACGTACCCACCGCTAGTACACCGATCTTGGAAGACAATCCTACTCGGACAACGAGGGATCGCCTAAGTGAAGGCATCTACATACAAGTTCTGTGTTTCTCTGCATACTTGATACAAGACACTAAAATAGGACGATTGTCTCCATGTCTTGCTTTTGGACTTCTTGAAGACATGTTGTGGTCACCATGGTAAACTGGATGCTGGACCAGATGAAAATGTTCAGCAGGCTTGATTCTGTTATGTTCCTTTGAAAGACACCTGAGAAAACCGGTGCCCAACTGTCTCTAGAAAACACCTGTTCCATATTTTTAGTCTCTTTGGAGATTGAATATCCAGCTATTATTTTCAGCATCCATAATGCAGGAAAAACTGACCATGCAAAAGAAGCAAAGCTTCCCTGTTTGCTATTGTAGGAAATCCAGAGAAAAAAGAATTAATGAATACACCTTTCTGAGAATTCACAGCTACCCTCTGAAGCACCGAAAGACCACCCAACCAGTTATAGCCTTCTCAAATGACCATTCTCATGGCACTGTCACAAACTTCAGTGACCTTCATGCCCCTTGTTAAGTGTAGTCGGAGAGCTTAAGCTTTCCATCTGTAATGAAAGAGGGCTGGCATCACTTGATGAGCATGAGCGGGTGTGTGTGAAGCCATCCTGCACTTGCAGTATTTCTATAGATACCACACATAACTCCAGCCATTAGCATGTGCGTTCTGAGTGACCTTGAAGTCAGCCCATCAACAGGGAAAATTACACACTGAACAAACAAAAAAGGCCAGAAGAAAACAGTAGGGCAATGAGTAAACTCCATGGGTTAAGGCAAGGGATACACGTGTGGCTCTGACTGTGGTTATGAAGGCCTGCCTTGCCATTGTCTGATCTCAAGCAGTAGCATAAAGTGGCACTTTGTAGAGGTCAATAAATCATTCCAGGTGGTTTTTATTTTCCAGCAATATGCCATTTTCTTTCTGTTGTTTCAACCAGGTCTAGAAAAGCTCTATACCGGTGGTTCTCAACCTGTGGGTCCCCAGGTGTTTTGTCCTACAACTCCCAGAAATCCCAGCCAGTTGGAAGCTGACTCTGTGGTCAGCTTCCAACAGAAATTGAACATAGAACCACACTGGAAGACCTATAAATCCCTAGAGCAGTGGTTCTCAACCTGGAGTCCCCAGATGATTTTGGCCTACAACTCCCAGAAATCCCAGCCAGTTTACCAGCTGTTAGGATTTCTGGGAGTTGAAGGTCAAAAACATCTGGGGACCCCAGGTTGAGAACCACTGCTCTATACCTTCCAGAATTTTACCAGGTCACGTGTGGCCAAGCAACATCAAAATGTGGTCAAGGTGACAGATGTTATTATTGAAGATGAACAAATGAACTAGGAGAGACCATAGCAGTTTGCTTTTGCCTGGGCTTACTGAGAAGGGCAAGGTTCTACCACTTCTTCTCTTCTTCTCTCTGCTAAGTTGATTACGAGGGTTGAATGAAAAGTAATGCCTCCACTTACGTAACTCTTCAACAGATGGCAGTTCTGGTATGCAGCAGTAGACTCTCCTCTACAGTTCCATTTTGGTGGGAAGCCTTAGCATTGAACGGTTGTGTTGTTAAAGTGCAAAGTATGGAATCCTTCGCACTTAAGCAATGTGCAGTCCTTGAACTCTTGACAGCAGAAGGTGTCAAGAATGCAAGCTGTTTATGGTGATTGTGTTGATGTGAATACTGTGCGTTGTTGGGTGAGTAACTTTAAAGATGTTGAGGTGGGAACATCTGACATGTGACAAACAAAGAGTTGGACGTCCTGTGACAGCAACCACCGAGTTTCACAAGCAAAAGGTTGACAGATTGATTCAGGACAATCGTCTTATCACTCAGAGAGAAATTTCAAGCATAATTGGCATTTCACAAGAACGTGTGGGTTACATTATTGCTTTGCTTGGCTATCGGAAGCTCTGTGCATGATGGGTTGCGGAATCACTGTGACAGCTTCAGAAAACTTGTTCATCGTTGGCAGAAATGTATCCAATTGTCTGGTGATTATGTTGAAAAGTGAAAAGTGGTAGTTAAAGAGCACATTCTAAGGATGATTTCTGTGTTTGATTTATTAAAATATTCCCATCCAAACCCAAGTAACGAAGGTGGAGGCATTACTTTTCATTCAACCCTCATAAGTGCCAATTGCATTTGCATTTTGAACTCAGTTTTCCAACAGCTGAATTAAGTGGAAGTCAAAGAGAAAAAGTGGGAGGGGGAGAAGAAAAACTGAGATATTTTTAAAGCAGCTGAAAAGATGGAGCAACAGAGGAATTACTGGGTTTGTCCATGACAAATCAGGACAGTCAGGGGTTATAAAACTCACCGCGTTAAAGTTGGGGAAAAGGTTGAGCGGGGGTGTCCCATTGAGGCGGAAGGTCAGGAAATGCTTGATGTCCAACGGGGAATGGAGAGACCGTCCTGGGATTGGAAGTGATGTTAAGAGGGAGCTGCTGTGACTAGCTGGGCCTATGAAGAGAAGAGAGATAAGAAATATTTCAATGCTAAAGCAGATGCTTTGAAAGGAGCATGAGATCAGATGATGTTGCACTGCAAAGAAGTTATTCCAAAACAGTAGCCTGCAAACAGAACTGCTAATTGTGTGGAGCAACTATGGCCTTGATACTTATTGAAAACCAATGGTGTTGCTCACTGTGTATTTTTCCCCCTGACCTTCTATTTTAAAAACATTGGTCAGACTCCTTATCATAGTCTACATTACATGACTTGACACATACTTAAATTCACAACAGAAATGATGCAAAAACCTGTCAGTGAATTGCAAAGGTGTATAGCACCGGGATTGTGGCACAGCTGGTTGGGAGTCAGCTGCATTAAGATCACTACTGACCAAAAAGTCATGAGTTCAAAGTTAGCCCAGGTTGGAGTGAGCTTCCAACCAATTTGTGTAGCTTGCTGTCGACCTTTGCAGTCCGAAAGACAGCTGCATCTATCAAGAAAGAAATTTAGGTACTGCTTATATGGGGAGGCTAATTTACAATGCCATAAAAATCTCCAGCAAGCATGCAAAGAATGAGGAAGTACTTCATCAGTGTCACAAATGGACGGTGAAGCGACAGCTCCCCAGTGGCCAGAATACCCTCATAAAAAAGCTCGAATGTTAAATAGCCTCTATGTGTCTGTCTATATATGTTTTGTGTCTATGGCATTGAATGTTTACCATGTATATATACATTGTAATCCACCCTGAGTCCCCTGCGGGGTGTTAAGGGCAGAATATAAATACTGTAAATAAATAATAAATAAATAAATATAGAAGACACCAACAAATGTGTCCAGATGTGCTTTGGAATCTACCAATTCTAATTGGTACTCCATAACTGGCGTCCTTATGTACAATTGGTCCTGCTGTGAATAGGTTATATTGTTGGCTCCCCTATATAGCTGCAGCTTCTTGCTGGATACGGATGCTATAGAACTGTGACAATCTAATTCCCATAGATGTACGTTCTCAACAGGATTCTGGCTAATGTTCTCATTTATTTAAAACTGTTTAGTGTATATTCAACTGGGCATAAAGGGAGGATGTACAGATATTTCAGTAAATGAATGTGTGTGTGTGTTTGTGTATACATTTAAAACAGCATGATTTACTTCAGTGCAAAGACCTAACAGAATTACCCACTCCAGCAAATTCGATAATTCAATCACTCCCAAGCCAGGGATGCAGCAGAATGAGCCATAGGAGGCTCCCCATTGTGTCACAACAGGTTGCCACTGTGGGCTTGTGCCCTTCAAGTCATGAGCCGCAGAAAAATTAATGACTCATACAGGCATAAAAGGCAATACCAATAGAAGCAGTATATCTTTTCAGTTGTCACAGTGGAGTATGTCTCCAATTTCAAATAACAAGAAATGACACCTGCTAACTTTGGGAATAGGTTCCCTAAAATCCCATGTATCTTTCACACATATTAGTTTGACCCCGTTTTTGGCCACTGGCACCTTGACTTTCAGAGATAGGATTGATCTGAACACACTGACATTAATTGGTCCAGAGATTGGTTACCTGTATTGTACCACACCATAGAAAACACCAGAAAATGAATTACAAGCTCCAGAGGAATAGGAAAGCAATAAATGTCGGAAATGTCTTAGCTGTCTTGGATAGATCTAAGTATGTGAGGAATCATAATTTTTCTAACAATGATACAACTCACTTCAGATCAAGAAAAGAAATTATAGTGTGGTTTCCATCATTTAGGATACAGTGATGAAAGAGAACATGACTTATTTTATTTATATATATCCTGTCCTTCTACATACAGTGCCTGTTCCACCCTTCCCAGCTGGATACCAAGGTTTTCAATATTTACTCCCATTGGATTAAATCAACATGGCCAGTAGCCAGAAATACTACATGTTGAAGTTCAAAACAACATGAGAATACTAGGCTGAGGCAGTATTGTTTAATGTTCTGATCCAGGTTTTGCTAATAAGTATTTATTGATTTTACTCAGTTTGACTTTACATTGTATCCCTTAACTGATTTTTCTACATCTCACCTCTCTATTAATGCCATCATGCCCCTTCTTACATTGTTGTTTCCAGAGTAAAACACTATATAATTATCTGATTGAAAATCTCCTGTTCCTGTCTGCTTTAGTTCAGTCACATTAAGGATCTCATCACATGAGAGCAGAGAAAAGTGGAGGGAACCATCTTCTTTCATTCTCTACTGTCGAGGTCCCATGCCTTTTCATATTAAGGGATGGCAGCCATCCCACATTGTTTCCGTACTTCTATCCAGCTTTTCTCTGGCTGGAAAGAAGTGCTGCGCTGGCACAATGGGTAAAACCCTTATGCTGCTGAATTGCTGAACTGAAGGTTGGCTGAATTGGTGATCTGAAGGTTGGTAGTTCAAATCTGCAAGACAGGGTGAACTCCCATCTGTAAGCTCCAGCTCCTGCCAACTTAGCAGTTCGAAAACATGCAAATGTGAGTAGATAAATAGGTACCACTTTGGCGGCAAAAGGCAAAAAGATTCTCCAGCCACACAAACAGGAGGTAACACCACAGGCTCCTCGGCTTGAAAATGGAGAAAAAAAGCACCTCAGAGCCAGAGATGAGCACCACCTCCGGAAGCCAGAAATGAAAGGAGAAGCTTCTGTCACCAATCACCACTGGGACCACCTTTACTGGTTTGTGCCAGAGTCTTTGCAGTTCGATCTTTAAATCCGCATATTGTGTCAGCTTTTCCAGTTGTTTCTCTTCAATCCTGCTGTCACCTGGAATTGCAACATCGACGATCCAGACTTTGTTTTTTAACATGATCATGAGGTCAGGAGTATTGTGCTCCAAAACTCTGTCAGTCTGAATTCAGAAGTCCCAGAGTAGTTCGATGTGTTCACTTTCTGTAACCTTTTCAGGCTTGTGATTATTATTATTATTATTATTATTATTATTATTATTATTATTCTGTTGTCTGGAGTCAGGTAGTTCCCGGTTTCTGAAAATGCATCTTCCCTGTTTCCCTGCGCTGCCGGAATTGAATCCCATGGGCAACCATCAGAAGTGGCCTTATATCATGTGATGGCCTCTATGGTACTCCTTTTCAGCAGTGCAGAGAAATGGAGAGAAGACTGCATCTGATGAGAGCCTAAGTATGGCTATATTTCTTGAGTTTTGATTTCTGGTTTTCCCCGATCCATGTTTCTCCGAGTCCATGTTCCTATCTCATCCACTGTGCAGCTTCCTGTTGTCCTTTCACTCATGAGAGTATGGCAGCAGCTGAATGTCCTTATGGTTTGAACGCAATTGTGACATTAAGTCAATAACTTACTTGTCCTTGTCCTCTGTTCTTCCCCACAAACTGGCGAGGGCCTTCTGGCCTGCAAGACTCATCTTCCAGCACAATCTCTTGCTTCATTTTGAATTGTCTCATTATGCAGTGGTTCTCAACCTGTGGGTCCCCAGATGTTTTGGCCTTCAACTCCCAGAAATCCTAACAGTTGGTAAACTGGCTAGGATTTCTGGGAAATGCAGGCCAAAATAACTGGATGTTGTGACTCTGCTGGAACCACAGAGTGCCTCTGACGAGGATGATGGGATTCAGGATCACAATCTGGTTCAAAATGTCCCTGTTATAGTCAATGAGGAACAGAGTGTGAAAGTTCAGTTTCCCACAGCAAGAGATGATTTATTGATACTGAAATTAGCCAGGTGCAGGTGCAAATTGACTCAGAAAAGGAGGACAGTTCTCAGCCTGATAATGAGCAGGAAGGCAAACTGGATAACACTAACGAACAGACTGACCTTGACGAAATGGGAACCTTAGATCGAGCTGACCGTTTGGAATTCAGAGTTCGAAGGAGTGAGAGAATAGCTAACAAGAAGGAGGTCAGAGGCCAAAGAAATGCCTTCATGTTTTGCAAAGGGTATTAAGCTGTGTGTTCAGGACCAAACCTTTGTCAAAGCAACTTTTCGTTTAACCAAGAAGCTTGCACTTTGCTTGTCTGGATTGTCTTGCAGTTCTTGTGTTAATGGTTTCAGGACTCAGTCATGTTCTCATGGGATTTTGCTTTGCTGGTGTCTTTTTGGATTATGCTTCAAAGTTTTATTTTGTATTGATCTTTTGGAACATAACTTTTGCTTTTAAGAACCTTTTATCTTTTACTTTTTAATAAACAATAAAGACTTCTGGCTGTGTGCAGTTTGGTGTTTTCAGCAAGGTGAACCTATTCTGAGGTGCGACACTGGAGGCCCACAGGTTGAGAACCATTGTCCTAGGGTTTTTCAGGGAAAAGGCATCCCTAAGTAGTTTACCACAGTCTACTTCGATGATACACAAATATGGGTTAGCTACCATCTGAGAGCATCTCAGTGAAATTGTCTCCCACTGTCAATTGCTTCTGCCCAGTAATTCTTCAACACATTTGGTCTCGTCCCTCTTCGAAAACCTGTTTGACCTTGGAGACAAATCAGTAGCTACTATTGCAACAACCTCCTACTTCACTGAAGCAGTGGCCAGGTTTGATATTAAGTAAATTTTAAAATATGCACACCTTTCCCCACTACAAATGATTTGATTTTTCACACCCATAATTCTGCAGACAAATTCTCATAGACCGCCCCCCAGCCCAATGTAAATGTTATTTATTTATTTTCATTTGCCAAGTATAAAACAAGGGGGTCAGAAAGAAAACAGATCAAAGACTATGTTTTAAAAAAATCTTACAAAACCCATCAGTGTTCACATTTTTCTACAGATTGCAGTATCACGGGCCCAAAGATGCCTGGAAGGCACAAATGGCCTCTTTCTAGCAGATTGGACAAATTTGTTCTTGTCTTTGCGGAGGGAACTGCTCCCCGAACCAGCTCTGACTCCAGGGGGGTAAACTACGGCTTGCTACATCAGGCATGTACTGATCAAATTAATGGCAATGTCACCCAGAAGGGAAATCTGGGGAACAGCAGAGGGAAAAAAACACACAAACATTTCCCCAGATATTCATGTTTAAAGCAACAAACAGGCACATAAATAAAGTATTTACATTTTGATCTTGAGCTTGCGCCAAGAACCTCAGAGACAATGTACAGGGCTCTCCTGAGTCAATTTGATTTTCACAACAACCTTGTGAGATAAGTCTAACAATGACTGGCCAAAGATCATGTGCTGGACTTCATGATTGACTGGATATCTGAGGCTGGATTTTCTTAGTTCTAGCCAAACATTCTAACTCAGGTTGTTGGGAAACAACTGAGGAATATGTGTCCTCTCCTGGACTTTATTAGGGCAAACCATTAAAACAGTGGTTCTCAACCTGTGGGTCCCCAGGTGTTTTGATTGACAACTCCCAGAAATGTCAGCCAGTTACCAGCTGTTAGGATTTCTGGGAGTTGAAGGCCAACACATCTGGAGACCCACAGTTGAGAACCACTGCATTAAAAGGATTCCTATTCAAAATGGAAAATTCCACTGAAGAAAGCTTTGGGAAGCCTGATCAGGCCATGGTGGTCCACGCTCTGGTTACATCCTGCATAGATTACTGCAACACACTCTATGTAGGGTTGCCTTTGAAGACTGTTCGGAAACTCCAACTAGTCCAATGGGCAGGAGCCAGATTACTCACTGAAGTGCCATACAGGAAGCACACTACCCCCTGTTGTGTCAGCTTCACTGGCTGCCAGTCCACTTTCGAACACAATTTAAAGTGCTGGTCTTGGCCTATAAAGCCCTATACAATTCCGGCCCAGCTTACTTGTCCAAACGTATCTCCCTCTATGTTCCACCTCATAGTTTAAGATCTACTGGGGAGACCCTGCTCTCAGTCCCACTGACCTCACAAGCTCGTCTGGTGGGGACGAGGGACAGGGCCTTCTCGGTGGTGACCCCCCGCTTGTGGAATTCCTTCTCCAGTGAGATTAGATTGGCATCCTACCTCCTTTCCTTTAGGAAAAAAAAATTAAAACCGTGGTTTTGGAACCAGGCTTTTGGCGAGTGAGCACAGCAGCACCAGGGACTTCGAACTGGACCATACGACTGTTATGATAATTGGAAACGGCTATGTGATGTAAATGGAAACGGCTATGTGATGTGATTATTTAACTAATGTTATTATTTTTAATTTTTATATATTCATGGTTTTATATGGCTATCTATTGATATTGTGGCATTGAATTGTTGCCTATGTTAGCCACCCTGAGTCCCCCTCCCGCCTGGGGGTTGAGAAGGGTGGGGTAAAAATGTAAATAAATAAATTATAAAGCTTTGTGGGCAGGGAGACTTACCATTTAAGTATTTCCCCTTCATAAGATGTCACTGGTTTATAAACAAAACATGTGCAAACTTCCAAATGCAACAATTAATTGCTAGCACTAACAACATCAGTGTGGATACAATACAGTCAGCATATCTGCATATCAATAGGAGTATCATGTTCATTTCATTCAGCAGGTAATTCCAAACATTGGCAAAAACATTTTCAAGACAGAAAGCATCTCCAAAATCTCCACTTTACAAAATGAACACAGATTCAGATTATACTGCTGAAATCAAGAAAGCTTGATATAACGAGGGGTAGATTTTTGTGTGGGAGTACTATATTTATTCAGCATTCAAAACAAATTTCTTGGTTCAAATCTAATTAAGTCTCACTATACTTCATATAAGTTTGGAGGGTCTCTCTCTCTTCTTGATGTCAACCAAAGTGTCTGGCAATGGCCAGGATCTCTGTTTACCTCCATGGCTGATGCTGTGACAACAACAGTAGCTAGCAAAGGTAAGAGTGATAATTCAGCAGGGCTGAACCAGGTTTGGCCTGTCTGGATGGCCTGGGATCTGCTCCCACTTATGCCACTGTTTGGGAGCGTCGTATATAAACACTGCTGAATCTGGGGCCAATCTGAAATAACAATTCTCCAATCCAGCCCCAGATTTAGTCGCCAGTGTAGACAGACCTCTAGTTCCTTCCTCTCTTTAAAGCAGATTAGTTGTCTGCCTTCGTGACCACATCTCCTTCCACAAACCTGCCCAAAGGAGGCCCTCCTTTCGCCCCATCCCTTATCACAGGCCCGATTTGTAGGAACGAGGGAGAAAGCCTTCTCCTCTGTGGCCCCCTGACTCTGGAACTCATTGCCTGGTGCGGTTAGGCAAGTCCCCACCTTAGCAGTCTTCAAGAAGGATCTTAAAACTTGGCTTTTCCGTTCCGCATTTGGAGAGTGATCAGATATTTCCTTTTGTTGCTCCCAGGGGCGGCTCAACCATTACGCAAGGTAAGCATTCACAGTAGAGTTGATTTTGCCCAGGGGTGCTCTTGAGGCGCTCTCAGGGGAAAATAGACCTTGACATATGCGAGTTGTAGTTACTGGGATGTATAGTTCACCTACAATTAAAGAGCATTCTGAACTCCACCAATGATGGAATTGAACCAGATATGGCACACTGAACTCCCACGACGAACAGAAAATATATATCAGTGATTGGTTGGGGGCGGGGGGGGGGGCGCACCGAAATACTGTTTGCTTACCATTGAAAATTACCTAGAGCTGCCTCTGGTTGCTCCTCTCATAATGCTTGCCCTCAAACTGCACTTCCCCCTGCCTGTGTGAAGGCCTGTCTCCACTACTCTGTCTTCTATGAGCTTCTCCCACACAAATACTTCTTTTTTATCTCTATCTCATCCTAAGTATTATCATTTTATCTCGCACATGTGGCCCGCCCTTTGGGATTGATTTTGCATTGTAATATTTTGTATTGTTTTATTGCATTCTTATGTTTTTATTTATTTAATCGTGATGTTTGTTTTGTTGTTCTGGTTCTATTTTGTTGTCATGTACTGCTGGGCTTGGCCTCATGCAAGCCACCCCAAGTCCCCTTTGGGGAGATGATGGTGGGGTATAAATAAAGATTATTATTATTATTATTATTATTATTATTATTATTATTAGAAACACAACAAGATGAGTCCACAGCAGACACTCTGCTGGCTGTTGAATTGGATCACACGTCAGACACTTTCCAAGTGTCTAGGACTGTGTGATGTATCGGCGAATAATGCGTGCAGATCCCAGTAAGGTGGCCTTTTGCAGCTGGTAGATGATAATTTTGTCAGCACCGATTGTGTTTAAGTTCAGGCCAAGGTCTTTAGGCACTGTACCCAGTGTGCCGATCACCACTGGGACCACCTTTACTGGTTTGTGCCAGAATCTTTGCAGTTCTATTTTTAAATCCTCATATTGTGTCAGCTTTTCCAGTTGTTCCTCTGCAATCCTGCTGTCACCTGGGACTGTGACATTGATGATCCATACTTGGTTTTTTAACACGATTGTGAGGTCAGGAGTATTGTGCTCCAAAACTCTGTCAGTCTGAATTTGGAAGTCCTGGCATAGTTTGACGTGTTCATTTTCTGAAACTTTTTCAGGCTTGTGGTCCCACCAGTTCTTTGTCATAGGCAGATGGTATTTGTGACACAAGTTCCCAAGAATCATCTGAGCAACAGTGTTGTACCTCTGCTTGTAGTCTGTCTGCACGATCTTCTTGCAGCAGCTGAGGATGTGATCTGTTGTTTCATCTGCTTCCTTGCAGAGTCTACATTTGGGATCTGTTGTCGACTTTTCAATTCTGGCTTTGATGGCATTGGTTCTAATGGCTTGTTCTTGGGCTGCCAGTATCAGGCCCTCCTTTGTCTCCTTTTTCAGAGTTCCATTTGTGAGCCACAGTCATGTTTTTTCTTTGTCTATTTGGCTCTCAATTTTTCCCAGGAACTGTCCATGGAGTGCCTTCTTTTGCCAGTTTTCCCTTCTGCTCTGGATTGTATTTTGCACTTTAAGCAGTTTACTACAATTTACTTCCCTCAGTGTTGGTTATAATATTATGTTGTTGTTGTTGTTGTTGTTGGTGTTGTTGTTGTTGTATCATTATGAGGTTTTAACAACTCATTGCTATGTGCAGCTTGTTGTTCAAAATGTAGTAGAAAATTTTGGATCCAGTGTCATTTCTGAAACTTTTCATACATCACAAAGATATTCTGCTTTAAAATTAGAAGATGACTTCAGGCTTAGAGGACAGCTTTGTACTTATGGGAGCATTACACGTTGCTCAATCAAGTCCTGACCTAGGGTTGCTTCCTCTGGAAAGACAACAACAGCTATAGCAGTGGCTTGTGCCAATAATCTTTCTGTGCCCCTGTATCAGCAGCATCCAGTTACAAACAAGAAAGAGAAGGAGAAAATGAGAGGCTTGAAAGAGAAAGCCAACTGGAAGGATATGAAATTGGAAGAACATACCTCCCAAAACTGTAGCAGACAGCCACTTCTCCAGCTGGGTTTTTGGAACTCCACAAAGTCTTTAATTATTTAAAGAGTTTATTTCCTGTGGCACATTAACAATTATCTCCTGGCACAAAACCTGAAATTATTGTAGTGGAGCCTTTGGCTGTTGAGATATTTGGGATTTCAACTCCCAGAAGCATAGCTGGCATGACAAGCAGAAACACAAAGCATGGGTTGTTGTAGGTTTTTCAGGCTATCTAGAAGCATTCTCTCCTGACGTCCTCTGACAATGCTTGTCATAGATGCTGGCGAAATGTCAGGAGATAATGCTTCTAGAACATGGCCATATAGCCCGAAAAACCTACAACAACCTAGTGATTCCAGCCATGAAAGACTTTGACAATATATTCAACACAAAGCATGTGAAAGGCCAGGGAGATCTGGTGTAGGGGATCTGGGGGCATCCACTCCATACCTACCATCCATTTGCCCCCAAATTTTTCCTAATGTCATATAGGGGATGTGGGTGGCATTTCACCATGTTCCTAGATCTAGAAGAGGTCTTTCTCTCCTCACTCCTAACTTACAACAGTTTAAAAGGCCTTTTGAGGACTTAAAATGATCATCAAAAATACCCCCACACTCCCTAGAGAGAACATGTGGGGGTAATTCTTTAAAATTGGGGCCCTATGGGTCACACTGACCATCCTGGTGCAAATGACCTTATATAAAGGTTGTTATCTGGTTGGTGGAACAGCACAGAAATGGGTGTCCATCTTGACCATTAATATTTCCATTTTTAAACAGTTTTAAATAATGCAGGTCATGTTTTCTGTCCATCTGGTAGAGACACTTAGTCCACAAGCACTTGTTCTAGAGACCTTAGAACCCCTGAATATACTAGAAAAAGAAACCAATGGAAACTTCATCTTTCTCAGGTGAGCTTGCCATTCATCTCTGACCATCAGTTGACTCTTCTGATTTTTAGGGTGAGGAGTCAGGATCAATCCAGCAATCATCTAAGGATGTTCATTTAGTTAGTAGATACAAAGATGATAATAATGGGGACAATTTTGATGTTCAACATCAGAGCATGCAGTTCTATTGTTTCTTTAAACTCCTTATGCTTCCACCTACAAAGCAGGACTTGGATGCTCATTAAAGAGGGATCGTTTTGAAGCTACATCTTTAACACTTGGGAGCTCTCTTGGCTCATGACTGAACTGGAAGTCTGACAGTTGCATAAACCATTTATTCTCTGTACAGGAAGTCCCCAAGTTACAAACATCTGACTTATATCAGACTCCTACTTACAACAAGACAACTGGAAGTGAGAGGAAATCAACTTCTAGGAAGGGGAATTCACTCCTATAAGAATATCATGGGAAAAAGATGTCTCCAATGAGGCTTTAACACCAATCCTTGTTTCCACAAAAACTCAAAATTTTCAAAATCCAAGTGTTAGAGGGACAGCAAGTGTGGTGAAATCTTCTGAACAAGGGCACAGACAACAACAAAACATTACAAGGGTGTAAACCCTTCTCTATGCTATCCAAAACTAGTAAAATATTTTGACTGGAGTTACACTTAAAAATGGACCTGTTCCGACTTACATACAAATTCAACTTAAGAACAAGCCTATCCTGTTTGTAACCTGGGAACTTTGCAATCTGTGTATGACTGCTCATCAGGTACTGTTTTTTAGATGGTCAGAACATAATAGTAGTAGCTATGGATACAGAACCCACTACAGACTCTGCTGGGACCAGGTTTCCCTTGTTTGACGGGGTGACATTCTTGCAGACTCTCTTGTCTAAATGAAATTTTGGTGAGACAGGAAGAATCTTTGAAATGATTGAAAGGATTCATGTATGTTCCAATTGAAAACAATGTGCTGTTGTTGAAAATGATGCATGAAGGTGAAAGAGATCTTAATAGAACAGAAGGAACTCATACATGGTGTTTCAAAATGATGGACCCAATTTCAAAACAGTATACTTTAAGATGGCAACATGTCACAATTACCCAAAAAGTTACAAACAGTTTAATTAATTATCAAGTTATCGAGTTTTACTAAATATGTTGAGGCATCTCATTAGGACTTACGTTGCAAGGTCATCATCTTGCAAGTGATTGAGGCTAGGGGCTGTTTATGTGCTGGGAAGGGCATCTGGTGGTAATCCTTTGAAACCCTATGCCCTGCTCTTTCAAGTGGTAAGAGTTTTATTTCATAACTAGCTGTCCCCTGCCACTCGTTGCTGTGGCCCAGTCTGTGTATATGTGTTGTGTGTGTGTGTATGTGTCTATATATGGTTTTGCACATGCGTTGTAATGTATTCTTTATTTTTTGGCTTTTAAAGTCTCTTCTGCTGTGTTGTTCAATGTTTTTATGAGTGATGGTCACTTGTTGGCCTGATAGGTGTATTGTGTCCAAATTTGGTGACAATTCGTCCAGTGGTTTTTGAGTTATGTTAATCCCACAAATGAACATTACATTTTTATTTATATAGATTGCAGAGCTATCGCAATTTTCAAATCAGGTCCATCTTTTTGAAACACTATGTATTTTTGCATATACAAATGAGTATAAGTGGCTTCCTATTAGAATGACCTGCAGAGAGCATCTATATTAATTTGTGTATTATTTTTCACCCCAATTCCATTAGCATAAAAAGACTGAAACAAAACAAAGTATAAAGAGCACTCTAAACAATAGAGTCAACAAGAACTGACTCGCTGTAAGCGGATTATGTTAAGTTCATATATCAGAAGGAGTGGTGATCTTTGCTCTCAATGCATTTCACAAACCAGAGGCACACTGTCCAACATGTCTGTGTTCTATTCAGTCCTTGCAGGACTGACAAAAAGCTGAATTATATTTATTTATTTATTTATTTATTTACTATATTTGTATACCGTCCTTCTCAGCCCTCAGGCGACTCAGGGTGGTTTACAGAGGCAACGATTCGATGGACAAGAACATCATAAAACATTTAAAACATTAATACATAGTATAAAACCCAACAAAAGTAATAAAAAACATAAGCCATTTGTGTCTCTTAATTAAAAATATTATCCATCTCATCGTCCAGTCATTCCAAGTTACTATGTCCTTTACACTGCATTTTCAAATGCTTGCTTGAACAGCCAGGTCTTGACTCTTTTCCCAAATGTTAAGAGGGAGGGGGCTGATCTAATGTCCCTAAGAAGGGTTTTCCATAGCCAAGGGGCCACCATTGAAAAGGCCCTGTCTCTCGCCCCCGTCAAATGTATTTGTGATGCAGGTAGGATCGAGAGCAGGACCTCCCCCTACAGTCTTAAAGTCCTAGTAGGGTATAGGAAATATGAAAAACTTTGCTCAACTTGTATAGTTCAGGGAAGATAGAGTTTCCCCCCAGTGACAATTGGTGCAGTGATTTTGATTTTAGTAAGGCAGAAAACACATCACATTGCCTCCTCCTTCCCAACCTAATACAATGCCTAATTCTTTCTGAAGAGATAAAGGAACCCTTGCTTCTGCCATAGGGGGATGTTATAGAGAACACCACATTCTAAGTTCTATAAGCATTACCAATGCACCCAGAAATAAAGAAAGCTAAACAGGCAGCTGTGCAAAAACATCCATGTTTACATTATCCAATAAGAGAAGTACTGCACAATGGCAATTTTGCCTGTTCATTCAGGATTTGTGGATCACTTAATACCTTCACCTCATTCTTTGCACCTTCACACATGCTTAATCAAAGGATTTCAATTCTAGCACTACAAGTGAGTCCACCCTAGAGTGTAGATTGGAAAATGTGATTTGAGTTTTTTGCATTTAAGTGAACTCTATTAAATGTCTAAATCTTACAACAACAACACTGCAGTGGCATCTTTCTTTCTTTCCCTATTTACAGAATTATTGTGCCAAATTTTCAAAATGGAAAAAGCAGTAATGACAGGCTTCTTTGGCCAAAAGTGAGTCTATAGGAGTTACTAAACCTGAAACCAATTAGGCTGAGTTTCAGCCTATACACTGTTACCACTTAAAGCTAGTTCAAGTACAGGGTTAACAAGGAAAACCATCAAGCAAAATCCCTAAAACAGCCAAAGACAGCTGTTCAAGGTCCTTGGTTGCTTTTTCTATAGGCTGTGATGAGAGTGTACTAGCAAGACAGAAGAAAAATCCCTCTCTGGTATTCCTTAGGCTTTTGTTCTTTAGGGCCAACAATTATAAAGGCATCCAGTTTTGTATCTGACTAAATAACTCATCTGTTTAGGAGGATTCTATAGTTACTTCTTTTCTTGAAGCAGAAAAACTTCACTAACTTAATCATTAACTTTAAGAAAACAGGTTTAGGGAACTAACTATCCACTGAAGGATTTGTCGAGTTCACAAGCTTAACCCTTTCCACATCACCATCCCTTTATGTTCTCCTCCCAGGTAGGAGGTGCCATTACTTCACTCCTATTGGACAATGTAATTTCTTCTTGCAATTGGGTCAAGACCTAAAGAAGTTCATGACAAGCCCCTGCAATCTCTTGAAGCATTAATTCAAAATCAAGTCATCTTTTGCAATGATGAATGTACTTACATTTTTTTGCACTTGTCACAGACAGAGGCGGCCCTAGGTAATTTTCAACAGTAAGCAAACAGTATTTTGGCCCCCCCCCCCCCCCCAACCAATCATTGATATATATTTTCTGTTCGTCGTGGGAGTTCTGTGTGCCATATTTGGTTCAATTCCATCATTGGTGGAGTTCAGAATGCTCTTTGATTGTAGGTGAACTATACATCCCAGTAACTACACTTGCCGCATTTGCTCCCTTGCCTGGCCCGCTTTGGGTCCGGAGGGGTGCCTGAAGACCCCGGCGTGTGCACCAAAAGTCACCTCTTCTCCTGACTTTCTCCTCAGCCATTGGGACCAAGAGAGAGAGAGAGGTGGAGATGCCCACCTTTCCTGAAAGTAGGCGCAAAAACAAAGGAGGGAGCGGAGGTGGGAGATACCTCCAGCCAGAGGGTCTCTCTCTCTCTCTCTCTCTCTTGGTCCCAATGGCTGAAGAGAAAGTCAGGAGAAGAGGCAACTTTTGGTGCGCACGCTGGGGTCTTCAGACACGCCTCTGGACCCAAAGCGGGCCAGGCGCGGTGGCTCCGCCCCTTGGCCAACCCGCGGATTGCAGAGAGGAGAGGAGGCGGGTGGAGAGCCGGGGGATTGGGAAAGGGAGCCGGTCATGGGGAACGGATCGAATGTGGAGAACAATTGAGTGCCGGCTCTGCTCATGCACCCGGTGGCCAGGTGGAGCAGGAATGAGAGGGGCGAGGCGAGCCTCAAGGGCCCAGCCCCTTTGGAAAGAGGATCGCCCAGCAGCGAGGCAAGAAAGCCGAGGCTCCCCCCGGACTGCTAGGGCTGTTGTGAGCTGAGTGGGCGCTCCTCAAGTGGCAGTCGAGGGGCATTTACAGAGGCGCCTCTGCGCCCCTGGCAAAAAAAAGTGTTCTGCGACCGCTTACTTCGCGTAATGGACGAGCCGCCCCTGGTCACAGATGAACATTATGCTTGTTTCCCAAAAATGCAACAATATTTTTTTGCTCTGAAGTGGACCACCAAAATCAGAAGTGAGTTTAGTGCAAATTTTCAATGAGCTATCTGTAAGGGTTCTTTGCTCCAACTGTGTTGCTATGGGTTTAGTATTCTCTTGAAATAATTTGCCAAGATTCACAGAGGCTGAAGATACCATACATCTTTATTGCACGGAATACAATAGTCTAGCACTACTGCCCATCTATACTGGGCGTTAGCTACAATAAATAAATCAGACAATGTCATCAATCATCCAAAACCTATGGTGCCTGCCTTTCCCCACATACCAGAGCCCACCTTCTCACACCTCAGATAATTCATTTTTATGGCTGGTGCAAGTGTCCTTGCAGTGTTCTATCCCCCTTTTGGATATCGGCCATGTCAGTACCAAAGAGTTGATAGTTGGGGGTGAGTTTTGTGCAAATTTTCAAGGAGCTATCCCAGGTGGGAAACTACATCCTATCTGTAATTGGATCAATAAGAAATGTGCCTGTATGCTGAATTAATACAATATGTTTATTAATAAACAAGATATGTTACTTTTTAAAGAAGATTGTTTTGTGTCTCTGAATGCATATTTTAAACTAAGAGGTTTCAAGGGAGAGTATATCTTTTGGTCAACTGCAATTTCAACTTCAAAGAAACATTTTAAAACTCTGCTAGCTAAGTCTATATATATATTGTGCAGTGGCATGTCTTTGTCCCTGGCAGTTCAAATACATGGTTTTTGAGTTTAACAGCTGAGTTACTTGTGTGTTACATGTGAACATCACTTTTTTCAAAGGTTTGACTTCTAACAAGGTCATGCCTTTTCTTGACTAGTGGTTTTCAAAAGGTGGTCTCCAGATGTTCATGGAGATTCACATTTGCCAAAAGAATATGACATCATTTTTCTTTTCAAAAAGGTTATGAATGGCATTTTTCCTCAGAAGCTTTTTCTTCAAAAGCGGTTGTAAAAGTACAACGCTCTTAATTTGGAGAGAACACTGGATAGTTGAACAAAACTGCTATACTCCAAAGTCTGAAATTGTCCACATATGTAGCTCAGATAGAGAGACCTTTGCTTTCTTGTGGTTCAATACACACAATATTTGTTTCATGTACAAAATTATTATATTGTATAAAAAACATTTCAAGGCTATACATATAATGTGTATATTAAATACATACATTTTGTGTTAAGACAGAGATATCTCATGATGATGATGATGTTTATTCATTATGTACATAAATGCAAATGCAGGTATTCCAAAATCCAAAAAATCTGAAATCCAAACCATTTCTGGTAACAAGCACGGTAGTGAAGATATGGGATACTCAAAAAAGAACATCTTCTCCCCCATTTCTAGATGTAATTCAAAACAAAATTAACCTTTTGGGTTATTATTCAAGCAGGCCAAAATTCCTTAGTCTACCCATTCTTCCCCTCCCCTCCTCTCTTTCTCCCCCACCCCCTCCGTGCTGACCGCAATTTCTTGTCAGCGATATTCCAATGGAGCAGCTGTAGGATGTATTTTTAGCTGTTAATTTAGACACTCAATTAAAAGGATTTGCCTCAACAAGAATGGTGAAGTCTTTGGAGACCTGGATAGAATGACATGATCTTATGTGGGACGGGGGACTGAACTGCTTGATTGTGAAGAAGGAAAGAGCTTGCTGGATGAGAAGATTTTCTGATAGCGGCAGGATGACCTAGAACATCATTTTATCTGTTTTGCAAGTTGGACAAGATTATAGGTGTGTGTGTGTGTGTGTAGAGGAACAAGGCAAAGTGAAAGTGGAGCTCAAATGTGTGGGACAACATTGAGTTCTATCTTCCTCTTCACAAAAATATCCTTTTTATGAAGTCCTCCTTTATTTTCACCTCTGATTTAATTTCCTCTTGTAAGCTATGCTTACATGGTCAAGTGACCTTGTTGCATCATTTTGTTAGGTCTTCTTTCTTGCTTGGAACAGAAAGTATGATGGCCATCTCAGTTATCTTTGATTTAATAAAGCTGCACCTGGTGGAGAATAAAGTCAGGATTTTGGCATTGCAGACACAGTGTGAATTTGCTAATTCTGGGGCAATATGTTTTGCTCCTATTGAAAACATCTCAATCAGATGAAAAAAGTGAAAGAGAACATTGGGTGACCTTCTTTATACCCAAGGGAAATACTGTTGGGGAGGGGGTATACCTATGCCTAGGATAGCATTTCTTAACCTGGAGGTCGGGACACCTGAGGGGTTTGTGAGGGGGTGTCAGAGGGGCTGCAAAGACCATCAGAAAACACAGCATTTCCTTTTGGTCATGGGGGTTCTGTGTGGGAAGTTTGGCCCAATTCTATCATTGGTGGGGGTCAGAATGTACTTTGATTGTACGTGAATGATAAATCCCAAAAACTATAACTCCTAAATGTCAAGGTCTGTTTTCCCCAAACTCCAACAGTGTTCACATTTGGGCATATTGAGTATTTGTGCCATGTTCGGCCTAGATCCATCACTGTTTAAGTTCACAGTGCTTTCTGGATGTAGGTGAACTGCAATTCCCAAACTCAAGGTCAATACCCACCAAACCCTTCCAGTATTTTCTGTTGGTCATGGGAGTTCTGTGTGCCAAGTTTGGTTCAATTCATCATTGGTGGAGTTCAGAATGCTCTTTGGTTATAGGTTAACTATAAGTGCTAGCAACTACAACCCCAAATGACAAAATCATTCCCTCCCAACCCCACCAGTATTCAAATTTGGGTGTATTGGGTATTTGTGCCCAATTTGGTCCAGTGAATGAAAATATATCCTTAATATCAGATATTTACATTATGATTCATAACAGCTGCAAAATTATAGTTATGAAGTAGCAACAAAAATAATTTATGGTTGGGGATCACCATAACATGAGAAACTTAGGAAGGTTGAGAAACACTGGCCTAGGAGGAAAGGTACATGTTACCCTATTCTTGACTTCTATATATCCATTCAGGCAGATTTGCCTGGGGAATGTGGGGCTTTTTAGCAGTCAATATTATATTTGTTAGGGTCAGAGAAATGTGTTTATAGTCCCCAGAACAAACAAGTAGCTGCTGAAATGTCTTCTTCACAACCATTAAATGTTCATGTTACAGAAAGTCACTGATGTTATGCTTCCATCTGTTTCCCCCTCTACTGGTAAACACCATAGGTTGCCAGGTGAGGAAAGAGGCGGGACTCCTGATCTTTCCACAGTTGTGTAAAATGGGAAATTACAGAAAATGTAACAAGCAATAGCTGCTGAAATGTCTTCTTCACAACCAATAAATGTTCAGATTCCGTGTCAATTATCATACCTGGCAATCGTAAACCAAATTTCTCAGTATCCTGCAAGATCCAACCTTCAGGTACATGTCCCCTCCACCAAACAGGCAGCACAAAACGATATTTAGACTGCACCTTTATTTCCACTTAACAGAGGTCAGGCTCTATTGAATTAAATTGAGCTTAACATCTGAGATGAAATGATAGTACTGCACTGTTAGAAACCATTTTCACTACACAATTGCAGAAAATCTTGAAATTTGGAGAGTAGGAATCTCAAAGCTTCTGAGTATATGCTTCAGGACTTCTTTGCTTACCCCTTCCCCTGGTTGTCTCTACAATGGTATATTTCCTCTACTTCCACTCCAATTCTCAACCAAATTTTAGAAGGTCAAAATACCTAGATGCAGTATAAACACAAAGCACCGCAGCCATTTATATATTGAAGAATTATTGTCTTTGGTAGGCAGCACAGCTGCACAACGTAGTCTGTTAAAATGTATTAACCATTATGCCCCATTTCCATCCTCCTCCACCCTTTACAAAGCAAATTTTACAAGAGAGAAAGTGTGTGCATGCGCATGCACGCATGTATATATGCGTATGTGTGCACGCAAGAGAAAGAAATCTAATTAGCATGTTTATCTACCATAAAACAGAGACCCTTATGTATGCAAAGCGACTGGCAACTGTTCAAGATTGGGCAAACAAATTAATTTGATTTTAATAGGCATGAAACACTGGTAAAATGAAAAGCATTTCTCCTCCATAATAATCTTCTTCCCTGCAGCACTCTTTGCTTTGGCTTGGCGACTGTGTGCCATGGACCAGCCGAACGTGGGGGAGGAGGGAGAGAATTTGTTTTAAAGAGGAGCCTCACCAACTGAAATGCCCATTATGCTAATCTGAGATGCAGTTCTCATTATAGGGCTTAGTATTTAATGATCATGAGCCTGTCATTTAAAAAGAAGGTCTCATTCCTGAAGAGTCGCTTTATGGTTAGCAATTCTGTTTATGCAACCAGTGAAAGCTTCTGAGCTTGGCAGGTGTATGTATCTTTGAATAATATCCTTAACAACCAACCTTTAGTTTGCTACCTGTATGTTAAATATAAAATCTAGCTCTACTTCTAAAAACAATAGTATACCACTCCACAATCTGTACTTTTTAGTTCTTGTGGCTGATTTCAAGTATGTTTCAGCAGGTATGCCTTCATATTTAATATTGATCTCATTTCCCCAAACTAGTATCTTTTGAATCCTGTTGCTATTCTGTATCTACACAGATAGGTCTAAATACCCTAAGAGCATCAGATCCTGTCTGATCTTAGAACCTAAATAAGGTCAGCCCTGGGTAGTAGTTGAATGGGAGACCAACAATAAATACTCGGTCCTATAGGCTAGTAGCCCCTGGGGGCGCAGCGGGTTAAACCACTGAGCTGCTGAACTTGCTGACTGAAATGTCAGCGGTTTGAATCTGGGGAGTGGGGCGAGCTCTTGTTGTTAGCCCCAGCTTCTGTCAACATAGCACTTCGAAAACATGCAAATGTGAATAGATGAATAGGTACCACTCCGGTGGGAAGGTAACGGCGCTCCATGCAGTTATGCCAGCCACATGACCTTGGAGGTGTCTAAGGACAACGCCGGCTCTTCAGCTTAGATATGGAGATTAGCACCATGCCCCAGAGTCGGACATGACTAGACTTAATGTCAAGGGGCAACCTCTACCTTTATAGGCTATGTTTCAGAAGGAAGGAGCTGGCATAAACCACCTCTGAGTATTTCTTGCCTAAGTAAACCATATGAAATAAGTCGCCAGATGGCTTGAAGGCACATACACATATCTTCAAGCTATTTAAATTAAACTTTGCATCTTCAGATTTGTTCCTACCAGTAGAAAACTAGCAAAGGTACAGAGAAGAATACTGTCCTACTTCAAAAAGTTGCCAGCAAAGATAATAGGAAATCAGATGTGAAGTCTACTGAAAACCTCAGTGTTCTATGGGAGCCCCGGGGGGCACAGTGGGTTAAAGCACTGAGCTGCTGACCTTGCTGACTGAAAGAGCACAGGTTCGAATCCGGGGAGCGGCATGAGCTTCCGCTGTCAGCCCCAGCTTCTGCCAACCTAGCAGTTCGAAAACATGCAAATGTGAGTAGATCAATAGGTAACGCTCTGGCGGGAAGGTAACGGCACTCCATGCAGTCATGCTAGCAACATGACCTTGGAGATGTCTACGGACAATGCCGGCTCTTTGGTTTAGAAATGGAGATGAGCACCACAACCCAGAGTTGGACACGACTGGACTTAATGTCAGGGGAAAACCTTTACCTTTACCTATTTCCATTTGGGGCATCTAAATTAACTTAACACTCAAATGGGCAGAAGGTGAGTAAACTATGCCCAAACAATGAATGAACACATACTTGAATTAGATATTTTAATCCCATCACAGAATAAATGGATTCACTGATTCTCTCATTTCCTGCAGCACAGAATATATATATGGCACAGCTTGCACACATGCACACACAAGACAGGTTAGAAGTAGAGTAAATGAAGAGGTACACAGAAATAAGAGTATGCAACTACTCGGTCAGATGTTGTTGGAAAGGCAGTGTCTAGTCTGCTCAGATACATTTACAGAGGTTGAACTTCTGCAACTTGAGGAAAGAGGAATATTTCTCATTAGGGAGCTCTTCTTTGGCCATCCAAGAAGCTAGCAGTAAGGAGGGCAATCTTGATTGAGGTTGGCCTTTGCTTTGGCATCTGATCCCAACTCTTGCAATGATACCTCAAAAGAAACTACTCTGTTGATTCCCAAGACTTGTCAGAGTGACATATAGCACAGGAGAGTGTGCTGCCAGACATTATCTGTGCCCATGTTTAAGGTATTATTGGCTTTGCTGTGCTTGTTTTTTTAAAAGGACCTTGATGACATATAGTGTAAGACACTACACTCTCTTGTTAGTTATTATCTCAGGCTCATGTTCTATATTCTCTGAAACACATAAGTGTCTTTAAGCACTTCTGAACAGTTCAATGGGACTTTCAATGAGATTTGTCAGGACTTTCTATTGGATTTCTTACCATAAGAACATCTGAATAATTTAGAATAAAATGTATGTCTTTATTAATTTATTTAAAACATTTATATTCCGCCCTTCTCATCCTGAAGGGGACTCAGGGCGGAGCACAGCATATATATGGCAAACATTCAATGCCAGGACACAAAATCACATACGCATACATAAACATTAAAAACATTTATCTCAATATTACAATACACCATTTAAAACTGTCCTAGTCATCAGCGTCAAATCTAATTGGCCTGGTAATCTTTCCTATTATTGCTTTATTGCCCTGTCCCAAAAGCTTGGTCCCACAGCCAAGTTTTTACCATCTTTCTAAAGCACAGGAGGGAGGGGGCCGATCTGATCTCACCAGGAAGGGAGTTCCATAGCAGGGGAGCAATCACCGAGAAGGCCCTGTGTCTCATCCCTACCAATTGTGCCGTGACAATGGCAGGATGGAAAGCAGGGCCTCCCTGGAAGATCTTAATCTCCGTGATGGTTCATAGGGGGAGATGCGTTCGGACAGGCAAATTAAAGTGAATGTATGTACATGCCCATCTCTACAAGACTTGTATAGTAATATTGAGGATTCAGAATTATATCACCCCAAATTTGTAAGGAGCATGAATAAATAATGTGAGATAATCTCTATTTTGTGACTGGGCCACCGCTGTTTTCTTTGAGGCAGAATTCAAAGTTAGTTACTGTGCAAACTGCAGTTGGACCCATCTTCTGGAGTGCTGCTGGGTGAAATTATGCCTAATATCCAAACATTGAGAAGATGAGATTAATTTGTTTCCAATATCACTTTCCTCTTAGAGTAGCACTTCTCTAACTAACTTCTCTAACTAACTTTGAATTCTACCTCAAAGAAAACAAGACTAGTTAACCTACCCCTTCTGCTGAACTAGTACATGATTGGTATTTTTCTTGATGTTTCCATTGATTCCCCTTTTCACATTACTGTTGTTCTTTTTTGTTCTTATGCCTTTAATGTATGCTTTAATCTGATTCTCTGCCAGACACTGGCACATAACTAAAGCAAATAATCCAAAAACATTAAAGATCAAAAACTGTGCATGAAACCAAGCATATCTCAATAATGCACCAAGAAGAAATGAGACAAAATGGGTGTGTTTTGCATGAAACACACATTACAACTTTTTCTTGGGGGCAGAATTTAGACAGCTGAGGTCAGAAAGAGTAGGAATATCTGAACTCTATTTCAGAGAGTAGTGCTGCAAAAAGTACCTGGCAGGGCTTGGAGAGGGTACTTCCAGCTGGATACGGAAGCATGAAATTAAATTAAGGTACCATTTGATAATGTTTGAAAATGAGCATTAGAAAATAGAATCCTAAGGGACTGAGTCCCTAATGGATCAAAGAAGAAAAAAATGAGACATTGAGATGGTTTGTTGTTGTTGTTGTAGTTGTGTGTGTGGGGGGCAGACTGCTGCAAATAGGCACTGAGCAGAGATATAGCTATAAGGGGATCAAAAATAAGGGTGAAGTTTACTCCTGTATGGCTCCCATCTTCATGTATTTTGCACCTGGGTGGTGAAACACATTCATTAATTCTTCGGATAGCAAGTCCACTCAGATCTGTTGTCGGAGGATGTCTGGCCCTGGTCTTAGTGAAACCATCATTTGAACATGTGAGCATATGCATAGATCTCTGGTGTGCTATTTTGATACGTGTATTAAGGGGGTAAAACACACACACACAGAGGTGATTTGACATGTAAGACCTGTAAAAATATGCCCCCCCTTTTTTTGCACAAAGCATCTGCTTAACTGCCTTGCTCCCCTATCGTCCCCATCATGCCTCCTCCATGATGGATACTGACCACTATTTATTTATTTGCTATATTTGTATACCGCCCTTCTCAGTCCTCAGGCGACTCAGGGCGGTTTACAGAGGCAACGATTCGATGCCCAAGAACACCATAAAACATTTAAAACGTTAATACATAGTATAAAACCTTACAAAAGTAATAAAAACATAAGACATTTGCATGTCCTAATTAAAAACATTATCCATCTCATTGTCCAGTTGTTCCAAGTTCCTATGTCTTTTACATTGCATTTTCAAACGCTTACTCGAACAGCCAGGTCTTGACTGTCAGGCTCATGTTCTATATTCTCTGAAATACATAAATGTCTTTAAGCACTTCTGAACAGTTCAATGGGACTTTCAATGAGATTAGTCAGAACTTTCTATTGGATTTCTTACAGTAAGAACATCTGAATCATTTGGAATCAAATGTGTGTGCATGGCCATCTCTACAAGAGACTGAGTAAATATAATGTTACAGATGTGTACAGTAATATTGAGGATTCGGAATTACATTCCCCAAAATTTGTAAGGAGCATGAAAGAATAATGTGAGATAATCTCTATTTTGCAATCTCTTTTCCGGAATGTTAAGAGGGAGGGGTCCAATCTAAAGTCCCTGGGAAGGGTGTTCCATAGCCGAGGGGCCACCATTGAGAAGGCCCTGTCTCTCATCCCCGCCAATTTTTTTGTGGCACAGGCAGGATTGAGAGCAGGGCCTCCCCAGACGATCTTAAAGTCCTATTCTATCTATGTGGCATACCCATGTATGTAATTGAGTAAGCAGGGAATAGGCAAGGAAATCTCTGCTGAACACACCCACTCACCCTCCTACTATCTATTCCTTCTTTTCTATCAGAAGATCTTTCCTCAGCATATTTAGGCTGGCAAAGATCAGCAAGCATGATTTCGAGCTCAATGCTACCTTCCTTGACTCTGATTTTCTTTATGGAAGATAAATAACTGGATTTTTGAAGAGTGGGGCATGGAGCAGATTTGCAGATAAAGCCACAGCAGTGGCACTTCTTAATCTTCACTCCACTGATAATCAGACAATGATTAGAAGCAGTCATATTTTTCACTATGAGTTTGAATTTCTTTTTACTTTCTCGGCTGGCTATAGTGGTGACTAGTGAAGAGCAAGGCATTTGGGGAGGGATGCAGAGGGCAAGACATTTCAAGATGATGGCACAGTATACAGTTCCGATTTTGTGGTTCACCCAGCAGAGGGACATTAAGGTGGACATTGTTTTTAAGCACAGTAGTAAAAGCTTCACTATGATCAAAACTGTAAAAGACTGCCATCCATTTCAGGGCACTGGGCATTATCATGCTTCTATGAAGCATGCTGACATTGTAGGAAAAGATTTAGGGAAAAGCCTTTAGCACATGAAGCAGTGGGAATAAACATCTCCAGTGCTAAGTCTCTGGGGAAAGGAAAACAATCAGTCTTATATATATATACTAGCTGTCCCCTGCCACGTGTTGCTGTGCCCAGTCTGTTGATCTGGAAAATAAAGTAATGAGAAAGTGTTGGTTTCTAATATATGTAATTTCTTTATGCTTGTGGGTAAACAGTATTTCTTGCTGTTTCTTTGTCAGTGTTGATGTGGAGAGTGTCTGGTTTGCTGACCCTGGAACATACAACATATCATTGTCCTTCTTTAAGGGTCCCTTTCAAATCTTTGATACTATATCTGTGTGTATGAATCATATCTATCTATCTATCTATCTATCTATCTATCTATCTATCTATATCTTTATCTATCTATGGCAGGATGGCTCTTTGTCAGGAGGACTTTGATTACGTTTTCTTGCCCTGATGAAGGGAGTTGGATTGGATGGCCTTAAGTATTTTCTGTTGGTCATGGGGGTTCTGTGTGGGAAGTTTGCCCCAATTCTGTCGTTGGTGGGGTTTAGAATGCTCTTTGATTGTAGGTGAACTGTGAATCCCAGTGACTACAACTCCCAAATGTCAAAGTCTATTTCCCCCAAACTCCATCTGTGTTCATATTTGGGCATATTGAGTGCTTGTGCCAAGTTTGGTCCAGATCCATCATTCTTTGAGTCCACAGTGCTCTCTGGATGTAGGTGAACTACAATTCACAAACTCAAGGTCAATGTCCACCAAACACTTCCAGTATTTACTGTTGGCTATGGGAGTTCTGTGCACCAAGTTTGGTTCAATTCCATTGTTGATGGAGTTCAGAATGCTCTTTGATTGTAGGTGAACTATAAATCCCAGCAACTACAACTCCCAAATGATAAAATCATAATTTTTGAGTGATGGTCACTCCTTGTGTTGTGAGATATTTTGTTGCCAAATTTGGTCTGATTTCGTTCATTGGCTCTTTTGTTTTTAAGGTAGTTATTATGCACAGAGCATTTTTATATATATAGATGTATTCAGAATTACGGTCCACAGAATAGTTCTTGCAACAGACGTGGGCACTATATTCTAACCCACTTCCATGGTTTTACCATTCCCTTCCTCTGAAATATAGCCTACAGCACCAGGTATTCATTGGTGTTCTCCCATCCAAGTATTAGCCAGGGCTGACCATGCTTAATTTTCAAAATCCTGCGCCTTTAGGATATTAGAAGGGTATTACAAAATATACTCCACCATTTCACAAATGAAAGCTGGGTCACGTGTGTCCAAGAAGCATCAATGTGTGATCAAGATGACGAAATGTATTCATGATGAATGCACAAACTGGGAGATGAGGCATCAGTTTGAGCATACTGTGTTGGGCAAGACTTCTCTCCCTCTTCTTCTGAGTTAATTGAATGCAAACTATTTGTGCACTTCTAGCCCAACTTCACCAGTGGAAATAGACTGAAAACAAAGGAGAAAATGGGCAGAGGAAAGAAGAACTGGGACATTATAGAGCAGTGTTTCTCAACCTGGGGGTCGGGACCCTTGGGGGGTTGTGAGGGGGGTGTCAGAGGGTCGCCATGAGAAAACACAGTATTTTCTGTTGGTCATGGGGATTCTGTATGGGAAATTTGGCTCAATTCTTTTGTTGGTGGGGTTCAGAAGACTCTTTGATTATATGTGAACTATAAATCTGGCAACTACAACTGGCAACTACAACTCCCAAATGTCAAAATCTATTTTACTCAATTTCCACCAGTGTTCCCATTTGGGCATATTGAGTATTTGTGCCAAGTTTGGACCAGATCCATCATTGTTTGAGTCCACAGTGCTCACTGGATATAGGTGAACTACAACTCCAAAACTCAAGGTCAATGCCCACCAAACCCTTTCAGTATTTTCTGTTGGTCATGGAAGTTCTGTGTGCCAAGGTTGGTTCAATTCCATCATTGGTGGAGTTTGGAATGCTCTTTGATTGTAGGTGAACTATAAATCTCAGCAACTACAACTCCCAAATGTCAAAATCAACCACCCATATTCAAATTTGCATGCATCAGGTATTTGTGCCAAATTTAGTCCAGTGAATGAAAATACCCTGCATATCAGATGTTTATATTGCAACTCATAACAGTAACAAAATTATAGTTATGAAGTAGCAATGAAAATAATTTTATGGTTGGGGTTCACCACATCACGAGGAACTGTATTAAGAGGTTGCGGCATTAGGAAGACTGAGAACTACTGTTTTAGTGCCACTAAGAAATAGTATGACAGAAGAATAATCAGCATTGTCCTTGCCAAATCAGGACAGTTGGGGCAGGAGCATGTCACAGTGTCCAGAAAAATTCAAATGTGGTTTATCACCCATGTGGACTTGAGCAGGGCTGCTTGTAGTCACTTCCATGTTAGTCTGTTTGTCCTGGGGGCAGTGATGTACCAGGAGAGAACTGACTAAAGCCCCCCTCCAAACTGGAAATGCCACTGCAGACCAAGCAACTGTCGAGCTGTTTTATATTAGTTCAGTTTTCCAAATGAGCATTTGCATTCTACTAACACCCTGATAAATGGGAGAAACCAAACCAAACAGAATCTCTGAAAACAAGATGGTCATCTGTCCTCTCCTTGAAACGTGTGCCACGGAAGCACAAATCCTGCATCACAGAACAAACCAAGATATAGATGGAATGACACTTAATGCATCATCACTTTGCACGCTCGAACCAGCTTTGGGACTAGAGAAAAAGGGATTTGTAAGTATGCATATAATATTCTATTATGCAGATAGCACTTGGCCTCTGTGAACATATGTTGGCTGATTATATGGAGGTCAGGCCTGCTCTGATGTATCAGTACTTCTAAAAAAGATCTATATAACTTTAGAGTTCATATCGCCATGGACAAGAAAATACAGTCAATGACAGCCTGACCTCTATTTGCAAACATGGAAAGTTGCTCATGAAGGAGGGATAAACGAGAAATTGTGGTTGATGAAGAAGGGATTGGGCACACTAGAAGTAGTCTAAGATATTCTGCTGCCTGAAACTACGTAGAAAAGTCTTCCACCACACTAAGCAAGCAGCATAATTTATTTTGCCACAGGACGCAGGAAATTGCATAAATACCTCACAAGGACCAGTGAAATAACACACTGAGTCATTACATAGCTAACAATTTGTCACCTTTTTAACACACACAAAATCTGAGGTAGCTGCCTCATTGTGCTTAAAGGTAGAATTGGACATGCAATGCACACACACATTCACATATACACTGTTTGGGTTGTTGTAGGTTTTTTCGGGCTATATGGCCATGGTTTAGAGGCATTCTCTCTTGACGTTTCGCCTGCATCTATGGCAAGCATCCTCACTCTGGGGATGCTTGCCATAGATGCAGGTGAAACATCAGGAGAGAATGCCTCTAGACCATGGCCATATAGTCCGAAAAAACCTACAACAACCTAGTGATTCCGGCCATGAAAGCCTTTGACAATACATTAAACACTGTTTCTTTTCTACCTGTGAGGTTTCAAAAATGCGTCTCTTCAGAGTTGGGGGAAGGAGCAACCATTTTTTCTGGCTTCTTTCCTCAAAGACCTAGTAGTACTCAGCCAACATACATTTCTGAGTTATTTACCCTTTACATTCAGAAAAAAACATTGAGATGCTTAATTACTGGACAAATATAACCTAGGAGATCCTGGGTGGTAACACCACCTCTACAACTACTGCACAAAGGCACCCAAACTAATCATTCCTGGAATCAAAAGAGAAGAGCTTGCATCTACCTGGGCATTAAGACGGATATATAAATATAAAGGCAGTTTCCTGGAGGTCAGCAAAAAGGAGCAGGAAAGAGAAAGCTGGGGATTAGAAGTAAACAAAAAGTAAGAGCTGGGAGAGGCAAAGCAAAATGGACAAAGACAGCAATCAAATCTGGAGGTAAGAAAACTGAAACCCAAAACCAGATGCAGGAAGGAAAAGAAGTTGAATATAATTAAAGCAGATGAACTTCGACATGACACAGAATAAACCGTAGAAGCAAAAGGTGATGAACCCTGCCTCAGGGCTACGTTTTAGTGCTATGAGGGTGCCAGAAAGCAGGAGATCTGTTGTTTTTATGCTGCACTGATGTGACTTGTAGTTTGATGGTGCTTTGGGGAGGGGGTGGCCAGGATGACTTGCTAAACAACATGTGAATTCGGCAGGACACATTTTTTGTTATAATAAACTCTCTTTCCTCTTTCATTCCAACTGCTGATGCAGCTTTGTTAACACATTTTGCACAATACATTTGTGCCTGTCGGTTTATGGCGATCCTATGGATTTGACAGTTTTCTTTGGCAAGAAATACTCGGATGAGGTTTTTCAAGTTCTTTCCTTTGAAATATTGCCTACAGCACCTGATATTCATTGGTGGTCTCCCATCCAAGTATTAACCCAGGGCTGACTCTACTCAGCTTCCAAGATCAAATAGGATCAGGTGCCTTTAGGGTGTTTAGGTTCTCTCACAATATATTTACCAATGCATGATTAACTTGTGAAATACGTTGTATGAGCTAAGTGATACAGTCACATGGGATCTGCTCCATATCTTTCAACACATACAGAGATAGAGACAGCTGATAAAGAAAAGGCCTATCAGTAGCTTGTATCCACATTGGAACCTGCATATCTAGTGTTTGGAAAGTTACTTTCAAGCCAAATGAATATAATGGACTGTAACTGAGCAGGAGTCATCCTACCAAAGCTAAGCTGTGGATGGGTTCAGCATGTTAAATTAATTGACTGAGAGTCATTATGACTGGGGACAAACACCAAGAATAGGAATCTCCACCATTATGCCCTGGCTTTTTGGTTCTTAGGAGAAGATGTATATTGATCTGAGCCAGATATGCAATTCTTAAAATAGTACAGGTAGCTTTTCAAGGGTCATTGTAGTTGTATCAAGAGGGTTTATCATCCATATTAGGTAGTTAGCAAAGAGGCAAGAACCAGAGGCCTGTAACCCTCCCTACATGAAACAGAAAAATTAGAAGTACCGTTTAGGCATGCAAAGGACAGTAATGGGCAACGTTACCAAAGGAATGTGAAGACAGCAAATATTCTGAATATACTCATGTATAAGTACTTCTAATTTTTATATGTTGTACACCGCCGCGAGTCGCCCTAGGGCTGAGAGCGGCGGTCAACAAATGCATTAAATAAATAAATAAATAAATAAATAAGTCGAGGGGAGATTTTGGGGCCCACATTATGGATTTTGATATGACCTGTGGATAAGTCGAGGGTCATTCTGTGGAAAAGGTGAGTCATTTCTCCAGGTAGGCATTCAATAAGGCCAGAAGCATCACCATCTCCAAGAAGGAAGAAGGGATTAGTGCTTCTTTTAAGGTCTGCTGGGATGGGCTAAGCCCCTATCTTTCACTACTCTCCTCAAAGAAGGGAATGGTTCCTTTTGGGACTACTGTACTTCTAGTTAGGATACTATAGTCATATGGATCTGGGCATAACTCAAACAGTTTTTAAAATTGATTTTTGGTTAAATTTATACATGAATTTATAGAGTAAGTGTACTAGCTATGAATGATTTTCAGTGTTATACTGTCTGCAATGCTAGAAATTCATGTGCTAAGGGGAAATATCATTATGGGAAGGGGGGTGGGAGCAGATGCATGAAGTTACATTCCTGCTCTTCACATTAATACTTCTCTTGAAGCTTTAAAAATGTGCACAGGATGTATTTATCATCTGCTATGAAGACACAGATTGATGGGAAGATGAATGCCTTTCCCAATTTTGTACCAACACCACTTTCACTGTAATTGCATGTTTCAAAAGGTTTCTGAAATGCAGGCATGGGAATAATAACAACAACATTCTACATTTAAAGGCCTTGAGCAGCGAAAATAAAAAAAAACCCCAACTCATAACCTTCTTCCTCTCTCTCCACCCCAACCTCCAGCTCTCTGCAATTTGTCACCAGAGATTTTGATGAAAACGGACATAGCTGAGCCAATAAAGGAACTGTAGAGGGGGCATGTGCCTCTCACATATTCTAAATCAAGGGCAAGTTGGAAGAAGTCTTCATGCTGCTCCACATTTGAGTAACAGGATGTCAGAGCCATTCACACACACCGTCCCTGCAATTTCTCAGGCCATCTCCGCCACGCACCTTGAGTTCCAAGGAACGGATTTTTGGAGCCTTTGGTGATGTCTGCTCCAGAAAGACAGAAGATGTTTTCAGCTTGCATCACGTGGTCCCAAGCAGAGGGCTAGCTGTGGAAAGCTCAGTGATCCATACTGGTGAGAGCAACTGCTGGCCATGTTCTGTCAAGCCAGTATGGAAAAGATGCTGTTGTGAAACAAATAATGCTTTTGACAGGAATGCGTTCCTCCCCGCCACACATTCCAGACAGACCAGGGTGACTTTTTTTCTCAAGCAGACACAGCAAGAAGACAATAAAAAGTGATCACAGGAACACAGGAAGTGGTTCATCTAATTCAATAATACTGACACAGACTGGCAAATATTTTTTTAAGGTTTTGGATACAGGTCTTCCCAGTGATAGATTGAACCCAGGCATTTTGAATGTAAAGCAAGGCCTCTGTCCCAGTAGAGCTCAAGAAAATCAGTGCATCAATTTTCAGCACTGGTATTGTAGTTCATGTATGTGTCTATTTTGATTTTAACTTGCTTCCCTCCTTCAAACAGAGTTGTCCCAAATAGCTAATGACAAATGCAAGAATAACAACAAAAAGGTCAATAATGTAGCATCAATGACACTATTGAAATATTAAAGCTGATAACCAAACATGAGGTACCCATTAAGAAAAAAAATCAGAAATCTTATTATTTAACCACACTAAAGAAGAGGAAGAAAAATTAAGAGAAGGGAGATTGGGCAGATTAAAAATAAAGAACTCAATAAAGTATCTAGGAATTAATATTTCTAAAGAAATTGATAAACTAGAAGAGGAGAATCTAATTAAATTAAGGAAAAATGTGAAGGATACTCTGGCTAAATTTGCCAAGCTCAAATTGTCATGGTTTGGTAGAATAGCTCTAATAAAGATGAAAATTTTACCTAAAATAAACTTTTTGTTTAGGATGCTACCTATTAAAATCTCAGCTGGAGAAATTTCAAAGTGGCAGAATATGATAAACACCTTCTGCAACGAGAACAAAAGAGTTAGAATTAACAAAGCAAAATGGTATAAACTACAAAAGAAGGGAGGTCTGGGAATACCAAACTTAAAACTATACTATATAGCAAACCAGTTAAGATATGTTGTTGAAGGGATTATTGGTCAAAAGGATTTAGAATGGTTAGAAGAAGAGAGTGAAGACATAGACATGAAACTAGAATATATTTTCTTTATAGGGAAAACTAGGAATCTAGACAAGAAATGGTATAACAAAATAGAGAACCCTTTTCTAAAAAACATATTGGGAATATGGTCTAAATATGAAGAAAAATTAATACCCTCGATATCCCCATTAACACCGGTGCTGATTACAAATAATTTCCCCATAAATCTCAAAAAGGAGTTGGAAAGTGAATTCAAGGAAAAAGGAATAACGAAATTAAAAGATTGGGAATCAAAGATGAAAAATATAGATGAGATAAAGGTCCAGTTAGGAGGGAACGTTGGATGGTTTAAAGTACTACAACTTGAAAGATGGTTAAGGGAAATAAGAAAGAAATATAAAGGAGAGAGAGAATTTACCAAATTTGAAGAAATGATTAGCCAAAGGGGGAGTAAGGAAGGAAAAGAAAGAACAAAAGGTATAACAAGTGATATCTACAAAATGCTGTTGGAAGGGGTCCAGGAGGAGGACCACCTTAAAAGAATGTGGGAGTTAGATTGTAATAAAGTAATACACCCACAAAACTGGAAAGGAATGTGGAATATGCGTATATTAAAAAATATGTCAATAAGAATAAAAGAGAACTATTACAAAGTGGTGTGGAGATGGTACCTCACACCAATCAGATTAAATCAAATTGACAAGAAACATTCTAAGCAGTGCTGGAGGGGCTGTCAAGAAACTGGCACATATATACACATGTGGTGGTCTTGCAAATATGTTCAAAAATTTTGGGAAAATGTATTTCAAGAAATAAGAAGAATCACCCAAATAGAGATAACAGGAACACCGGAGATAGCACTGCTGTCATTTATTGACAATGTTAAAATACCAAAAGAACTAAAAGAATTAATTGCCAATCTGGTAACAGCAGCAAGATTATTTATAGCTAAAAAATGGAAAGAAGGAGGGGAGTGCCAATTGGAAGATTGGTATAGGGAGATTTGGGACATCGCAATAAACGATAAACTGACAGGAAACATTAAGGTTAAAAGAGGATTATCAAAAAAAGATGATTTTGGGAAGATTTGGGGGAAATTGATAGAATATGTATATATAGAAGGTAAGGGGACCAAACCTGTAATAGAAACAACTGATTTTTGGAAATAAGTATTGTAATTGGCTGGTCGGGGGTGAAGGGTTAGCACTGGGTGATTGGATGTAATGAAGCAGGAGAATGGAATATTATAGGTATCAAGACATACATGTTCTGTACAATTGTTAATGGAAAGTGATAAGTATAAGAATGTTTAAATACCGAATATGTTAAAGCTATAATAAATTAAAAAAAAATATTACTAAAAAAAAAAAGAAAAAAATCAGTAAAGTCAACATTTGGGTAGGGCATGGGATAGGGCCAGAAAAAGGTGGGACGTCATCAATTGAAGGGTAGGTAGCTATGGACAGAGGGCCAAAATAAAGGCATTGACTCCCCATATAACAATTCTTTCCACTCCCATCATGAAACTTTCATTCAGTCCATAAATTTCTAGCCTTGCAGGAATGTAAGCATTTTGAAATCTAGCTTCCATATCTATAGAAAATGGTGTGTTGGAGGTCTCTCATTGAAATTGAAGTCAATTTAATGGCAGTTACCAACAAAACCCCACAAATTCAAGGATTTCATAATAGCTAAAGCAGTTCTATAATTATGCAGTGAGAATGGGTCCCTGGAAAGGCATATTAATACATACACACCCTGGAAACATGAGGAATTCACATGGGCTCTGAACTCTATAGGGTGCTGGAAAATCAGAAATAATAATTTAAATGTATGGCTACACAGATTTAGATCAATTCAATATCTCTCTGCTGGTGCCTTCTTGCAATCCACAGTGGCTGTGGGTGATGTGGGATATAGTTTTCAACACATTTGAAGGCCACCAAGTGGGAGGTTGGTTTAATAATACCAAACTACATCCCACAGGTATGTAGGTACTGTGATCCTATGAGTGGGGCATGAAAATGCTTAGTTTATTTCTTCTGGATCCAGCAGTTTAAAAAAAGGCATTTGTTTACTCCTCTGAGCCTAGCATAAAAGGAATTTAACACATGCCTTTTTTAAAATAGGCAGTTCCAAAATTAGTGGCTGGGAGTATAAGTAATTGAGCTGATGTCTCTCTCACTTAAAAACATAAAGCTTCAAATGCAATAGTCCTTATTAGACAGAAAGCATAATTAAAGATTGCTTTCCTGTCCCCAGCCAAAATAGCAGAAAGAAGATGGATAGAATTTGGAAATTCTTGAAGCACGTCTAGGGTGGTGTTCTGGGATTTAAATGAGATTTTGGCTTCCTGATGGACTAAAAACATTGCTAAGACCTTCAGCATTTGCAGGAAACAGCGGACAAAAGGACTGAATTATCTGTGCTGAAGAATGCCTCTCTGTGACAGGTATATAACATAGGACTCATCAGAAGAGCACAGCAAACTTAATCCTAGCCTGGGGGAAGAGGAGCTCAGGAGCTAAAAAAAATAAATAAATACTGAGAAGGAAATCATTTGCCCAATTCTAACTCCCTGTCTAGGAACCCCTGCAGCCATATCGGTCTCTGTTTTCACCAATTTGTTTTGGTAAGGATACGAAGGCAAAGAGGAAGAGACTGCCATCATGAGAAAATGATAGAGACAGCCCTTTCCTCTCAGGGCCAGCAGCAGGAAGACATAGCGCCTCTGCCAGGAAGGATTTAATCTGTAAATTATAACCTTTTGTATTTGATACAGTTTAAAGAGATGCAACATAGAAAAAGAAGGCATGTACATGGCAACATACTAGTAGCAAATTAGGCAAGGAATCTATGCCGCATTGTTGGTAGTCCAAAAGAATAAAATAAAATAAAAACCAATAGTGAAAGGACCAATGCAGTGATATCTCTGGCCCACCCCCTGTTTGGGTATCAACCAGCACGCCAACGACTTAAATCAAGAAATAGTTTTTAAAGATCTACAGAGACACTAGCTGGATCACCTCAGCAAGCAAGAGTCCAAAAGTGGCAGACTAAAACCCAGAACCTCAATCAGTGGCTGATACCAAATGAGAGACTCCCTCCTGGGCACACAGAAAACTGAGCAACTTGGAAGGTATTGAACAGACTGTGCTCTGGCACTACAAGATGCAGAACCAACCTTAAGAAATGGGGCTTTGCTCTTCTCCACACTCGCATGTTGTGGATTCCACTTTGTAGTGGAATCCACGACATGCGAGTGTGGAGAAGAGCAAACTACAGACCATCTGCTGCAATGCAACCTGAGCCCTGCCACATGCACAATGGAGGACCTTCTTGCAGCAACACCAGAGGCACTCCAAGTGGCCAGCTACTGGTCAAAAGACATTTAATCAACTACCAAGTTTGCAAACTTTGTGTTTTGTTTGTTTGTTTGTTTGTTTTTAATGCAATACAATTGTTTGGTTCACTCCTAACATGATAAATAAATAAATAAAAGAATTAAAAAATAACATACAGCAAATCTCTATTGTTCACATATATTTGCATTAGATTTTGTTTAGTTTTATGTAAAATTAAGCTATAAATGCTCCAGGTCAGAAAGGAAACTGCTGCAATTTACCACTTAGCATTGTATGATGAGGAGCCTTTCAGGCCTTGAGATTTCCAAGTTGGGACAACCCTTTGTTATGTCACAACCATGAGCCCTAGCGATGTGATAAAACATGATTGATTATGCAACAAGATATAGAATGCATTTACACTGTAGAATTAATGTAGTTTGACACCACTTTAACTGCCATGGCTTCATGCAATGGTATAATGGGAGCAGGGCCGTAGCCAGAAAAAAATTTCGGGGAGGGTTGAAAATTTCGGGGGGGGGGGGTTTGAAAATTTGGGGGGGGGTTGAAAATTTCGGGGGGGGGGGTTGAAACCTGCCTCCTAGCTCACGCTGAAGCAAAGAGCACAGCAGGGGCAGAGCAGCCTTCAATAGCCTACAGCTCCGCCCCTGTCAACCACCTCCACCAAGTCTGGCCTCCTTAATGAGAGCATTCAACACCCCCCCCCCCAACTTGGTTGCTTCGCTACATCGGCTATTGCTGCAAGTAATGACAGTGTGAATAAATTGTCAATATTTGCTTGAGATAGTGCTTGCAGTTCTGGAGGGACTCTTAATTTTTTGCGTCTCATAGACTTAGCATGGGGATTTGGTAAACCAGTTAAAATTCATGAGTAAACCAGGTTTATTTTTTTTAACCTGAAAAATTTGGGGGGGGGGGATTGAACCCCTAACCCCCCCCCCTCGCTACAGGCCTGAATGGGAGTTGTAGTTTTATAAGGTTTTTTTAGCCTTCTATACCAAAAAATGGTGGTCCCTGATCAAACTAAAACTCCCATGACTCCACAGCATTAACCCATGGCAGTTAAAGTGGTGTCAAACTACATTAATTCTACAGGGTTGATGCACCCAAGATCAGATTATGTTATCCAAATAAAAGTTTCTGGTTAGGAATTAAGTTTTTAAAACTCTGTATTGAACAGGAAACGAAACCCCAAACTTCTCCCAGCTCTGTTTTATAACACCTTTGCATGCACTACTTTTAAGAATATATGCAAATTACAATGCAGCTTGTTTATGAATAGAAAACACCAAATGTTTTCCCTGCTCTGTTTTCCCAGTATCACTTTAAAACATGGATGTTGTAGTTCAATGAAATAATCTTTTCTGATCAAAAATAATAGAATTCAAGCTATAATTTTATTGGGTTGCTCCCACTGTCCATAGACAATGTCAACAATACTGGCCCAGAAGAGGGGTGCGGAATATGTAGACCTCCAAATGTTAGAATGCAGCCCTTATAAACACGAGGCATCTATGGATCACACATAAATGGACCTACAAGAAAGGAGATTCCATCTGAACATTAGGAAGAACTTCCTGACTGCATAAGCTGTTCAGCAGTGGAACTCTCTGCCCCAGAGTGTGGTGGAGGCTCCTTCTTTGGAAGCTTTTAAACAGAGGCTGGATGACCATCTGTCAGGGGTGCTTTGAATGCAATTTTCCTGCTTCTTGGCAGGGGGTTGGACTGGATGGCCCATGAGGTCTCTTCCAACTCTATGATTCTATGACCAGTTGTTCCCTCAACATTAAGTTTTCTTCAGAAAACCTGCAGAAGCTACTCCGTGGATTGCAAATTTCAGAATTCCTCATCCATGCTTGGGAGTGGGGTATGAGAGATTTAGAACAAAAAAGCCAAGGTTTTAAAATGTTCTCTTGGTTATAATTAAAAACACACGACATGCTATTCCTCTGGTTTGGACAGCAGAAATTATTGCCTATTGTGCTATTATTTCTTGAATTATTGCCTATTGTGCTATTATTTCTTTAGACAAGGTGGTTTATTGCTAGCAAAGTAGAATTCACAGGGTTGGGTTTTTGTTTTCGCTACAGGAAAATCACATATGCATCCAGTAACTGTAAGGTGAAAATCTGGAAGGCTGTTTTGAAGCATTCCCTATGGAGAAAACAAATTAAAATAATATCATTTACACTGGTACTTGGTATTCTCTGGGGTTGGTTCCAGAATGCACCATAGACATCTAAATCACAAATTTTGTATTTTGTCTCTAAATCAGTGGATGCTGAATTCCTATTATAAACAATGGCATAGTAAAAAAAATGTCCTTCAAAAAGTTGTCCTTCCCTCCCTGAGTCGCCTTCAGGCTGAAATGGGTGGGATAAAAATGACGTAAATAAATAAATAAGTAAATGTAAAATAACAAAACCAAGGTTTGATTTTGGGAAATTATTTTGGAATATTTCAAGCAATGAATGGTTGAACCCATAGGTCCAGAATCCATGGCTACAGAGAGCTGACTGTAGAGACTGTAGTGTTTTTGCTCCTCTGGAAATGGAGGCTACTCAAGTATTGCATGATGGTTTCCATTCAGCAATGAAATAGTATGGATAGAACATTTTGTATTCCATCTGAAAATCTCAATCATATAGATCGGAATCTTTGGCTACTTCCCACTAGTTTTCCTGCTGAGAACAAGAGGAAATAAAACTCTGCCTTCCAAGATTTCCCATATCATGGTAAAGTTAGCCATTACATATCTTTATGAGTACACAATTCGCTGGATCAATGCTGATTGATGGATTCTCAGAGATCCAGTCTGAAAAAGTAACTTTTCCAAGCTCTGCATGCGACAAAGTACTGGTGCTGCAAGCTTTCTCAGTCCAGGAAAAGAGAGAAAGACAAACTCAATTCAAGGATGAATTCACCTTGCAGTATCACCCCAAACGTAAGGCTTCTGTTTCTTGCATTTGAATTCTCCACCATCAGAACTAAAGACATTGCTTAACATTTCAGTTAAGAGGCTCTTGCTTTCCAATCCATTTCATTCTTTACATCCACCACAAAGATTTACACACCATCCAGGCAAGCTTTGGGCTCGGTGTGTACTTAGAATATACTCCAGATTTTTCTTTATTATTATTATTATTATTATTATTATTATATGATTATTTCTTTTAATTGAGCTATTGAGCTGATTCATAGGTGTATGTGCATTTACCCTTCAAGTAACCTGTCAAGTATTGGTGGCTTCATGGATTGCATTGGGTTTTCTTAAACAAGGAATACTCAGAGATAGTTTTGCGATTTCCTTTAGCCTATAGCACCTGGTATGACCTATAGCACATCCCACCCAAGAACTGACCCTGCTTAGCATACATACGTTTATTCAGCACACTCAAAAAAGTATAAACCACCGGCATTACTTAATTTGCTGCTAGAGTAAATGGACCAGGAAGCCCTCCTTTTTGACACAGCTTTTATATTTAGCAGGGTGTGTATTATAGCTTTGGTCCTGATCTGAAGAAAGAAGATACAAACTAAATTAAGTGATCTCTTTTACTAGGTCAGTTTAGGTTGCAAGAAGGAAGAAGTAAGATTTTGAGTTTCCCTGAACACTTTCATCAGGCATAGTATTATTCATACTATGCGGAGAAAACTAGGTTATAACTGTCTCAAAACAATGGTGAATTTAGTTTAGAAACAAACCATGGCTAGCAATGTGTAGGCTTCTGACTACGCAGAGAGCTCTTCATTCTGCAATGCAGATTTGAATGATTTTTCAAAAGCATTATCAGAATCAGGAAGGCACAATCAATGTGCATTTTGATAAGAAACACTGCAGCGAAAGCTTACTGATTAAGATAAACATCAAGCTAAAAATTCTGACAGAACTGAAGAGCTAGATTATATAATAAATCTAATATAATCCTAAAAAGTGCCCCCAAAGGAACAAAAGAGAGCAGTGTTGATCATCTTGGAAGAAATGGATTAGTTTTGTGATTAAACTTGTAAGAAGACAAGCAGGAATCAAGACTGCTTTTACATTACCATCAAAATATGTAGACAAAGAAAAAGTTCTGTAGCGACTTTAATCAAATCGTATGACAATGAATGGAAGAGATTTGGGCTATAATCATATGCACACTTATCTACGAATAAGTCTAATTGAACTCAAACAATGACAGTTAGCTGGCAATTCTGTGCATACAGTTACTTGAGAAAAATTCAAAATGAATTCTGTGAGATTTACTTCTGAGCAAGCTTGCGTAACAACCGGTTGGGATTCAACTGCAGAAAATTCCAATATTCTTATTAATCACAGAATCATAAAATCTGAGTCCTTCTCTCAGATTTTTCATCTAAAGCATTAAAGAAACATAAAACCTGAAGGCTTCCCATTTTGTGTGTGTGTGTGTGTGTGTGTGTGTGTGTGTGTGTGTATATATATATATATATATATATGCATATATAAATATATATGTGTGTATGTGCATGTGTGTTGTGTCTGTGTGTGTGCATATATGTATGTGCATGTGTGTATGTATAAATATATAAATGTGTGTGTGTGTGTATTGCTTTCCAGCTAAAAAAATATGATTTTATGATTGCCCAAATTATTAACATAGGGAGGGTTTTAAAAAAAGAATTTAATAGTGCATGAAAGGGCATTCTGTAATGAATCTGTAAACCTTACATGCCACACACTTTCTGTTTCACTTACAACAGACCAATATAGCTACACCTCTGAAATGGATAATAATAATATTGATATTGTTTGATAAAGCAGGCAATTATGTTATGAGTACAACACATAGGCGTGAGAAGAAATGGATGCTCGTTAAAGTTTATGTATCCTAATACTTGAGACATTGCAATAGGAAACTGTACTGTATCCAAAAGCTTTAAGTGGATTGAATATACGGCTTTCCTACCCTCTTCTCCCACTAAATCCTGTTGTGCCCCACACATTCTCTCCTGTGGGTTCAGTCCCTTGAGAATGGCCTAGAACAAAGCTTTAATAGACATGTAGTTGCACAAGCTACATCCAGAACTTGGAAACGTTACTTATTTGGACTATGTCAGACCTTAGTGATAGAAGAATATGGGAAGAATCTGTAATTGAAAAAAAAAGCCATCTGTCCAATCTCTAACATGGTTTTGGCTCTGATTCCTGTCCCCAATTGTAGCTCCCTATCCCAAGCCTTTTCCAAGTGACCTCCAAACAACAGCCACCCTTCCTTCCATTAAAGCCTTTTGCTCACGTAAAGCCAGAGCTGATAGAGGTGACCCCAAAAACTCCCATAACTCACACACCAAGAAGGCAGCTTGATTCTTGAAAATTTTGTTTGCTTGGGTCTTTCACATTTCTGCAATATAACCCAGTTAATTTGGTATTGGTAGACATTTATCTGGCTATATACAAGGAAACGTTTTCTTTTAGTATTTACAGACCCACTTGACTGTGTCTAATATGAATATTTTATTTGTAGATACTGAACTATACACTTTCCTCATTATCCTGCTGAGAAGGGAAATTCTTTCTTTTAAAAAATATACATTATTTTAAGAAATGCATTTTATCTAGTGACTTTATCTCTCTCCCCCTTTCTCGATCCATATCTCTAGATCACAACCTTGCTATTATACCCAGTGGGATTTATCACAGATACTGGTGCTTGGGTATCTCAACCTGATTAAGGACTCAACCCACCCGCCTCGCCCTCCTCACAACTGTTCTTTTCCTCTATTTATTACACATTTTATTTTAATCCATTGAACAATGTCACAGAACACATGGTGTATAGTTTTGTTGGTGGTTTTATGCTGCTGTTTCCATAGCTTTTGAGATAAGCTATTTGCATTAAGGAGCATGATTCTAATTGGAGATCTATGACACAATGGCATCAGGATATTTCTCAGCAATATGTGCCAGCCTATGTTCATTTTTTTAGTCACTACTGTACTAACATATTACAACCTACTAGTGTTTGAGGCCATGTTATGAATACAAGGGTTTGATCCACAAAACAGATTACTAAATACATAACATTAGATACATCCTTGGAGGACAAGTTGTGGTCCATATAAAATAAGCTTCCTCTTCTTATATGTACAGCTATTGTGATGTATGTGTGTAAAAGCATCGTCCTCCTAGTAAAAAAAAATTGAATTTCATCCAGTCCCTAAATTTCTACATTACAGTTACATAAAATTTCTGCTGAACATTTCAAAATATTGTATTGATATCCAAAGCAAAGATATCAAAGGAACATAAATAACAAAAAAGAGAGTTCTATGTGTGAAAATCTTTCAACAACTCAGTCTTTGCAATGGTATAAAATTGAAAATTGATAGAAATTTTCATGGTGGGAGGCAGAATTATTGTTTTAGGGATAATGCCCTCATTTTGTATTTGAATACAGCAGATCTATGTGTGAAAAAAATGTATTATTCATAGACTGCGTTCATTAGATGGAAGGGAAGGATCCCAAAACAATTTCCCAGTTTTTAAAAAAAAACAAAAACAAAGTAGCATCGTGTTTCCGTTTTTATATATATAATCCCAGCATGAGATTTCCTTAAAATGAACACCGACCCTCAACACAAAATGTATCTTTTGCAGACAAGAGACGTTCTTTGTGACCTTCACACAAATATTTTCCCCTCCCAAAGAATCTAATACATGTCCTTGTCATTTAAACACTGGTTTTAAATTTTATTTTGACCTATCTTCACAGTGTTTATTTTTTTCTTTTTTATCTTAATGGAAAGATTTAAGATATTTGGTTTTTTTGTCGTGTCACGCTTGTGTTACAGCAAAGGGACAAAAGAGAAAGCCATACCAAATGCAACTGACAAATATATATTATCTCTGCTAATGGCTACACGTTCCAGAAATTTGAGGAAAAGCTGTTTTGTGTGAGACAATGATGAGCGGCACAGATTACAATTTAGATTATTCAAAAAATTAAAGCGACCCATGTGAGACAGCGAAGATACGATGCTGCTGCCAGTGAAATGTAGGCTGCATGAAAATGATATTTGACTTCCTTTGATTTACAAAAACACACCACTGGACAGTATTGGGCAAAGGGCAGTACTAATGGCAGAAAAGGAGAAGATTCAATGAGAGAACTGTGGCAGAAAAATAGACCATTTTGATTTTCCTAACATACAATGCATGCTGCTCCAAAAGGCAATTGTCTCCCAAGAAGACTAGCAAACCATCACAACAATAGCAAGCAAGGCAATGGTCTGAAATTCCATACCCTAAAAAGACACCATTCACACCAGTGAATACTCAAGGTGATAAAAACTCAACCAAATATCTCCACCAGCAACAATATAGGGGAACAGAGGGGCACACACCTCTGTTTCCTAAAAGGTGTTTTATCAGTCAGTCCAATTTGGCTGCAGAATGCAACGAAATCTAAAACTGAGATCAAGATCTCATACATGCCTTTGCGTGCTTGATTTCCTTCTGGATTTTCACTATGCGCATGCGTACAAAGACACACATACACAAACTGCTGCAAACCTGCATTCCATCTCAGGGCAAATAATCAATAAATAATTGCAATCATCATCACCAAGGTACAACTGCCCAGCTGCAGAAAAGGGGGGGCGGGCACAGAAGATGCCGCAGTCTTGAATGATGGCGAAGGACTCCATCAAATAAATAAATAAACAAATAAATAAATGGCGTTGCCTGCCTTCGTTTTGATTTCCTCGCCAGGGCGACAATCTCTGCTAGTCAAACAAAGCCCATTTCCACCATTCCCCACCACTTTGAACGCTACTTGTAATCAAGACCTGAAAAGACGAGATTGGGTGGAATGTGTTTTTTCACTGAAGGGCATTTTCATCAAATCTACTTCGATTCAATGTGATCTTGCTAAATTTTGGTGCATAAAAGAACGACATTTCCAGTCTTTCCTCCCCTAGAATCATTTTGGCAGGTGTCAAATAAACCAAACGTTTCTCACCTAACTAAATACTCCCCTCCCCCAAATAGAAAAAAAAACCTGAACTCTTTCTCACTTTAAAAAAATCTTAATTTCTAAATGTAGCCAGAATGATTACAAGCCTTTTATCTTATTTCAATTTACAATAAACTCAAAAAACAAAACAAAAAAACAAACAAGTTTTTGACTGAAAATTTGAATTCTTTTACAGTGATTTCACATATATTTTGCAATATAAATACGTTTTCCCACCCACTTCATTGTTTAAAATTTTGCAGTCTATTACCACAATGTTCATTTGCTTCAGGCCTAAAAAAAGGGGGAAGGAAATTATTGCAGCGGGGAAGTAATGGAAAGGGAAAAGAGATAAGGCGGTGGGGGGGGGGAGGCAAAAAGAGAGGAAAGGAGAATCAGAGGAGTGTATAAAACGGACACTCAAGACAGTATCCAAGGTGCCGCCAAAGCTAGTTAGGTCACTGCAAGCACCCCACAGTCTTACCCATCAAAATCACAAGTTGACTTTTTCAGGGGAGCTGAGCATGCTGAATAGATCTTGCAAATTTTCTCACCTGCACTTGGATTAAACGTCATTTCACCCTGGAATCAATGCCTTGATGGAAGGTTTTTAAAGGCTCTGGCAATCTGCCATCGAAAGCGATGCTGGAACCTTCACGAAACTGATGTGAGACAGCTTCATCCAGCCGAAAAGTCAACTTGGGTTTGCCCTCAAATGTGTAAAACGCGACTGCACAAATTACATACCAGTTAGGGGTTGTGGGGTAGAGGGATCGAGGAATAAACAATCCCTAGACTTTGCCAAACAGTTCAGGAAAAGATGCTACACCTTGCTAATGACAGCTGAAGCACTTTTCAGGTCTGCCCGGGATGCTTCGCAGCTGGGAAAGGCACTTAGCCGCAGATTTTAACTACATCCAGCATCCTGGTTTCGGGAATTACAGAAAGGCTTTTGCTTCCTCTTTCTCTCTGCAGGTGGCTGGGAAAAAAAACCCTTTTTGATTTCACCCTCTGTCTACAGGATGCGAACTGTACAGACTCTTCAGGAAGAACACTCCGTGTGATTTTGCCAGCACAAAACACCATCGATTCAGTCACTCCTTTGGCAAAGTGGCATAGTGGTGATGACGCCTATGCTTCCTTGCACTGCTGAAGCCTCAACATCAGACACTCAAATAAACAGGAGAAGGGGAAAGGCTACATAAAAGTGATGCTTGCTGCTCCTCATCCATTGGTAAGGAAAAGGGGGAGAGAAAGAAGCATATAGTGTTCAATCCAAGGTGCAGGGAAGCAGGAGGCAGAGAAAGAAAGTTGCCCGGCACTCACCTAGAAGCATTGCGATGGAGCTGGCGCCTCTCCACTTCTTTGCCTTTGCCAAAACACACCACTACACGCAAAAGAGCTCTCCCTTTTCCTCTCTGTTTTTGGCTTCTCTTGAAACCGTATGCCATGCAACTGCTGGGCCAGCCCCCACTACACTGCCGGCCACTGCCTCCCCCTTGAGCCGATACACTTACACCTCAATTAAAAGCTTAACGCTCGGCTGATCAGTGCCCTAAAGGAGGTAACAGCAGCCACGCTTTTCCCAGTCATCGGCCCAAGCAGGACAGATGGAAAAATTAGCCTCCGTAACTGCTCTCAGCAGAGGTCCCTGCAAACAATGATGAGGAATTAACATCGAAATTGGTTGGGGAAAAAAAAAGGCAGTGAGGACTGAGGGGTGGGGAGATTTGCCACACATTTGGTTCTTCAAAGGCTCAAGAAGAACACAGAAGCAATGTTTTTGGGCCACTAAACAAACATCGGCTGAGAAATGCTGCCCAACGCAAATAAACTTCAAGCCCGATTTCATCCTCATTTAAAATGCTTCACATCCTTCATGATTTTTAAAATACATTAATATTCAAACTTTTTCAACAAAGTAGGACATACATGCGTTTCTAGGCCAGTGGACAGTGGATTGTTACAGTATTTATTTATCGTGTCATCCGCAACCAGAATATTTTACAGTAATTTCTGAGGATTTTGTGGCAATGAGTACCATGAAATAATCATAGTACCACCTTTGGCTCAATGATGCAGGCATGATAGAAAGCTGGTGCAACCCCTCAGAAGAACCTGGAGCCAAATCTCCCTCCAGTCATGACTCTGATAGCCTTGGGAATGTTAATTGAAATCTTTCTCTCAGTTGGAAAACAGGACTATTTCTTTATGTGTATCTCACAAGACTGACCCAAAAAAAAATATATTGCAGTAACGGAACATTCTAAAGTCCAACAAAATGATAATAGTAACAGAAACTTATAGTTCAGCTCAAGTCAAAGCATCAGTTAGCTGACTGCTTGTAATTTAAAATATGTGACCAAGCTGTGAGTCATCCTGGCAATACTATATGGAGTTTAAGATGTCAAAAAGGAGGAATAAGCTCCAATCCCTGTTATGTTTTGAAGGTGAATGTTTGATTTTTGATCAGCCACTCTTGGTGTAACCTCAACATTGCTAGGAAATATCCCCTCTTAGTAGTATTCTGGAGGTATTAATAAATTCATTAATTACTTACTTATTTGAAACAGTTACACTTCTAAGGGGTTCATGGTGCCATATATGGTTGTCTTCTCTATTTTATCATCACAACAAGGTAGGTTAGGCTTAGAGATAGTGAATGGCCTGAAGTCAGAATTTGGGTGGTCACAAGAGAATACAGGGGAGATTAAGACTTATGAGCAATTAAAGGGAAAAAATAAGAATATTACATGGCTACATTATTTACAAATGAAAGATTACATTAAACAAGATAATAAAATAGGTTTTGCCTGGGAGGGATCAACCTGGGACAAAATTTTGAAGGTAAAGAAAAAAGTTATCTCAGTTATTTACAATACACTTCTGACGTGGCTAACGGAAGGTGAACAAGTTAAACCATGTATGATAAAGTGGGCAGAAAACATAAGAAGACCTATTCAATTCAAAGAGTGGGAACAGATGTGGAACAAGAAGTTAAAATATGTATATGCAACCGACTTAAAGGAAAATTGGGTAAAAATGTTCCACAGATGGTATACCACTCCTAAGAAATTATCTTTAATAAACAAAAAGTCTTCTGACAAATGTTGGAAAGGCTGTCAACAGATAGGTACTTTTTACCATATGTGGTGGACATGCAAAGAAATAGTGAAATATTGGGCTATGATACATGAAGAGTTACAAAAATTTTTGAAAAGAGTATTTAAGAAGAAACCTGAATATTATTTACTGGGCTTTACTGACTTGGAAATACAACTACAGGAAAATGAGGACAAACTTTTCACTTATATGACGACGGCAGCGAGAATTGTATTAGCAAAGGTTTGGAAACAGGAAAGTATCCCTACTAAGGAGGAATGGTTAAGGAAAATTAGAGAAATAAGGGAGATGGACGAATTGACTTTTCTTTTGAAAAAAAATACTGGAAACCCAATAAAGAAGACAGATTGGACACTTTTTGATAAGTACGAGAAAGAAGAAAGAAGGTAAATAAGAGACAATTTAGGGAAAGCAACAGTAACATTATTGGAGACACACAACACCCGACGAGGAGATGGAAGTCAAACTATTTTATCTTTTTTTTATATGGATTTCTGTATGTTTTTGAATTTTTCTGTATTTTTTGTAATTTTTTTGTATTTTTTGTATTTTTTGTTTTTTTTGTTTTTTTCTTTCTCTCTCTTTTTTTCTCTATATATTCTTTCCTACTGTGCTATCTTCTTCAAATGTTCTCCCTCTTTCGTTGTATTAGATAAATACCTTAATAAAAATTATTTCAAAAAAAAAAAAGAATTTGGGTGGTCAAATCGGGATTTGAAATTAAGCTTACTCAGTCCCAGAACAAAACTCTAACCATTGTATCATGCAATCTCTCTATTCCTTCTAATCTCTCACATATAAATGAATGGCTGCCATTATCTACTACACCAGGGCCCCTTTTTTACATTATGCTGTTTATTTATTTGTTTGTTTATGTATTTATTTATTATATTTATACCCTGCCCTTCTCGCCCCAAAGGGGACTTAGAGCGGAACTATATTCCACTTCAATTGCTATGTTTGCATTCCACCCTATTTTGGGGTTTGTAGTTCAAGGGAGCCCCCAGTGGTACAGTGGGTTAAACCGCTGAGCTGCTGAGCTTGTTGATCAAAAGGTTACAGGTTTGAATCCGGGGAGCAGCGTGAGCTTCCGCAGCTAGCCCCAGCTGTGCCAACCTAGCAGTTCGAAAACATGCAAATGTGAGTAGATCAATAGGTACCGCTCCGGCAGGAAGGTAACAGCACTCCATGCAGTCATGCCGGCCACATGACCTTGGAGGTGTTTATGGACAACGCTGGCTCTTTGGCTTAGAAATGGAGATGAGCACCACACCCCAGAGTTGGGTATGACAGGACTCAATGTCAGGGGAAACCTTTACCTTTACTTAGTTCAATGAAGCAAAAGAAGAGATCTTTGGCTGGGAATTTGAAATGCACCTCCCCAAATGGCAAATCGCAAGGGTTCGTAGATGCTGCTTGGCAGTGAAGATGAAATCGGGCAATGTATAGTGTGAAAAGGCCATAAGAAGCTCAGCTCAAAGTGACAAAGACTTCTCTTGTGGAGGCCAAGCATAAATGTTTTTTCAACCCCAACATGAAGTCTCTGCAATAGGCAGGTTGGTCTGAACTCTCCTCCCTCCTGCTCATGCGCCTGGAACAATGACCTGGACAACTTTAGCATGTGATAGTTTTGCAATCTATCACCTTGTCTCTATGCCAGGAATAGCATCAGTGGTTACATTTCTATCGGGATGCTCTTGAGGACAAAAGAGAGTAAAAGTGTTGCATTCAGGGCTTGAAAGCAAACCTGGAACAGACCCATTCATGAGGGAAGGTAATTAGGAAATTGAAAACAGCAAGCTGCTAGAAAGTCAGCTTGCACTGTTTATCAAATGTGTTTTAAAGGTGGCTAAAAGTAGTATGGCTACAATAATTATTTTATTTTTGCTTGGATATTTTTACAGCTGTGTTGTGGTCTTCCCCCTGACACCTTTTTTCTTAGACCATCACTAACGGATTAATTTGGAGGAGAATAGCTGAAAAAGGCTAAAAATGATTTTCCTGATTCGAAGGTCAGCCAAGATCACCATCTTCTTCAACACATTTTCCCTCCTTATTCTCTGGAACAGGAGCAGGGTGGTAGAAGAAGATTAGGATCGAAATTAATAAAGTTGAAAGAAATGTCTGCCCTGCTCTCCACTTCACAGACCTCTTGACCCCCTTCCCTCCTTTGTAACAGGAGAATCCACAACTGGAATGAAGATTCAGGTATGGGGTTAGGATTGCCAGGAGGCAGGCATTCTCTCTTTCATCTTGGAGAGTCCAGAAGGCAATCTGCGACTTTGAAGAAAAAGATACAAACTTAACCAAAAACAGGATAGAGTTTCTTTGTTTTTTTAATTATCAAGGAAAAGAAAGCAAGCAAGCAAGCCTCTGGCCAAGCCTTCTTTAAGTTTGCATTCTCCAGAATTTTTCTCCTAATCCCCAAATGTTTGTGCCATCACCCAATTAAACAAAACTTCATCAATTAATTTGATGAGCTTTGACCATTTGCATTTGAATAAGGCAATAGCTTTGAAGAAGGAAAAAACAGGCATTTGTTCTGTTTCAGGTGATGTTTTCAGGAATTTCAGAAAGCACTGCGTCAAGGGCATTCCCCAAAAGAGCTCTGTGCGGAGAATCCTTCTGGGAGTGTGGTAACTTGCCACTCATGCTTTCTATAGGTATTTCTATTAATATTTTCAAACCTGCATTCTAATTGAATAAAATCCGTAATCTAAAAGGGTTTCAGGCAAAAATATTACTCTATTTACCTGGGAACAGGTTGCACTGAAATCAGTGTAACCTACTTCTTTCAAGACAGGTATAGAATTGTGTTGTGAAACTGCATTCCAGTGCACACTTGCCTGGAATTAAGTTCCAATGGACACAGCAGGTCTTACTCCTCTACAAACTCTGTGTCCATTTCTATACACACACATACATAGAGATATGTACATACATGTGAATATAAATACAGATGTGAGACTGCCAAGGAATACAGGGTGCTGTGGGCTATATTTCAGAGGAAGGAACTGGAAAAAAATACCTCCTCGCCTAAGAAAACACTATGAAATTCATGGGGTTGCCATAACTTGACAGGTGACTCGAAGGCAAGCATACACATGCACACACACATACACACATTGAGATCTGTTACACCAGATGCTCAGATTTGAGTTTTGTATTGCAGAAATAGAAGAAATACATATCACGGAGAGGCTGCTGGGGAGTTCTAGCAACTGTAAAACTGGAAAAGAAGTCAGGGGAAACTCTGAATGGCAATGCAATGTTTGATGGGAAGTGGTTAGGAAGGAAAAGAGAAATTCCTCTGACGTTGGAATGTGTACCATTACAGTAGACATCACCCTAATCAGGGGAGCCCCTGGTGGCACAATGGGTTAACTCCTTGTGTCTTCAAATCTCGGGAGAGTTTTGATGAGCTCCCTCTGTTAGCTCCAGCTTCCCATGCAGGGACATGAGAGAAGCCTCCCATAAGGATGGTAAAACGCAAAGCATCCAGGCCTTCCCTGGGCAACATCCTGGCAGATGGCCAATTCTCACACACCAGAAGTGACTTGCAGTTTTTCAAGACTTGCGTTTTCTCAAGTCACAAAAAACAAAACCCTAATCAGGATTTCATTTTTCTCTCTCCCTTACAAAGATGTGAATATATTTTAGAGTTTAAAACACACGTGTGCCTAAGTAAAGACACATCCAGTTTTCTTTTAAATAGGAGCATTCACCTTTCCCATCAAGTACAAACCAATGGCTTAGGCAGCTCCCCTTTCTTGGAAAAGTATCCCGCCACCAGTCGGCTAATGAGTGTTGAGCAGGTTGCTGAGAGGCAAACATTCCTTGGCTATGAATGACCTGCCTGTCTGGTTGAGACCAGGTACCTTATAAGACGTTACAGAAGACATCTCTCCATTGCAATGGGAATTTCTACTGTGAATTTTGTCTATATTATGGACAGAACAGGCTTCTCTCCTAAATACAGACATTAGCATGGCAAAACTAGAATGTATAACTTATCTCTACTGCTGCAAATGGCCACCACACTCTGTATACATTTTTGTATTATACACTAATCTATGCTTATCCAAGAGAACACTGATATAGACATATATCTTCTAACATCTTGTATCTGACAAACTGGGCAGCTAATCCACATGTGTTTTATTCCATGAATCTATCATATTAGAATCCTTTACTGCTGAGATTGCTCCATTTGCTTTCCACACTCTCATACTATGCTCCTCAGCAGTGTCCTGCCTCATAGTTATAATCCTTCAATGAATTTTATTCACACAGCATACTCCATAATGTTCACTTCTTGAAAACTATGGGTGGATACCTTCAGTAGGTCTGGGAGAAACACTTTTTTGTCCTAGGACTTCTTGCAGTCCACATGGACACAAACTTCCAGTCCACATAAAAGTTGGCCAGAGGTCAACTTCTAGTTTGGAAAACTTTTTTAAAAAAAGTTAATCAGTGTAAGGGTAGCATGTAAATATTTAAAAGAACTTCTGCTTTCTATGGACATAATGGCAGAAAAAAGGATGACCCCAACAATTATCATTGATACCAGGCAAGATTTTGGAAAAGATCATGAAGGAAGTGGTCTGCAAACACTTAGATACAAATAATGGTGATTGCTAATAGTCAACATGGATTTCTCAAAAACAAGTCAAGCCAGACTAATCTGATCTCTTTTTTTCAATAGAGTTACAAGCTGGGTAGATGCAGGGAATGCTGGGGATGTAGCGTATCTGGATTTCAGTAAGGCCTTCATCAAGGTCCCCCATGACCTTCTGGCAAACAAAGTAGTCTAATGTGGGTTAGGTGGATCTGTAACTGGTTAAGTCCATGATGGCGAACCTCTGACACATGTGTCAGCACTGACACACGTAGCCATTTTCGATGGCACACGGTCGCATGCGATCGCATACAGAGAAGATGGGGCCACATCCCAAGAAGGACATTTCATCCTCGGCTCCTACACCAGCATTTTTCTATAATGGCAAGATATATGGCATTATAGAAAAAGCAGGTAAGTTAAATAATAAGTTTTTGGTTTATTAAATACAGTTATATATTACAATAATATATTTTTGTTATTAAACTATAAATATCATGAAATTATGGTTTTTTCTCGAAGTGACACTCCACCCGAGTTATGCTCTTTTTTTTGGCAAGTATTTACACACCAAGCTCAAATGATTGCCCATCATTGGGTTAAGTGAACGATCCCAAAGGGTGTTCACCAATGCTTGATCTTCATCCCGGAAAGAAGTGATGAGTGGAGTACCATAAGCAGGGTTCTGCCCTGGGACCTGTCCTCTTCAACATCTTTATTAATGACTTAGATGAAGGGTTAGAAGGCATGATCATCAAGTTTGCAGATGATACCAAATTGGGAAGGATAGCCAATACTCCAGAAGACAGGAGCAGAATTCAAAATTATCTTAACAGATTACAGAGATGGGCCAAAACTAACAAAATGAAATCCATCAGGGACAAATGCAAGATACTCCACATATGCAAAGATACAAAATGGGGGACGCATGGCTTGACAGCAGCATGTGTGAAAAAGATCTTGGTGTTCTCATGGACAAGTTAAACATGAGCCAACAATGTCATGAAGCAGCAAAAAAGCCAATGGGATTTTGACCTGCATAAATAGGAGCATTGTGTCTAGAGGGAAGTCATGATACCTCTCTATTTTGCCTTGGTCAGACCACACCTGGAATACTGTGTCCAGTTCTGGGCACTGCAATTGAAAGGAGATGTTGACAAGCTGGAATGTGTTCAGAGGAGGGCGACTGAAATGATCAAAGCTCTGGAGAACAAGCCCTATGAGGAGTGGTTTAAAGAGCTGGGCATGTTTAGCCTGAAGAAGAGAAGGCTGAGAGGAGACATGATGGCTGTGTATAAATATGTGAGGGGAAGACAGGGAGGAGGGACCAAGCTTGTTTTCTGCTTCCCTGGAGACTAGGACACGGAGCAATGGCTTCAAACTACAGGAAAGGAGATTCCACTTGAACATTAGGAAGAACTTCCTAACTGTGGGAGCTGTTCAACAGTGGAACTCTCTGCCCCAGACTGTGTGGAGGCTCCTTCTTTGGAGGCTTGGAAGCAGAGGCTGGATGGACATCTGTCAGGGGTGCTTTGAATGTGATTTTTCTGCTTCTTGGCAGGGGGTTGGACTGGATATCCTACGACAGTGGTTCTCAACCTGTGGTCCCCAGATGTTTTTGGCCTACAACTCCCAGAAATCCCAGCCAGTTTACCAGCTGTTAGGATTTCTGGGAGTTGAAGGCCAAAAACATCTGGGGATCCCAGGTTGAGAACCACTGGCCTACGAGGTCTCTTCCAACTCTTATTATTATATGATTCTTAATAAATAGTGAGGAGATGTCTTTATTTTTCCCATTTCACAATTTTGCATGCAAGAGGTTTTTTTTGTCTAAAATTAAAAGTCGTCCCTTCCTCCCCCAAATCTACATTGGTGATCTGAGGAGTTTTCGTGCAAAAAATTATTTATTTATTTAAAACTTCTATATCCCAATCTTCTCTACCTCCGTATAGGGACTCCAACCGCTGTATCCAAGTTCTGCCTTTATCATTCAAAAATTGTTATTATTGCTATGTGTCATCCAGTTGACTGATTTATCATGATCTTATTCTAAGGTTTTCTCTGCAAGATTTATTCAGGATTGTATCATACAATTCCTTTATGCCACACTATTCCATTTGAAAGCCACTTTTGTACCCTACTCCTTGCTTCATAACTGGTTCATCAGTTTTTTTAAAAACAATTGTAGTCGTGATAACACTACAATGGTAAAACTTTATAATAGTAGGATATGCTATAGTGTTGTGTTGATATAACAGCAAACAAACAAACAAACAAAGAAATTAAATGAGGAAATTAAGAGATGTTTAAACATATCAGACAAGTAATCCTCCCCACCTGGACGCTGGAAGTCGTTTGAGGTTTCTCTGCTAGAGATTTCCTTGAAAATCCTTTAGCAGAGTGATAACCTGGATAACACATACTACATCCAGTAATGCTTCATTCGTGGAAGGAAGGGCTGTAAGATATTGGCATTTGAGATAGAATAATAGAATAATAGAGTTGAAAGAGATCACATGGGCCATCTAGTCCAACTCCCTGTCATGCAGAAAAAGCACAAAGTACCTCTGAGAGATGACCATCCATTCTCTGTTTAAAAGCCTCCAAAGAAGGAGTTTCCATCACACTCCAAGGCCGAGTTCCATTGCTAAACAGCTCTTATAGTCAGGAAGTTCTTCTTAAGATGGAATCTCCTTCCCTGTAATTTGAACCCATTGCTCTGAGTCCTAGTCTCCAGGAGAGCAAAAAACAAGCCTGCTCCCTCTTCCTTATAGTATCCTTTCACATATTTATACATGGTTGTCATGTCTCCTCTCAACCTTCCCTTCTGCAGGTTAAACATAGCCAGCTCTTTAAGACATTCCTCTTAGGGATTCATGGTCTCCAGACCTTTGATAATTTTAGTTGCCCTCCCCTGGGTACCTTCCAACTTGTCAATATCTCTTTTAAACTGTGGTGTCCAGAATCTGACATATTATTCTATCCAAGGCAGAATAGAGAGGCCCCATGACTTTCCTCAATCTAGATACTAAACTTTACTTATTTTTAAACATTTAATGTATTACATTTGGCTTGTTACACAATCTATTCCCAGATCTATACATTCCCCACATCCCCAACATAATTCATATTATTTGTCGAAGGCTTTCATGGCTGGAATCACTGGGTTGTTGTAGGTTTTTCAGGCAATATGGCTATGTTCTAGAAGTATTCTCTCCTGACGTTTCACCTGCATCTATGGCAAGCATCCTCAGAGACCTCACAACCTCTGAGGGTGCTTGCCATAGATGCAGGCAAAACATCAGGAGAGAATGTTTCTAGAACATGGCCATATAGCTCAAAAAACCTACAACAACCCAATAATTCATATTTCGTTATAAAATTACAGCTGTCAGTTCTATTACTTTTATTTATTCTGTTATCATCCATCGCATACAATCATTGTAATAGATTTTCTAATTGTTCATCCACAATATTTCTTGGTCATTTGTTGGTGTGATTTCACCATTACTTTTACACCTGAAGCCGAGAAATGCTTTCCATATATTATCAACTTACTGAATTATTTTGGGGAAAAGGGGGTCATCAATGGATTATTTCCAGTGTGGAGAAAAAAAAATACTTTCAATGACTCTGAACCACAAAAATGCTGGGAAAGCAATAAGGCAGAGGTGGAACTAAGGCACCATATTGCGTGATCAGAAGAGATTTGTCATTGTCATCATTATAGGCTGTAAAGTGTGACTTACTCAAGGTCACTCAGTGGGTTTCCTTGGCTAAGTGCAGATTTGAATCTTGGTCTCCTAGTATCCCAGTTCAGCACTCAGGCACTGCACGCTGGTGCTCAGACATCAAAATACCTTTTCCCAAACATCTTTTCAGGTGCTTATGAACACATTTCATTGAGTATGTGTTGGTTATATAGATTAAATGTCTAATCAAATACATTTCTTTAGGGTTGTGGAAAAGCCTGATTTTTTTCTCAGCTCCATTATCTGGAAATGGGGTCCCTCTAGTTCACATGGCAGAAGCTCTGAGATAGGGCTTAGCTGGCATTTTACAGAACACGTTGCTTTATAGTTGATAAGACATTGCTCAGTAGGCATCTATGAAATCTCTATTCTGATACGTGCAAGTGTAGAGATTAATTCTGGCCTCCTAGGGGAACATAGGTGCAGATAGCAAGTAATCATTTAATCCAGGTTAACAGCCACAGAAACCGATCCATACGCAAACAATCTCCACTGGAAAAACCTCTCCGTTGCTCACTAAGAAACCAAGCCCAGACGCTGTCTTCATAAACATAGCAGAAGATAAACGGCTATGATCTCAGTACGCATAATTAGCAGTCATTATAATCACACTAGCCCTTAACAGGTATCAAGGGTCAGTTAGGCAAGGGGCTTTTTAATCCATTGCATTTCAATGGTATCTGCTCTGCTGAACAGGTTGGCATGGAAACCGCTTGGGATGATAACCGATTTCCATTCCATTAGCCAGACAAGGGGCCGGCTGCTCCCCCAAAGAACTCCCTCTATGGTCTGCAGACTATTAATAGACTCCTAAATACACCAGCTTTAGTTATTTCAGCATAAAGGTTCTAGTCCTCATGAATGCAGGGGTGGTCCCCAGTATCCCTTTCAACTAAAAGGAGGGCTTTAAAGAAGAACAACAATCATTCTGTTAAGAAGAATACATCCAACACCTACAATGTATTTAATAATCATTCTGTCATATTAAAGTGACACATAAAGATTTTGGTGGCTTGGTTTGAGATACAACGGGTCCTCATCTTCTTTGCAGTAACACATACAGAGTCCTGCAATTACAGACAATGGGGTCATACGGTGTTTTCTCCAAATACATTTCTTTGATGTTGACTCCAAGACATGAATGAATTAAGCATAAACACAGATGCAGTGGAAACCACTAAGCACACCTATTCCTTTTCTCAGTATTGTCCCTAGTAATCAGAGTGAGATTAAAGTCAATGTCCTTTTCTGGAAGATTCTCTTTCTGTTTTCAAAGCCCCGCATCATCATATCCATAAAGCTCACAACAATGTGCTGGGTTAGCCATGTTAATCTGTTGTAATATGAACAAAGGAAAATGTTGTGACACTCTGAAGACAAATTTATTATAGCATAATCGTTCATAGCCTAGCCCACATTATCAGATACATGGAGTGTTATCCTGAATTCCAGATATACAAACAATACATGTGATCAAGGATGAGGCTGATAATAAGGTCAGAGGGAAATTAAATGCAAACAAGGACTGACATGGACAATTACATTTTTATTAACAATTACATTATCGGCATTGGTTATTTGTCAAACTTTTGCTAATAACATCAATATCCTAGCAGTAGCTAAGGCAATTAAAATACACAGTATGCAATGGCATAGTGTGCATTGGGAGTGGGGGGAATGAATCCACTCCATCTGAAGCATTGAGATCTAGCTGCAGAATGTGTTCAGCACCTTGGATATCTCCCTTTGAAATCCAGTTAAAACCCAGGCCTCTTCTACACTGCCATATAACCCAGCTTATCAAAGTAAATAACCCACATTATCAGTTTTGAACTGGATTATATGAGTCTACACTGCCATATAATCCAGTTCAAAGATAATCTGGATTTTATATAGCAGTATAGAATCCAGATATTCTATTTAATACAGGGCAAATTTACTGTTTCAGCCTCCTGATAGTATGGTAGAAAACACTGGTTCAAAGAGGCTGGATGGCCAAAAAGAGCCTGCATGGTCATCTGTTGGGGATACTTTGGTTGGCATGGCAGGAAGTTTGACTAGATGGCCCATATGGTCTCTTTCAACTCTATTATTCTATGCTTCTATGATTCTGTGACAGGATAAATCTTTCTAATTAATTGTAACTCAGCAATATCTCATTCTACTACTAATAAAAGGAGATTGGATTTTTTCCTTGAACTTCATTTTCAGAAGCCCACATCCAGCAATGGTCAATATACTAGTTCCTAAATTCTTTAGATGGGAAGCCAAAAGGAACTTTTCCAAGTTCCAGAGGGTAATGAGTATTCAGTTTTCACATCTCAGGAGACACCTTTCCCAAGAGAAGCCCTCCATGCCTAAAAGATTACTATTGTTGCACTCTAGGCCAGGAAGAAGCCCTCTGACTTAACAACACCACACAGCTGAGTAAAAACAGTTTATTGAAGGTAATTTAAAAAGCATGAGCAGTAAAAACACTCCAAAGAAGTAGGTAAATCCAAGTAGGTAGAAAGACAAGCAGGAACAAATAATCCAGGAAATAAATCCATCAGAGTACATGACAAACTAACCCAGAAACTTGCAAGGTAAAACTCCAAATATGAATCATGGAATCAAATAAGGTATAACATGAATACTGTATATCCAAGACAAGACTGCAAGGTTTGCCGCAAGGTCTTGATTCTGTTCTAACGTTGCTTCATCTGACCACAGATTCTGTACTTGGCACTTTTATCCCCTAATCTATTCTATATCCCCACCAGAAATTGGTTTCTTTTCAGACTTGAATCTGTTATCAGTTTCTCTCTCAACCTGGCAGAGCACCTGAGTGATTGTTGTGGTATTCTGTTCTGTCTGAAAAGAAACCTTCTATCTTCTGGCTTATTAATTTCTGCAGCTGGGTTTTTCTCAGGCTCAAAGACCTGGGAATTCTCTGGTAGCAATTCAGGCCCTCTTCCAGAGACAATCCCATCACCCCCAAACTCTTCAGGAACATTCTCATCAGCAAAGACACTTTGAACAGGAATCCCATTGTCATTCTCTGCATCTAAAACACCCTCATAATTAGAAACATCATGTCATTGTCATTCCCAACATCATTAGAAACAGCATTGTCATTCCCAACATCCAGAGTACCCTGATCATTAGACACAATCACAGGCTTAACTCCAACAACTATGAAGTACCTGGCGAACACAGAGCTAATATAGAGGGGATTGCGAGTTTTAAAGGCTATTTTAAGTGTATTTATCATATTTTAATCTGTTTTTACTTTAACTTACACTGTATTATTTAAATGTTTTTTTAATTTTTATATCGTGCTTTTTAAAACTTTGACCAAAGTGTGGGGGTTGGTAGCTGTCTTGAGTCCCCAAGGGGAGAAAGGCAGGGTATAAATAAAGTAACTAATTAAATAACTAAATGGTGCTTGTTTTAGTCACAATCTGGCATTGAGTTCATCTATACACATATTAAAAAGTTAAAATCTGTAGGTGTATATGTGGTGGCATGTCCACTTCTAACATAGCCAAGCTCCCACCTCCACAAACAGCTATAGTTCCCAGTACCCAGGAGACACCAATGGCCCTCCCTCCTATGATATTGCAGGTTATAGTGAGTACCACATCCCAGTGTTCCTTTCTCTCTCTATTGGTGTGGAATTTGCATGACCTTGCCCTCTGCCTCTCCCTTAACCCTTTCCTACCCTTTCCTATGGTGCAAACAGAGCCATAGGAAAGAGTAGCAAACAGAGCAGAATTGATAAGCAACTGAAGGGGTTTGGGACTGACTCAACATGATGGAAGTTGTGGTTCACCCTGTATCAAGACACAGCACTGTGACCTCCACTGACAATGGACCTTGACCACATTTGGCACACAGAACCCCCATGACTAGGTTTGAGGGAAATTGACCTTGATTTATCATGCTTTTTCTAATAATCTGGGCAGTGCCTGGTCCCCAAATTGGTTATAATATAAAAGAGAAATCTGCCTAAAACTAATTAAAAAGACATTTATAGTGGAGAAGCACAGAGAAAACAAATGGATAGTTTTTAAAATGGATAGCCATCCTTCCACATTAGCAGTTTGGACTTCTGTGGATTTGATTATTCATGGATTTTATTTAAATGTTCTCACCAGGAAACTTTAGTTCCTTTTCAGAGAAGTTGACCACAAAATCATACAGGAAGACCTATACATTTCTTGAGAAGTGTTGTCTCAGGTAAAAATAAAAAAAATAGATGGTTATTTAATTGTGGTTTCTCACTATTAAGGGGGCTCTGCGCCCCTAAACCCAACAAATGCAGAGGGCTAAATGTATTTTTATAATTATCCCTGCAAGCTATGAATAATGTTTGTTCTTATTGAGTTATAGCAGTTTGAGTTATTGAATTCAAAGTACATTTTTTAAAAAGTACAATCTTTCCAATTGCTTTCGATTCCAATGGGTAACTACACTGCAGGATGCTGCAGGATGCTGATGCAGCGGGAAAATGGGATCAGGTGATGTCCTGATGCAGCAGTCTTTGGAGGCTCACTCTGTTTTTCTAATGGTCAGATCTCTTACCCAAGCTCTTGCAAACTGCAGTCATACATAAGGCCTTCAAACTTGGCCCAAAGTTTTAGGCATTCTAAGAGCTGGTGTAAGATCTCAGGTCATGCTCCAAGAGCCAAAAAGGTAAATTATTTTCTGTGTTGGTTCAGATTGCTTAGTGTTTCACTCTGCCTTAGACATGGCAATCCAAACAACTCAAGTGTGGACTATTAGAAAGATGATGTCCCCCTATATATGAACCTGTTCAAGCTCTAAGATCTTCAGAAGAGCCCCTTCTTTTCATCCCACTGCCTTCCTAGGTTTGTTTGGAAAAAACAACAACAGAGAGAGCCTTCTCAGTGACTGCTCCTAAACTTAGGAATTCCCTTCCTAGGCTGACTAGGTTGATTTTCTCCTTGCTCTCCTTCTGCAAGTTTTCCTCAGGCTTTTAGGAATTAACTATATTGGCATTTAAATGAGTGCTTTCACATTGATTTTTAAACTATTTATTTGTAATGAATTTTAATGAATTTTAAATGGTTTCAACTCTATAGATTGTCTAAATGTGTGCATCTGTGTGCATCCATGTGTGTTTATATATGTGGTGGTATCTCCCTCTTTGGAGGATTTCAAACAGGGTGAAGCGATATCTATAAGGAGTGATTTGCATGGCAGAGTGTTGGACTGGATGGTCCTTGTGGTCTCTTCGAACTCCACGATTCTATCATTCTGTGTACACACACACATGCACAAACACACATACACAGAGACAGATGTTTTTGTATGTTTGTAATCGGTATTTGTTTTAATATTTAGTGTTAGCCCCTTTGACTCTCTTTTTAGAGAGATAAAGTGGGATAGAAATAAATCTAACCATCATCATCATCATCATCTAACTTGAGTCCTAGTATCAGGAAAAGATGAGAAATTGTTGTTGTCTCCGCATGATAATGATGTTCCTAGAGCTTTGGGACTAATAGGGCCGAGCTCTTTTTCTCTGATCCAGAGTGTGAAAATCTAGGTAAAAGCACTATTATTTATTTCGGTTACTTCTACTTTGAATAATGTTGCCCTTTTACTAGCCTGAGACAATTACTTTGTTTGGTAGGTCTTTTTCACATCACACAATTACAACCCTAGGGTTCCTCATTTACTGTCCCAGTTGAATCCTGGGGAATCCCAAAGCTTGTAGCCTTATGAGGTATCAGAGGAATCTTGCCTTTCTGAGTAGATTCATAAAATCAAGTTGGAAAAAAACACACGGGCCATCCAGTCAGGCAAAAGCAATCTGCTGCAACCTCTCTTAGCTTGTTTGATTTTCTTCATTACTAATATTGCAATTTTTTATCATACAAAGCTATTGCTTGCCCACACATGTCCTAGTTTTTATCTGCAAAATCTTGGAGGATATATAGAAGGCTTGGTAATATGGGCTCCCTTAGACGATATTGGGCTATAACTCTCATCTGGCCCAGCCACATAGAGTCCCTGATGAGGGATGGTGAGTGTTGCTATCCAACAACATCAGGACGGCTCTAGCTTGGTTATCAAGGAAATAGAACAAGAGGCAAAAGTGGAGATTCAGCCCAGTGAACATTGTTCAGGCAACTTTAAAGGAGTTAAGTTTTATTCTTCAGATATTTTAGATTATAGCTCCCAGAATTCTTGACCATTGACCATGCTGGTAGGGTTTAGAGGAGTTGTAGCTGAAAATAGCATCAGCTTCCTGATTTGAAGTTAGAGAGAAGCACCTAAACAGCTTCTTTTAGTGTCATAACCAGGCAGGGAGGCTTTCCTAGGTAGTTTTCCTGAATAATGAATATCTGATACAGGAATGGTTGAAGAAGCCATTTTGCCTCTCCACATTCTACCTCCTCTTTCCCTTTGTTCTTTCCTCCCTTTTACTCAGGGTTGCAATCTCTTTACCCACCCACCCCCAACTCCTCTAATCCGAGAAGAAGTGACAGGAAGAGGGGATGACTTCAACAATTCTCTAGATTGTATACAGCATATGACTTCCAATCTGGGCGCATAAAACAGCACAGCTCTCTGAAGCTGAATGAAAATGACAGCTCCGTGCTTTACCCAGACATCTCTGCTGCTTAGCATTAGCCAATGGCGGTGGCAAATTCTGTCTTCAAAGGCTTCTCTGAGCTCCCTCTTGGACCACATGGCAATTTTTACTGGGGAAGGGAGTGATAAAACCCTATGTTTTGCCCCAAACCCTATAGAATAACCATGCAAAAGGAAACAGATTGGGACCAACAGGATTATTGATTTATTTATTGCTGTTAGTTTACATATATACCCTGTCTTTGTTTCACTTTAATGAAGATGGTATACACAGCTCCTTTCTTTCCAAATGCATCCTCACAACATGTGGGTTAGCTCTAGGATAAGTCATGCTATGAGACCAAGGAGTGCCTTTAGTGTCTTCTCTCCTCATGGTCAGTTTTGCATGGCAATTGAAAGAATTTATGGGTCCTGTGGCAAATTTGATGCTGGGGGCTCTGCTGATGTGCTGGGACTCAGTCATGTTTCTACAAAGCTGAGGGTCACCTGTGAGAATTAATTGTCTGCATAGAGTGTGTATGAGAATTCTTGCCTCCAGCTTGTCCTTGTTCTGAATGACAGATATGCCGCTTTTCCCGATTACATGGAAAACAGGGAATAGAGAACAGATACTTCTTCACAGCTCCTTCAAATGCAAAATAACTTACAAAGGATTCCTCCCTTATGACAGTGTCTTACACCACTTGTATGCTTTTCTCTCTCTGGGAAATACAAAAGAAATTGATTCTTCATTCAAACATTGGTTGGAAATCTTAGGTGGCATTCACTCATCCTCTGACCATTTCCTTTCCCACCCTTTCCTAGGGGACTTTGGCCTCTGCTCTTAAAATTTTCTCTAATCTTTCTCTACTTACAAATACAGAATAGTGCTGATCAAATACAGAATAGTGCTGTTCTATTCTGCTTTGTTCAGACCTCACTAGGAAGACTCTGTCCAGTTTTAGGGACCACAGTTCAAGAAGGATATTGACAATGGAATAAGTTCTGAGAAAGGCAATCAAAATGATCAGAGGAAACCAGTGTTTATGAAGAATGACTTAGGGAGCTGAGTATGTTTTTTTTGGAGAAGAAAAAACTCAATAGTGACATAATAGCCATCTTCAAATATCTGAAGATGTTTGTTTGTTTGTTTGTTTATTGTATTTGTATATCACCTTTCTCAGCCTGTAGGTGACTCAAGGCAGTTATCAGGGCAAAATTCAATACTTACAATGTCATAAATACAATTAAAAACGTAACATATAATAAAAACTAAACAAATCAATAAAATATAAATTCATAGTGTCTCTTTGTTAAAAATGTTGTCCGGGCTCATTGTCTAGTCATTCCATTTTCCTATGTCAGTTACTCTGCATTTGCAAATGCTTGTTCAAAAAGCCATGTCTTGACTTTTTTTCTGGAATGTTAAAAGGAGGTGGCCGATCTTATATCTATAGGGAGGGTGTTCCACAGCCCAGGGGCAACCACCGAGAAGACATGCCTTACAGAAGATGGTGCAAGCTTATTTTCTGTTTTTCCACAGACTAGAACCTGAACCAAAGGATTTAGTTACTAAGAGATTTCACCTAAACAGAAGGAAAAGCTTCTTTATTGTAAAATCTGTTCAGTAGTGGAACATCCTGATTCAGAGGGAAGTGAACTCTCCTTATTTCAAGAACGTTAAACAGAGATTGGACGGACACCTGTGTATTCCTACATGGCAGGGGATTAGAATAAATGGTCCTTGGGATCCCTTCCAGATCTAAAATCTATGATATAGTCTCATCATTATTACTCCCTAAAGATAAAGAAATATTCCACCTTATCATTGTTGTTGTTCATTTGTTCAGTCGCTTCTGACTCTTCGTGACCTCATGGACCATCCCACGCCAGAGCTCCCTTTTGGCCAGTCTCCTCCCCCAGCTCCTTCAGAGTCAAGCTAGTCACTTCAAGGATACCATCCATCCATCTCATCTTATCATAAATAATTGAAATGTTCTTGTGGCTGGGATGTAGGGTAAGAGCTCAATATTGGCAAGGAGGTTGTTATTAACTTTGCTTACTTGCAGATAGAGAAAACTCCCATTACACCATGTAACAAAATTTGAAAAAAAGATCTGTTCCTGGTTTGAAAATATTATTTCCTGTTTAATTGTACTCATTTTGTGATACTCATTTTGAAAGTAGTTGTTATACTTCAGAAACTTCATTTTTGTGGCTGCTACAAACAATGTTGAATTGGTTGAGACCCTATGAGATATTCATTGAAAAATTATAGCAAAACGTACTGCAGGATGTCCTGCAAGTTTTTGCAGTTTAATAAATGTTTTACATGTCTTTATAATAGAAGCAATTGGGAAATGACATTTATAACCCAGGAACAAAAATCATGTTACATGGTTTTATCATTGAAACATCCTGAAATACGAAGCCTCTTAAAGCACATGTACGCAAAAGTGCACTCCATATATTCAGTATAGCTTACTCCCAAGTAAACAAGTAAGTAGGTTAGATCACAGACAGCCTTTATAATTACTGGTATTATCACTATTATTAATTTTTACAGCCAGAATAAGTCTACTCAAAGGAGCAAAAATAATTTAACTAACCAGTTTTTAACCAAAATTCATGTACATCCATACTTTAAACAACTACGTAAGTCTCAAAGTAGCACCTTTTATAATACACACTGGGCCATGGTGGTGCAGCAGGTTAAACCGCTAAGCTGCTGAACTTGCTGACTAGAAGGCTGGCAGTTTGAATTTGTGGGACGGAGTGAGCTCCTGTTGCTAGCTTCTGCCAACCTAGGAGTTCAAAAATAATCAAATGTGGGTATATCAAATAGTTGCAACTTTGATGGGAACGTAACGGTGCTCCATGAAATCATGCCGGCCACATCACCTTGGAGGCATCTATGGACAATGCTCTTCAGCTTAGAAATGGAGATGAGCACCACCCCCCAGAGTCGGACTCAACTAGACTTAATGTCAAGGGGAAACCTTTACCGTTATAATATACACAGAGCTATGCAAATTACTTTGGTGCTTTGAAGTCAGTTTGTAGCAGTTGAAGCAACCTGAAGATAAAGGGAAAAGAAAAGAGGAGGACATAAAACTGGGACAGTTTAAAAACAACTGTGAAAGTGGGCCAGCAGAAAATTAACTGAAACTGTTCCTACCAAATCAGGACAGTAGAGGGTATGCTTCATTCCTACTGTGAGCTGAAATGTCCTTGACAGTGGATGCTCAATTCACAAACATGAGACAGTATTAACTCAGAGCCACCCAGGGAATTGAGCCCTGGGGAATGACTGCAGCAAATCCTTTCAGAAATCAAAGTTCCCACAGCTAATGGTTTGGTTTCTGTAACCAACTTAGTTGCACAAGTCTTTCAACATAGTCATTTTAGTATTGTTTGTATTATTAATAAGCACCATTACACCCAAGGAGATTATAATGTAGACATCATTTATATATTTATATAAATGTAATATTTCATACAAAGATTATGTTTCCTGTTAATTTTATGAACAAACAATTGAACCATGAATGCCGAAAGAAGACAATAACATGTTTTCTTTTCAGCATCAGCCATAGAAGTTCCTGAAATAAATCTTAGTGTCCACAAATATTTTACAGATTAGGGGAAGCTGTTGCCAAGCTGTGCGTATTAGTGTGTGCGCGAACATGCATGCAGGTGCAGCCATGCATGTAATTGCTAATGCTTTTGTGAAAGAAACAAATGATGTGCATTCATTATTTCCCTATTCCCTTGTAAGTAGCAGTCAATGAATTGGAGGTGAGATAAAGAGATACAGTGAATGTATTTCTGTCACCTTACACATTTCTTTAAATAAAATGTTACCAGGGAAACATGTGTTTTAAGCGGAGGCATGTGTGTGGCATAAGCAGTCACACCTCTCTTCTAACATATAGCTTGGCCTTTCTGTCCAAATATGTGAAGCCGACACAAACCTCACACTTTCTCCAGATTTGTCACATTTACTAGGAAATTCCTACTGAGATGGCACAGAGAAAGAGACTATATAACTTCTGATCAGAATAAAAACAGTAATAATTAATAAACACGATCCTTAAAAACCTGTCTTAAGAGGAAGTATATTCCAATTCACTATATAAGTAACTTATAGACCTGCATTTGTTTTTGGGTTTTGTGTACAAGTTCTTTTCAACTTTATGGAGACTTTTAACATAAATATTTTTTGGGAGGATTTATTCAGAAGGTGGGAAACTGCTCAAGTTATTTGGTACAGCTTGAGTATCCTTTACTTAAAATGCTTTGGAATATTTGCACATACATGAGATATTTTGGAGATGGGACCCAAGTCTAAACAAGAAATTCCTTTCTGCAGCTTCATATACACCATAAAGCAAAAAAGTAATTTTATATCCCCTTTCAAAAATTGTGCATAAAATAGTTTGTGTCCATTGATGGATGCCACTGTCACAAAAAGACAATACCCATGCCGACAATTTTTGATTTTGGAATAAGTTTGAATTCACCTAAGGATACTCAATCTGTACATTCTTTTTAAGTAAAGTTAAGTCAGCTTTAATAGCCTCATTTAGAAGTAGCATTAATTTATTCTTCTACAAATTGGTTGTGATAACGGTCATCCATCACCTCCAAAAATAGATGTTCACCATCACCTTCCACAATTGTGTCTTCTTCTTTCTCTGGGGATACAGAGACTAGGTGCTGCTGATGCATTCATCTCTTCCTCCTCTTTCTGGGGAGAGCGGGTATATCTGGGGGTCAGGAACAAGGATCTCATTGGGCACTCACCCACCTGAGGCAATTGCCCCACACATCCCATTGACAGATTAGCCTTAGCAAGATCAATGGAAATCTCTGAGATACTGGTAAGCCAAACACCATAGCATGGAACAGTCATCCTACGATACTAGTTTCTGGGGATGCTCCTCCAGAAAGAAGCTGCTTTAGGTTTAAAAATGATCACAGTAGAGTTTGATTAAAAAAAATTTGGAGGAAAAGAATGGATTTATTATACCAATTGTATATTCTTTTAAACAGTCTGAAATATTGCTCTGGAATGGAAAATTAATACCCATTTGCTAACTGGACTGAGAACACTCATATAACTGACTCTTTGAGGATCTATCAGAAACATGGGGCCCATTCATACTGCACAATTATTGTATTGTATTACTCCCTGTGACTATATCCTGGGATTCTGGGATTTGTAGCATGGTGAAGAACTCAAGATCTCTAGGTGAGGATTCTAAACACCTCTCTGTAAGTTGAAAGTCCCAAGATTTTATAGGACAGTGCTATGGCATTTAAAGTAGTTTTGAAGTGTGAATGGGCCTTAGAGGATAAGAGGTTTATCTCTGCAGTATTGGGCATGTGTGTGTGTGTGTGGATGTAGATTTGTTCTCTCCAGAAGAAGGGGATATTGTGCCTGAACCACAATGAAAATTTCCCACAAGTCCACACAGATAAAGACATTTAAAGGGGTAAGGCAAAATGGCTCTTTCTTGGAAAGGGGCAAGGATGTATCAGGGAACTCAGTGAGATCATGTAATTTCTTGTGTAGCTCTGAGCTGCTACAGCAAGATTCTGGGTAGTAGGTGGTTTCCAAGCCAGGGATGGTATCGATTCTTGGTTTTATTCCAGACTCTAAAGGAGCTATCCAAAGTGCTGAATCTTATCAAGTCTGGAAATGATTCACCTATCATTGACTATCATACAATACAATGGCAAAAACAATGCCGCCAGAAGAAGGGGCTTCTGATTACCAGATTGCGGGGGACAGTGGAGAACTATGTCAGGTCCTAGAGGTTCATGATTTGATGGTTCTCTATCTTTAGTCATCAATTCCTTAGTCAGCATAACTATTCTTATGTTTTGTAATTGCAAAAGAAATGACATATCCTTGTCAGCTCCTTAATGGCACAAAGGAATTAGTGCACAAAGAAAAATGCAGCACATCAAAAGTAAGTGTTCATACATGGAATCACCGATTGTTATTCTGATTCAACCCTACACATAGTTTGGAAAGTTATTTTAAAGGTAACTGACTACAGTTGTAAGTTACAGCTGAATTTCAAAAGTAATGAAAACCATTGCTTTCCAGTCACTCTTTAAGAAGGTCAGGTTAAGTCAAAGCAACCAAGTTAAATTTAGTTCCTTTTAGAAAACAACACTAAAATGTTAGAATCCACTGGAGTGTAATCCAAAAACACACTCCTCCCATTCACAAATACAAGTCAATGTTTGAACTATGTGATGTTCCTCTTCTATCTTGTAGTGAGGTGTATTCATTTACATTAACTAAAAGTTACACTTTTGAAGGAGTGATGATATGCCATGAAAACTTACAATTGTAACAAAACTTAGTTATATCAATGTATTGGTATACGGTACCACTATTTATTTGTAATACCATCCAAACTCTCATTTGTCCATCTAGCACCCACTTCCACCCCACAAAATTTCTGCCAACATGCATAAGGGTCTCTCTTTTCCCTGCAGAAATTCTATGCGAATCAACTCCACCATACAGTTATTTCTGGACAGATCTGCTTGCAGTTGAATGGATCGGCTGCTTCCCACGGCGTTTGCCCTTCACCAAGTTTCACAGGCTGTTCACATCATCTCTGTCATCCATAGTATAGTTTGATGGCATTTCAGAACCCTTTCAAGGTTAAAAACGCTTCTAAAATGTCAGAACATTTTCAAAATAATAATAATAATGATGATAATGGGTCCAAATAATTTCCAAATATTTTCTTTCAGGTGGACTATTTCCAGAGAGGCTAACACCAAACTTGGTAGCAGACGCCAACATTTATAGCCTTTTAATCTAAATGTATTCGTAATAAGCTGAAATCACTGAGGCAGATAATGCTAGAATAAAGTCTGACATATTTAAAATTGATTTAAAATACTGTAATGCATTACTTTGATTTTTTTATCTTTTTGCAATTGCTTTGAAATATAAGTTGTTCTATAATTTGAAATTAATAAAGAGGGAGACATCGAAACAGACTTTCCTTTAATAACTTGCCTCATGGCCACAAGCAATCAGGAATTTCACACAGACATATGAACAAGCTGCGCACGATAGTAACCTCTATGGGCTTATTTTAAAAATACAGACACTCTAGCTCTATATTCAGCACTACCATTTGACATAGAGCTGATATGATCTGGGGCCAAGCTGAAATCTGAATAATTATAAGAAAGAAAAAGGATCTCCCTCCTCCCAAATTCTAATACTCACAGACAGTGTTCTGTCCATTCTCAAGAAGGAAGACTCTAGGAAGTCTCTGAAGCTTCTAGCAATGGAAAGGGTTTTTGTAATTATCAATTCCCAAAGTGAATAAAGGGTTACCCAACAGTTGCGGAACTCCACTGAGAAGAATAATAAACCAGTGACAATTTTGCACCATTTCCCCCTGGTATTTGACATGCCAAAGCACTCCTTTGCTGCGCCAGCTCCACTGGCTGCCAGTCTGCTACTGGACACAATTCAAAGTGCTGGCTTTAGCCTATAAAGCCCTAAAAGGTTCTGGCCCTGCTTATCTGTCCAAACATATCTCTCCTTATGAACCATCCAGGGATTTCAGATCTTCTGGAGAGGCCCTGTTCTCTGTCCCACCTTCTTCACAGGTTCAGTTGGCGGGGATGAGAAAAAGGGCCTTTTCAGTGGTGACCCCTCGGCTATGTAACGCCCTCCCCAGAGATATTAGATCAGCTCCCACTCTCCTAACATTCAGAAAAAAAGTCAAATCCTGGTTTTGTGAGCAGGCTTTCTCAAATGCAATGTAGTAAATAATTACTTGACCTCGGAACAGCTGGACAATGGCAAGATTCTGGAAATTAGATACATAGGATTTATGTTATTATTGATTTTATTGTTTATGGAATTTTAAGGATGTTTATATGCTTTTAACTGTTTATATTATTGTGGCATCGAATTGTGCCGGTTTTGTAAACCACTCTGAGTCGCCCTCGGGCTGAGAAGAGCAATATAGAAATATAGTAAATAAATAATAAATAAATAAATTGTGCGGGAATTATTTAGTGGAGAGAAGCACGTGGTTTTGTGCAAACTCCTCTGAAAGTTTCCCGTTCTTTTTATTATGATTTAAGGAGTATTTCCAGGCTTGCATCCAAATTTTCTTGAAATGTTTTAGGTTTTCTTTATTCCCTTTTCCTCTTGTGTGCTTTCTTTTCCCCTTCCCAATCATCAGTTTTCACATAGAGCCATTCAGTAGTCACTTGCAGAGCCTGTCAGCCTTTTCACCAATTTCCACTGAGTTTTCTTTATTATTATTTGGGAGTTAGAGTCAAAATGCTTAATGTCTTTACCAATATTAGACTAATTAACCATTAGGATCATTTTGTTTTGCTGCAAAGATTTATCTTTCCCTCATTTCATCTCTGTTGAACCTACACCCTTGAAACAATGGCTGCCATCTTCGCTAGTTTCAAGATAATACTGTGGTGGCCATGTGAAAAAGCTAAAAACTATTGGAAGATGTTTCATAAAGAGTGTCAAACTATTTTAAAAGTAGAATGGTCAATGAAACCGGGATATTCCTATTAAGGATGTATGAGTCTGAGCTATTTGAGGATAGCAAGAAAGAGAAGTTCTTTACATACTTGATAATTGCAGCAAGAATACTCTATGAAAAAGTTTGGAAAATGGACATTATACCAATGAAGGAACTCTGGATAGAAAAAATAATAGAGATTAAGGATATGGATAGACTGACATTTTTATTAAAGAAAAATACCGGCAAAAGCATGAAAACGACAAATTGGACAATTTTGGAAGAACACATAAAGATGTAAAGGTAATATAAGATAAGAAATAAAATAAAAAACAGATGAAAGTTGGGAAAGAAAGACTAACATAATAAAAATTAATAGAGATGTACGTAAGGAAGAAGAATGGAAGCCACAACAAACTTCCCCTTCCTTCCCTTTTTTACCCCCCCCCCTATTTTTTTTTCTTATTTCTTTTTTGATTCTTTGAAATTTCCTCCTTTTCTTTGATTATATTGGTGCCCCTCTTTCAATGTATCATTTATGATTTTAATATTGAGTCAATTTGCAATAAATATCATTTTTTTAAAAAGATAATACTGTGCACACAACTATGTTTGGATACATTTTATTTTGGAAAATATTGGGTTAATTTAAACTAACTTGGGGAATAAGAATTAAAACTCCTTAGAAATGTCAAATATTTTTCATATCAGTAAAGACTTTTTTCTCTATACAGGATGAGGCATCATAACTTCCTTTTTTCAAAACTTAATAAAACCCATTGTATGAATCAGAATTTTTTTTATAATGTAGGCGTATACCTAAAGTTTTGTTTCACGTAGTTTTGAAGATCAAATTAGGTAGGTGACGTCCCCCATTCTCCATACATTGAGTAAACCAATTTCTGGCATTTGTCATGATTCTTGCCAGCATAGCAGGAGCTATGTTGGCAATTTCTTCCTGGATGTTAGGCTTCAAATCTTGTAGAGTCCTTGGACAGTTCACATAAACACGGGATTTCAAAAAACCCCATAGAAAAAAATCACAAGGGGCCAAATCTGGAGAATGGGCTGGCCACTCCAAATCCGCTCAAAAAGTAGGCCTCAATGGCAAAAGCACGCTCCTCACTGTTCCAACGCATGCTGGCGACTGAACTGTGTCAGGACAAAACCTTATACTCCCACCTCTCGAGCGAGACCACTAGCGCTCCGCTACGTCTTCAACCAACTGAATGGCACGCATTTTAAAAAAGAAAGTTATGCTGCCTCACCCTGTAGAAAAAATTCCAATACAACACTCTGGGATGGTCAAATATAAGGAGAATACTAGGGAGGCATATTCGTTGGGACGGATCATACTGGCTGTAGGCAAGGGGGTCTGCACATTTTAGTCCAACAGAGCAGTTTTACCAAACCCTCTTATGTCCTCTCCACTTGACAGAAAAAAACAAGGGGCAGTCTTGTCCTGAATCATGTTTTATAGAAGGCAGCAGGAGAAATTCATGATTTCTCTTTGCTTCCATGCAAGTTGAACAAGACTCTGTCTCTTCTTTGAATCTTCTAAATAAGACACATAAAAGAACTTTAACAGCACCATGGAATTATGTTCTTTGTAACGAGGTTTGAACAAAATAAGAAACAGATGGAGAGGTCAGTGCAGCATCTTGTGGGAATCTCCATAAGTGACAGAATAGTCTACATTTCTTTCAAGCCAATGTGTGTGTGTAACCTGAGGGCTTAAGAGAAAGACTGAATTGCTTCTAACTTGTTTGCACACCGCACTTATCTCCAAAAACCTACCCATTTCACCTGTCATTTCCAGCATTTTAAAAATTTTATTCATTACATTTGGCCCGGCCTCACTTTTAAATGCGTCGTGGTGTTTTGTCTAATGTTTATTGCTATTGTTTTAATGTTTATTGTTTTGCTTTATGAGTATTTATTGTTGGATTGCTATGCTGTTGTTTTATTGATGTGTTGGGCCTTGGCCTCTTGTAAGCCGCACAGAGTCCTTCGGGAGATGTTAGCGGGGTATAAATAAAGGATAATAATAATAATAATAATAATAATAATAATAATAATAATGGTATGAACAATATCAGGAAAAACCGTCTCACTAGAGAGATTTCCACAAACATTTGAAGACGTGTACATCTATACATATAATAAAAGTGAAACAAACTTGGCACACATACCTGGTATGACGAAATCTGATTACTGGAGGAGTTGGGGGGGGGGGGGAAACTGACCCTTCTTTTTGGGAGTTGTAGTTCACCCACAGCCAGAGAAACTGTGACTTCCACTAATGATGGACTTGGACTAAACTTGGTACACAGAATGCCTAGGACTAACTCAACCTACTGGATGGGTTTGAGGGGGGCCACTCACCATAGTGGGAGTTGTAGTTTACTCTACTGCCAGAGAGCACACTGGACACCATCATTGACACATCCATAGCAAACTTGCCCAACATAACAAAGTTAAGTACTGATGGAATCTTTTGGGGTTAACTTAGCATGATATAAGTTGTAGTTCACCCACAACTTTATGCATTTTGTACAATTAAAAAACTGACTTTTTCAAATACCCCAGGCAACACCAAATCCCCAAGCTAGCATAGTATAAACATCATATAGTGTAATGTGTGAACACCTCAATGAACACCTCAAATATATAACTAGAAGTCCCAATGTAACACTTGTACTTTCCACTATATATAAGTAACAGTACAATAATAATTACAGTACAAGGGTACAGATCAGTAACCTGGGTACAGTGAACATGTGCTGAGTGAAATGTATGAAAACCTATCTATGTACAAATGAACCTGCAGCATACACAAGTGCAGTTATGGCTCCTGTGTTGACTGCAACATGTTGAACATCTCTTATATCTAGCACAAATGAGAGAAATATCGCCTCTAAATATATATGCCGGATGAGAAAGAGAGGGTGGTTGGTAACAAAGTCAAAATGGGGCTTGCATAAAATGTTTTTAAATGGGTATTTGGAAACTCCTGGAATATTAGAGGATTCCTTCTAGAAGTGACTGAGTTGGCTGGTTTACTTAGTAGGCTTTTTAATCTTGTATGAGTCTCACAAGGCACAGAGGCAATTTTGTTTTATTTTTTGAAACACATATTTGCATTGGTGCATCGCGTGTAAACAAGCAAACCACCAAGAGCAATCAAAAAGCTATTTGAAAAGCATTCAAGAAAAACAAAAGATCTATGCAAGGAGTGGGGAAGACTCTAGCCTTCATTCTATGCATGGTTTGGAGTTCACTCTCTTTAAGGCTAAACTGAAAAGGGAAACTCTGATGTCTGGGGTGGCCATTGCCACATCACCATTTAATTTGGGAGGTGATTCAGAAGCACAACATCTGGGAGATTAAATGGGTACAAAGAGGGCTTCACATTGGCCACTCCAGAAGCAATGGGAATCTGATGTGGACAAATGGTGACATTAGTCTCACCAGCAGCTTCATGTTTATTTCATCATCTTGTTCTGCTCTCAAAAGCTCCTCCAGATCCAATCACACTTCTCCAAACTTTCAACATAATTGATGTCATGATGCTGGCATCACTCGGCCTACTAGGGTTGTCCCAAACCAATATGAGAGTTTTCTGAGAGTTGTAGACCAAAACAATAATGTTTCCCAACTCTGCCTCATCAGTATCATAGATGGATGCTTGAGGCATCAAGATTGAAAAGTAGCAAGGGCTTATGGGAAACTGTTAAGGGAAGAATAATGTCTTGTGATGTTTACGATTTTTGTGAAAATGTTGTGTGTACTGGAGAAATGAACATAAAATGTAGTTTTGTATGCAGTGGATAGCCACCTGCCCCAAATGTTGAGAATTAAGGATCTGGGGAAGGACAAGCTCAGTTCCATATTCACTTGAGAAGAAGGGAGAAGGAACTGCAGTCATACTAGTTCCTGCCTATTATTATTATTATTATTATTATTATTATTATTATTATTATTATTATTATTATTCTGACACAAAAACACAGTATGTCACAGTAAATGGGATCTATATGCTGGATTTCGTATCTCAAAATCACAAGTTGAACACCTCCCAAGCGTCTAGGACTGTGTGATGTATTTTCGAATGATGCATGCAGATCCAAGTAAGGGGGCCTTTTGCAGTTTACAGATCGTGATTTTGTCAATGTTTATTGTTTCCAAATGTTGGCTGAGATCTTTTGGCATGGCACCTAGTGTGCCAGTGACCACTGGGACCACCTGTACTGTTTTATGCCAGAGCCTTTGCAGTTCGATTTTGAGGTCCTGATATTATTATTATTATTATTGTCATAATAATAATAATAATAATAATCATCATCATCATCATCATCATCATCACCATCATCATATAACATATATTGAACTAGCCTGGCCCAATACAAGGTAGGGTGTTGTGTTTTTTAGTCACTGAAACCATTCTTGTCAAATACCATGTCTCCTACAGTAATATCACATCCCTCAGGACAATGTTAAGTCCAACAACAGAAGAAGCCACTCCACTCTCAAAGCCTACTAAAGTTTTTCATTTTTATACCATCTCAATCCCACCTCTTTACTCAGGAACAGAAACATGGTGGTCCATGTTCTGTTTTGCATGTTTTATTTTTATTTTTAAAATCCCGTTTATTCGTCTAACAACCCTGTCAGCTGGCATTATAATCATGGACGCACTCAGCCATCTCTAGCAAATGAGCTCCCCCTCCCTCAGCCTCTCTTACAGGCCAGCTGTACCCTTCACTGTTCCTGCCAAAAACTCTGTCACAGCGCAAAATGACATTGCTTGACCACCCCCACCCCCAAACGCCAGAGAAATAGCAGGAAATCAGCAGAATCATGGACTGAATTCCTATGATGCTGGGGGGTGTAAATAAAAAGATTAGAGGGAAAGGAGTAAGGCAGATCAAGGCATTTTCTTCCAACAAAGTACAATTTGGATCTTCAAATATTTTACTAAATTCTGTTTTGATATAAAAGGCTTCTTAACAAACAAGAAAAGTGAAAAAGAAGACTAGGGGTGGGTGCTGAATTGAATTCAAAAAGGGCATCTAATATATGTCTCTAATTCTAAAACACCCCCCTCCAACATAAACATCTCTTAAAATGGGGTATATCTTAGAATTATAGGTATATCTTATTTATTTTTGTTGTTCGTGGTGGTATTGAAATTAGGGTGCATATTACAATTGATGGCATCTTACAGTTGAAGAAATATGATCTTTTTCAGAAGGAGAAACCCAATTCAGGGTTCCTCCAAATAAAGCAAGTGTGTTGGGAGGTTGAAAAATGCATTGCTATGGTTTGGGGATTTAAAAAAATCAAAATAGTGTTTATCTAACTATTTTCCTGATAATTCTTGGCACCAGCTGCAACATTTTATTCCCATTTTAGAGTATTTTCTAAAATAAAAATCTAAGATTTCCACTTTAGGTTTTTCCCCCAGCCATAACCCTTTAGCCCTATGGTTCTAATTTATTTTTTAAAAATTCAGAGAGGATAAAAATTGCCTTTCAAATAATTGATCTGTCTCAACTATGCCCCCGTGATTATTATTTTGTGTGTGTAAACAAACAGCTCTGTTGCAGATGCAACAAACTAAGAACAAAAGAAAGGAACAAAACCAAAGCAACTGTATCATGATTCAAATTTAGACCAATCTGGAAGAACCATCAAATCAAATTCTCAATACACATTGGAGAAAAATAAATATGACTGTGAATATGTATCTGCTGTTGACTTGTTTACCCCAAATAAACAAGTCAACAGAGCGAGGTGGCTGTCTCTGGAAGCCCTTTTAGGTGTCACAAAATTGTTCTTTAGTATTTTTTTCCTGGAATCTAATGGGAGAGGCACTTGAAGAATTTTAAAGCTCATGCACCAAAATCACGTTACCAGCTTTGGGTGCTATGCACCATGACTTGAGGAGGAGGCACCATTTGCTGTTCCATCCTCAGAAAGAAAACCATTTCAGGATGACCCCGATCTCACTTAATTTCCATGACCTCTTGGCAGCTCCAGCCAATGAAGCAGAGAATGGTAGGGAAGTACTAAACAAGGTATGTCAAATCAGAGAAAAGCCTTTTACTAGATGGTAATGGGGGGCAGATGCAGGTCATAGCAGCCACTTAGTAGGAGCTTTGTGTCCCTACATTTCATGATTGGGGACTTTTAATTTGGTTGGAAACTGCAGGGTTTGTGATAATTATTTTATAAAGCAACATACCACTGTTGCCCATTCATTTTGAATTATGAGTGACATAACACATAACTGAAATAGTGCATTTTTGCAGGACAGGTATCTGCGCCTTAATTTATTCACATCCAACAAAAGCTATACCAGGTCCTCTAGCTCATCTCTATGGTATTCTTGGGTCAGAGGTCCTACATTTCAATACAGTTTTCTATTTCTGTATCCACACCAACTATTATTTACATCACTTATATCCCGCCCATATCAGCCCGCAGGCGACTATGTATTGTCAGTGGATATGAGAGTCATACTATATTGTTAATTAACTTTTTAAATCCCCTAAATAATAATAATAATAATAATAATCATCATCATCATCATCATCATCATCATCATCATTTTGCAGCCCAGGAGCAAGCCATCAGAACCAATGCAATTAAGGCCAGGATTGAAAAAATCAACAGATGACCCAAAATGCAGGCTGTGCAATGAAGCTGATGAAACCATGGACCATCTCCTCAGCTGTTGCAAGAAAATTGCACAGACGGACAACAAACAAAGACACAACTCTGTGGCCCAGATGATTCACTGGAACTTATGTCACAAGTACCACCTGCTAGCAGTAAAGAATTGGTGGGATCATAAACCCGCAAAGGTCATGGAAAATGAACATGCAAAAATACTATGGGACTTTCGAATCCAGACTGACAAAGTTTTGGAACACAATACACCAGACATCACGATTGTGGAAAAGAAAAAAGTCTGGATTATTGATGTCGCCATTCCACGTGACAGTCACATTGAGGAAAAACAACAGGAAAAACTCAGCCGCTATCAAGACCTCAAAATCGAATTGCAAAGACTCTGGCATAAACCAGTACAGGTGGTCCCAGTAGTCATTGGCGCACTGGGTGCCGTGCCAAAAGATCTCAGCTGGCATTTGGAAACAATAAACATTGACAAAATCACAATCTGTCAACTGCAAAAGGCCACCTTACTTGGATCTGTGCGCATCATTCGAAAGTACATCACATAGTCCTAGACGCTTGGGAAGTGTTCGATTTGTGATTTTGTGACACGAAGTCCAGCATATAGATCTCGTTTGCTGTGACATACTGTGCTTTTGTGTCAGTAAAATAAATTTATATACTGCTCTATCTCCCCTAGGGAACTCAATGTTTCCACATGCAAACATAAAACATACAGAGTAGTCATTTAAAATATAAATATCACCTGTTAACACAATCCTATGCATTAAAACAAACCAATTCCACATTATTACATTGTGCAAAATGAGTTACCAGTGGCCCAAATCACAAGTGGGCCTGGACAGTATAAATGGGCTGGTTGGGGCTCATGTGGTAGTAGTATAGGTTGGGGAATGAGTAAAGTGCAGAAAGTGGACCTAATTAATGGTCAGGGTAGGGCCTGGGTCTACTTATTGCCAGGGCCTCCTAGCAATTTTGAAGAAAGGTCTGGGCCAGTACCACAAAGTGGGGAAGGAACGGAGGAACGGTTAAGGTGCTGGCCAGGCCCTAACTGATGGCTGGGAGCCTCGGGCCTGAGACTAGTTGTTATCAAAGGCTTGATGAAACCACCAAGTCTTCAAGTCCCCACGAAAAGACCTCCCAAAAGCCAAAGCAATGTTTCTTTAATAACAAGTAAATCTTGCCTGTTGTTAAAGGTTGTTATAAATTCTCACCTCCACCTTTTGTATCATTTTTATTAAAACATTTAAGTGTAATAATGTTGAAAATAAAATAACAATCCTTTGTAAAATGTTACTTCCAAGATATTACAGGCATGGAATGCCTGGAATTGTTTTGAGAGTTGCAACCCTATCACCCTCTTTTCTCTCTTCTATTGTACTGCTAAACTAAACTAAGCTAAACTAAACTATAAAAGCATGGCATTTCCAGAGGAACACTTGCTGCTCAGTACAAGCATCTGACGAAGTGCCATGAAGGGAAGAAACTTGCAGTGTAATGCTGTCATGTTTGGGTTTCAAGACCTCAACACAATCGGGTGCAAAGGGCAGCAGGAAGGGCAGGGATGTTGCTTTCAGTTGTGGCAGCATTATTTCTGTTAACATCTAGTTTCATCATGTGAGAGGTGGGGAGAAGAGTCATGCAGGGATAACCCAATGCTGCATAGATAAAGGGCCTGCTTAATTCAGTAGCATTTTTAAAGCAGATGGTCAAATGGAAAAAAGGTGGTCCAGGCCTTGCAGAGAATCACTGCAATGGGCTGCAGCGTAGACAAGCCCTAAGGAGAGCATCCTTCCCGTTCCAAATGTTACCATGTTGACTTGATTCAATGCAAACTGACAAGGCCGAAGGCAAGCCTGCTTGGAAAACTCATGCTGCTGTGGCTGTGGATGCTTGCTGACTTTTTGGGGCCACGGAACAGGAACGGGGAGGGAAGACAGAGGGAAGCAACACTAAGAGATAAAAGAGCCAAAACAATTGGATTAGATTCTAGCACCCCGCAGTCTCAGCCACACCTCTACTGGCAAGTCATAGAAGAGCCATTTAGGAAAAGTACAGGTGTAGCCTATGAAACAAGGCAGGCCAGAACACATACAAACAATCAAACAAGATAATTAAAGTGTGTAGTGCTGGTTACAGCACGAGAGTGGGATTTGAGAGATCCAATGCTAATCTCCAGGAAGCCATGAAACCCATGGAGTGATGTTGGGCCAATCTCTCTCTCTCTGCCTGCTCACCTCTTTGTGCAGATACGTTGAAAGCAATTTTAAACGTTATTCTGAACTCACGAAAGGTAGGAAATAAATGTAATTTCTTGATAATAAATAAAGTTCATGGCATTGTCGATAAATGAGCAATGCAGGGTTGTTTAGAGGAACTCATTACCATCTCTAAAGCCCTATATATCTAGGACTAGTCATTCTGACAGACTGTATCTCCCCATATGAGACAGCCCAAACTCTAAGATTTTTGGGTCATAGGCATGCTTGATGGGAACATGGGATGGGACATCCTCCGAGGGAGCATCTACACTGTAGAATTAATGTAGTTTGGCACCACTTTAACTGCTATGACTCAAAGTTATGGAATCAGAGGAGGTATCATTTGGTGGGGTACCAGCACTATTTTGGAGAGAAGGCTACAAATCTTGTAAAAGTACAACTTCTATAATTTCATAGCATTGAGACATGGCAGTAAAAGTGTTGACAAACTGAATTAATTATGCAGTGTAGATGAACCTTGAGATTTTGGAACTCCCTTCCTAAGGAGGCTAGGTTGGCTTCATCCTTGCTGTCTTTTTGTAGGCATGTAAAATCCTTTCTATTCTAGCAACCACTTGGGGGCTGATTGTTTTACCTGTAAAGAGGCTCTAATTAAATGTACACTAGCTCTGAAATACTGCAGTGTCCAGTCCGCATTGTCAGATTGGCTCTGCAGTTGGATCTGAGAAGGGAAAGGACAATGATGTCATCTGAATTCTTCCTAAAAGTGTGTGATAGATGGCAATTGAAGGCAAATAGCAACTGAACAATACTAGAGAAATACAAGCCAACCATGCACCATCTCCTTGTTGTCAGCTTTCCTCCTCTAAATAAAGCATTTTCAGCTGAAAATGATAAATATGTTCTAACTTCATAAAGTTTGACACAGCTTCTATTGTGACTTTATAGTAACACATTTGGTTTCTTTCTGTGACTCTGAACTGAAAAGAAATGAGGGGATGGAAAACAGACAAGTACCCTCTTTTGGTTCCACAATTGCCTCCGCTGACCAGACTCAAATGCACTAATATATTCTTGTGATCTCTTAAACACCAACCATATACACTGCTTTAAGAACGAGTAATGCTAGACTTTATGAGCTTGGAGATCGTCTGTGTGACTCTGCTGCCCCCTCCAGACTCTGCACAGCTACTGGAAAACTATATAACACCTGAAACAATCCGCAGGGTGGTCAAAGAGAAATACACATATTTAGAATGACAAATCTATATACGTAAAGGGATTTCTTGGTGGCTCAATAAGAAATGATGACCCACATGCAGGAAATAATCATCAGTGATCTATCATCTTCACAAAATTGTTTTCGAGACAAACAGCTCATACTGATGTCGGACTTAATGTGGGCACCCAACAGGCATAGCCTGCCATGATGACGCCACTGACATAATACTTTCAGCTGAATGATTATTATATTTGACTGCGGCAATGAGAATAATTTTTGCCCAGAAATGGAATGACTCAGCTACCCCAACATAGGAAGATTTGCTTTTGAGTATAAGTAAACCAGCTGAGCTAGACAAACTGATGATCTTGATCAAGGAAAAATCCTTGACCAATTTCAAGAAAGTCTGGGATGTATTTATCACCTTTTGCACCAAAGATGGGGACAAAATTCTGCTATTGGTTTTCTAAGTTAGAAGAGTGTTATTTAAAATAGAAGGGTGGTCATGTAGGGACAGTTCAAAGGAATAGTAAATCGAAAAATTAAAACCAACAGGCAAAGAATATGAGACATCTAGATTAGTCTTTATTCTACAAGTTTAGTAGGGTTGTGCGGGCTGTAGAGGTTAAAATGACGGTTCTAGATTGAGTTTGTTAGTTGTTTTAGGTTAATGTTTTATATTACGAAAAAATGTTTTAGTTTTGTAAGGCGGTATGGTTCTTTTGTTTTATGAAATCTATCTTTTTGTATATGTCTTTGTTATATTGATTGGAGGTTTGTTTGTTTGAATAACAATTAGTTATAAAAATACTTTCAGCTGAATGAGGGTGTAGCAGAGTGATCATGTCTATCAGCTATCTCCATTGCGTCATGAACTATAAATATCAATATCTCAAGCAAATATGCAAATAGAACTGATCTAATTCATTATGAAGTGCCCTCACTTCCCAGAAATCCAGATATAGAGAATCATGGGATCTGAATTGTATTCGGAGCTGGGACAGAGATGAGAAATTGGAAAGAAAGGATCGGGTGGTTCCCAAACGTGCTTTTCCAGTATGAGCACTTTATATAAATTACATGTATTTAAGAAAATGATAAATATTTAAAGGAGAAAAAAGATAATAATAATAATAATAATAATAATAATCAGAATGTGGATTGTCAATGTTGCAATCCAAGGTGACAGCAGGATTGAAGAGAAACAACTGGAAAAGCTGACATAATACAAGGATTTAAAGATTGAACTCTAGCACAAGTCAGCAAAGGTGGCCCCAGTTGTGATCGGCACACTGGGTGCAGTGCCTAAAGACCTTGGCCTGCACTTAAACACAATTGGCACTAACAAGATTACCATCTGCCAGCTGCAAAAGGCCACCCTACTGGGATCTGCATGCATTATTCGCCGATACATCACCACAGTCCTAGACACTTGGGAAGTGACCGGTGTGTGATCCAATACAACAGCTAGCAGTGATCTTGTTTACTGTGGAATCATCTTGCTGTGTTTCAAATAATAATAATAATAATAATCTATTTATAGACTGTTCTCTCTCCCCAAGGGGGCTCAGGGTGGTTTACACACAAAAAAGGCAAACATTCAATGGCCAACACAAATATAAACATTTTAAAATAAGCGGAATAATACAAAAATAATAACCATAAACTTGTGACAATAGAGAAATTGACACAAAATGAGGGCCAAATATGAATAATCGAATAAACCTAGTTATAGTAATAACATAAATTAACCATTTAGACAAAAATCCTAGAAAAGGCAATTAAAATACATTAAAATCACTATACACATACACAGAGATTGGAATGTACTTTTAACTACACTTGGTGGACCATTATGCACGTGTGGACCATAATGACAGATACATAGTCTGTATTATAGAAAACCCCATAGATAGGATAAATAAATGGTTGGTGGAAATTGAAAAATTCGGAATGGTGGCGGGGTTTAAAGTAAATAAAGAAAAGACACAAATCATCACAAAGAATATGAATAAGAAAAAGCAGGAAGAACTACAGAATATATCAGGAATTAAAGTAGTCGACAAGACAAAATACCTTGGAATAATATTTACGGCCAAAAATACACAATTGATAAAAAATAATTATGAAAAGAAGTGGGCAGAAATTAATAAAAAGATGAAGAAGTGGGAACATCTGAACCTATCCATGCTGGGGAGAATATCCGTTGTAAAGATGAATATACTGCCGGAGGTCTTGTTCTTATTTCTTAATCCAAAATAATGATAAAAAAGTGGCATAGGGATATAGGAAGATTTATATGGCAAGGGAAAAAACACAGGATAAGCTTCGTAAATCTAACAGATGACAGAAACAGAGGGGGACTGGCTTTACCCAATCTCCAATTATACTACGAGGCAGCCACCCTGGATTGGATAAGGGAGTGGACAACTCTAGAGAAGAAAAAATTACTAACCCTGGAAGGGTTTGACTTAGTTAAGGGCTGGCACGGATATCTCTGGAGAGGAAAGGCAGAGAAGGAGAAAAATTTCAAAAACCACTCGATAAGATCTGGATTAATCCAAGTATGGAATAGATATAAGGAAAGATTATACACAAGAACACCATTATGGTTCTCGCCCAATGAAGCTAACTACTTAAAAGAACTACCTCGAGATAAATGGTTAGTATATAAACAATTGATAAAAATAAACACAGTAGAAGTAACACTCAAATCACAGGAAGAATTAAGGCTGTTAGACCCAACGCTCTCGTGGTTTCATTACTTCCAAATTAGAGAGAACTTTAACATAGACAAAAAAGCAGGCTTTGAAACAACGGAAAGATTCTGGGATAAGGTGATAAAGATAGATAAAAAGATAATAAGTAGAATCTATAAACAACTACTAATATGGAATACGGAAACAGAACAAATAAAAGAAAATATGGTGCAATGGGCCAGAGACGTAAATAGATCAATATCCATGACAGAGTGGGAAGAAGTATGGCAAAAGAAATTGAAATACTCATATGCAGCAGAAATAAAGGAGAACTGGTACAAAATATTCTATAGGTGGTACCTAACACCAGAAATAATAGCAAAAATAAATAAAGGAAGAACAGGAGGAAAGTGTTGGAAATGTGAGGAGAAAACGGGGAACTTTATCCACATGTGGTGGAAATGTAAAAGAGTCAAAGAATTCTGGTACCAAATAGGGAAACAAATAGAGGACATATTACAGATAAAAATCAAATTAAAACCGGAGGCCTTTTTATTGGGAATAACAGACAGTAAAATGAACAGGAACACAGACAAACTTTTCTTTTACATGACAACAGCGGCAAGGATTATCCTTGCCAGAGTTTGGAAAACAAAAGAGATACCCACAAAGGAACAATGGAATATGAAAGTTATGGACATACTAAGCATGGATAGGCTCACCGAAAGATTGGCACAAAATGATGAAACATATCAAAAAACGGATTGGACGAAATTCCTAGACTATATTAAAAAAGAAAACAAGGAGATCTATATTAGTAAACTCTAATAAACGCTCAGAGGTAATGTTCAAGAAGGAAAATGGAGACATGAGAGGAAAACTCAAGAAGAGAGGAGAGGAAAAAGGAAGAGAAGAAGGAATTGAATACAAATGATTAAATTACCATCAGCTTGGGAGGAACTGGAGGTCCACGTAGGTGTTAAGGTTTTGTGTTTGGTCCGGGTTATAGACCACTTTGGTGTTTTTTTTTTGTTTTTGTTCCCCCCCCCCTTTTCTTCTCCCCTCTCTTGTCTTGCTAGCCTAAGCTAAAGATCTGTGAAGAAAAGTACTTGTAAAGTGAAAGAATACACACAAGCAGGCTAGTGTTCCAACTATCTTTATTGTCTGTGTATGTATTTGTGCCTGTATTTGTGTCTGTATCGTTGAATGTACAGTGTTTAATGTGGTTGTATATGTGTGGGTAAATGTTCATTTTAGACTGAAAATCAATAAAATTTATTTTTTAAAAAAAGGAAATGTACTTTTAAGAAGGAACAAGGTTATCTTTTGTTCTGTAACAAATGTAGAATAATGCAGTTAATTCTCTTTTCTAATAATGAAAGTATAATTTTAAATAACCTTTTAACAAATTATTTTTAAGCTCTGTTAATCATTTCTTGGAAGTAGCATTCCAAGCTGCATGTGAATGTATACATCACACACAGATGCACATGCTGAACAGTAGATAGCCATAGCCTGAGAATATTATGGGATTGTCAAGAGGATAGTACTGAATCAAGTGGAACAGTGATCTAGGATGCCCTACCTGGAATGTATTCAAAAGAAGTACCACTGACCCATTTACTACACTCTCCACTGCAGCGGAACACAGGCTGGTGATAATCACTGCTTACAACTTACTGAGATGAATAAACAGTAAATTGTGTTCACTCTGCTGCACCACATCGCAAAATGCATGCAATTCTAATCAGCTGCGTTTTCACCCCCTCTCCTGCTGAGAAAGACACCAGTCGAGCAAAAATAAGGTAGAGAAACATCCCTCCACCCCAATTCAGTTTTGCCTTTAAAATTCATGTTCAGAGAAAATGGGCAAGATTACTTATAAGGCTGATGATGATATTTCTAAACCAATGTTATCTAGTCATTGGGGGCAATAATACACCAGAGATCTTGGGAATTTAAGACTAGGCTTCTGCCTCCCGCTCTCCACCATTCTCTAGATTACTTGAACAGCTATTAGATGGCTATATTTTGCTGTTGTTAATAGCCAACAACTTGATTTTGACGTATGTTAATCTTATGACTGAGAAACCTCAAAGTCTCCCTGTCATTAATGTCCATACTCAGGTCTTTCAAACACATGGTTGTAGCTTCCTTTATTGAGTTATCTATCTGGGATGCAGTCTTCCTCTTTTCATTCCATTTTTTACTTTACTTTACCAAGTCTGGGGTGGTTTGAATGCAATTTTCATGCTTCTTGGCAAGGGATTGGACTGGATGGCCCACGAGGGTCTCTTCCAACTCTATGATTTTAAGTGGTGTCTTCTCATGATATGTCCAAAGAATAACAGTCTCAGCTTAGTTGCTTGGCTTTTAGGAAGACTTCAGGCCTGATTTGCTCTAATACCAATTTATTGGTTTTTTGTAGCAGTCAATAGTATCCATAGATCTGTGGCCATGTGGATTCAGCACAGGTCTTCACAGCTACTTATGGACTCAACGCCAAGACTTTACCCTCAGAAGACAATCATAGTCATCCACGGGTGATAGCTTATGATGATAAAATCTTCTTTCCAACCTCAAATTTCAAATGAGAAATATGATGGCATGGACAACCCTGACTTTAATATTCAATGATATTGTTTTATATTTGAGGATCTTGTCCAGTTCCTTCATAACTGTACTTCCAAGTGCTAATCTTCTTCTGATTTTTGACTACAGTCTCTAGTTTGATTACTAGAGACTGTAATTAGTTAAATAAAATATGGAGGCCTTTTGATTTTTGTCAATTCTTCACTGTCTATCTTAAAGTTATGTAAATAATATGTAGCATTATTTTTTCCTAAATGTTCAGCTGTAAACCTTAACATTTTTCTCATGTCTTTGGAATCCAGATTGGACATTTGAGATGTTTCACTCTGTTTCTGGTAAAAGTCTTTTCTTAAATGTTGTGAACATCAATTTTATTTCATAGGATATTAATGCAATAGTCTAGTACAGGGGTCCTCAAACCTTTTAAACAGAGGGCCAGGTCACAGTCCCTCAAACTGTTGGAGGACTAGATTATAATTTGAAAAAAAAAAAGAATTAATTCCTATGTACTCTGCACATGTCTTATTTGTGGTGCAAAACCACTTAAAAACAATACAATAGTTGAAGAACAATTTTAACAAATATAAACTTATTAGTATTTCAATAGGAAGTGTTTGCCTACTTTTGGCTGATGAGTAGGATTGTTGTTGCTATTGTTGTGTGCTTTCAAGTCTTTTCAGACTTAAGTTGACCCTGAGCGAGGGCTGGGTAAAAGACCCTTAGCCCCCGGGCCTTAGTTTGAGGACCCCTGGTCTAGTAGTTGGTGCAATCCCTGGGGAATTCTTTTGGAATGTGTATTCAGCATTTCTACTATGTGAGCCATTGTTTTGATTTCTGGTTTTGTTGATAGGGTTTAGAGCTTGTGTGGAATCTGTCTCTGTAGCTTGAGCACATGGTATGCCATCTGCTCCTGGTGATTTATTTTTCTCAAGTACGCTGAGGACAGTTTCTACTTCACTTTCTAAAATTGTGGGTTCATCTTCAAATGGTTCTTCCTTGAATGACTCTGTCATTCTTTCATCTCCTTTACATAATTTTCTAGTGCATTTCTTCCATTAACTAATTATTTTTTTCTTGATTGTGTGTTGTCTTCCTCTATTTGGTTGTAGCACTCTTTTCTTTCTTGCTTTATTTCCTTTCCTTTCTTTCCCTTTCCCTTTTTCTTTCTTTCTTTCTTTCTTTCTTTCTTTCTTTCTTTCTTTCTTTCTTTCTTTCTTCTTTTTTTCTGGTAACAACATTCCTTCCTCACAATGTCCCTGGCTTCAGCCCAGAGTTCTGCTGGCTCCCAGTCAACTAAATGTAAAAGTGCAAATCTATTTTTTTTTTACATTATTTAAACTCTACAGAACTGTCTTTCAGCCTGTTTTGGGTAGAATGTGTTTTAGTGTTCTTTTTTATTCTTAGTCTAATTTTTCATACGAGCAATTCATGGTCTATGCCGTAATTTGCTCTTGGACTTGTTTTTTTAAAAAAATCTTTATTGAATATTTTCATAACACACTATAGCTTAAAATAGTAACAAGATTAAAAAAAACTGGTCTAAAGTAAAGACCATAAAAATAGAATACAAAAGGAACAGAGCAAAATCAAAGGCAAGAAGAAAGAGAAAAAAATAAAAAGAAAGGAGAGAGGAACAAAAATGAAAAAAGTAAGAAGAAAGGGAAAAGAAAAAGAGAAAAAAGGAGAAAAAGAGGAGAGAGGGAAAGTTTTGCTTTTCTTCGGTCCAACTTCCAGGCTACTTGGTCTTGTTTTTGAAGAGGTAATTTAACTTCTCTATGTAGTGTATTTGGTTTTGCCCATCAGTTGACATCTATGAATGCAGCCTCCTCTTTGTTTGAATTTTTTTTGTTGTTGTATCAGGAGCGACTTGAGAAACTGCAAGTCGCTTCTGGTGTGAGAGAATTGGCCATCTGCAAGGACGTTGCCCATGGGACGCCTGGATGTTTTGATGTGTTACCATCCTTGTTAGAGGCTTCTCTCATGTCCCCGCATGAGGAGCTGGAGCTGATAGAGGGAGCTCATCCGAGCTCTCCCCGGATTCGAGCCTGCGACCTGTTGGTCTTCTGTCCTGCCGGCACAGGGGTTTAACCCACTGCGCCACTGGGGGCTCATATTTGCATGAAAAATATGGTTGTAATGAAAACACTTTTGGCCTCCCAAAATTCATTCTGTTTTTCAGCTGCTTCATTTCTTGGTCCTAAACTAAATTTTCTTACAATGTTTGGTTCTGCTCTGTTGCCTATCACCTATGATTATCAATATGTCTTGTCCTGTCAGCATAACTACTTGGTTTACATAATCATGTAATTCTATCACCATGGAAATAGTGCCATAGTGGAAAATGTCAATATATAATTTGTACAGTGTCATTAACATTGATTTACAAAGCAACAGCAGAATGTACTTCCTACAACAAGTAGCTTTAGTTTCAAATTTAACAAAGGAAAAACAATAATGGAAAGAAACGAAAGTAGGAAAAGTACATGCATGGGTTCAATTGGGATTAGTTTCAAAAGGGAATAGAGGTGTATTTCCAGTCTGTGTTTCATGTGTCAATTCATCATTCTGGTCTGTCTTTCTGGTCATTTTAAAATCTGCACAACAACGTAGATAGATGGCTGTGAGTTTTCTGGGCTGTATGTCGATGTTCCAGAATCATTATCTCCTGACATTTTGCCCACATCTATGGCAGACATCCCCAGAGGCCAGCCATAGCAGAGCACCTGATGAACCAACATGGACACAGAGTATTATTTGAGAACACAGAAATGCTGGACCACTCTAACAACTACCATAACAGACTACACAGAGATGCCATTGAAATCCACAAAAATGTGGACAATTTCAACAAAAAGGAGGAAACCATGAAAATGAACAAAATCTGGCTACCAGTATTAAAAAACTCTAAAATCAGGACAGTAAATAAAGAGCAACACTAAAAAAACTGGAGAATTCCAAACAAGAATAAATCAGGGCCAGCTAACACCTTCCAACAAATGACCCCCCAGGCAGCAACCAGACAAGCTTTGAAGCTGCAGGGCCATTAAATGCTAATTAAGGTGGTCAATTGCAACATTCACACTTGCCTCCAACAGACAAGAGTTCTTTCCCCCACCATGGACATTCCCCAGATATATAAACCTCACTTGCCTAGTTTCCAACAGACCTCACAACCTCTGAGGATTTTTTTTTTCATGTCAGGAGTAACTTGAGAAACTGCAAGTCACTTCTGGTGTTAGAGAATTGGCCGTCTGCAAGGACATTGCCCAGGGGGCGCCCAATGTTTGATGTTTTACCATCCTGTGGGAAGCTTCCCTCGTGTTCCCGCATGGGAAACTGGAGCTGACAGAGGGAGCTCAATCCGCTCTTCCGGATTCAAACCGCTGACCTGTTGGTCAGTGGTCCTGCCAGCACAAGGGTTTAACCCATTGTGCCACCGGGGGCTCCACCTCTGAGGATGACCACCATAAATGTGGGAGAAACATCAGGAGAGAATGCTTCTGGAACATGGCCATACAGCCCAGAACACTCACAGACACCTAGTGTTTATGGCCATGAAAGCCTTCAACAACACAACTTAGATTAGTATTTCTGAACATTTTTATTGTAAAGCTATGCACTTCTAAATACGTTATCTTGAAAAGTATGAATTTTTGTGGGGGGTTTTTTGCTGACAAGAAGTACATCACAAAATAAGTTAAAATTTCAAAAGACTGCTGCATTTTAATCTTTAGATTAAGCTGAGTCAGTTCCTGCTGAAACACAAAAACGAATTATTTCAGTGTCCCATGTTTTAGATAGGGTATATAAGCTAAACAGTTAATCAAAAGTAATTAACCATTTTTTAAATAGAAATTAGAGGGAAGTCATAGAGATGTGGTGTTAATTTAGTGATCTAGAAATGAATGCTAGACATGAGGAGCAGCAAAGATGAAATACTAGACTATAATAATAATAATAATAATAATAATAATAATATACTTCATTGAAATTCCGTTCTATCTCCTTGAGGGGCCACAGGGTGGATTACAGAACACATATATGGCAAACATTCAATGCCATTATACAATTAACAAGGACAGGCAATACATAACAGAAGTAAAGGCTTTTTCCATCTTTTTTCCATTTCTGGCATCTGGAGGCTGTGCTTGACTTCAGCCACAGGGGGTGCTAAGCTTAACATGGAAACAGGGACCCATGGATAACATCAAACCTTATTGAAATGAACTATTTACACTGGAATTCACCATAGAGTCATGCTGGAGGATCTAGGTATCCTCTCTAGGAGTTTGCTTGGTTCTTAAGGGTGACTCTATGTCAATTTCCAGCAGAAGCATACCAAAGAATTACTTGAATGACCTAGAAAATTTCTAGAGAGAACATGTTTTGCCAGATGGGGTAGGTAAAAATGGCAAAACCAGTCCGGACGGTATGGAGGTCATACTGAGCACATATGGACAGCTGAGGGTGACAGCTCTGTGATGTCTGTTTATGCATTTTAAGGACCTGCCATATTTGAAAATTTCTATCAAACTTGTCAGAGGCATTATGTACACATGAGGCTTTACCTTTACTTCCTTGGTTTTTGCCCTTGTTGAGCTGCTTGAGGCGCTTTTGGTGTGACTTCCCATTGTAGTGGATCTGAGCCTGGACAGCTGAATTGAGCTGGATATTACACACCTCACAAAGTGTATATGATGGATGCTTCTTCTCTCTTTTCGAGCGCTGCTCTGGTAGACTTCCTATACCAGGGCTCTCTGTGAGGCTTCCACGGATGCCATTCCCAGTGGTAGGGGAATGGCATGGGCTTAAGGGCCGCTTCATCCCTATGAGAGAATGAAAATAATAAGAAAAGTAAGAACTAGAAACCTGCTGACAATATGAGTCCAGTAAATGATATCAGCAAACATCAAAATTACAGCTTTATTTTTAGTTGTAGTTTATTTAGTTTATTTTTTAGTTTTTTGGGCTATATGGCTATGTTCTAGAAGCGTTCTCTCCTGATGTTTTGCTTGCATCTATGGCAAGCTTCCTCAGACATTGTGAGGTCTCACAACCTCTGAGGATGCTTGCCAGAGATGCAGGTGAAATGTCAGAAGAGAATGCTTCTAGAACATGGCCATATAGTCCAAAAAACCTACAACAACCCAGTGATTCCGGCCATGAAAGCTTTCAACAGCTTTATCTTTCCTTCATCATGCTGGTGATCTGCTCACAAATCCCACAAATAGTATAGTAGGACTATCTTATCTGCAGAAGGATGACAAGCAATTAGTTGAACTATTTTCCTGTAGCTGGATATGCTGAAATACTATCTGCAAGGACCTCTGGGGATCCATGGGACCTCCCTACAGATGGAGTCCTTGCATTGTATCCAGCTGCAAAAAAGAACTGGACTTATTCCATCCCCATCCTTCTTAGTCTGCCCTCCAACAACATGGAAAATGTTATGTTAAAGGAGGGCTGTGCGGATTACTGGTGGGTTTGGGGAATGATTTTGGTCGTAGCATGCTTGGAACAGAAATCTGACCCCTTTTTGTTGTTGTGTGTCCTCAGGCCATTTCAGATGTATGGGGACCCAAAGACAAACACATTGAAGGATTTCCTTGGCAGGATTTGTTCAGAACAGGTTTTTTGTCTGCGTTCATCTGAGACTGGAGCAAAAAAAAAAAGTGAATTGTGATGGCATGTTCAACTTATGCCTTTGTAACTCATTAGCAGCATGCCAACCTGAGTCTAACAAATGAGGAAAGTTCCAAAGCAGCACGTTTGCCTTGAGATTTCTTTTTCTTGCTCTGATGACTGGAGAATTTGCTCCAGGTCCTGAGATCTGGCAACTGTAGGAGGAAATGTATGGTCTTTCAGATGTTGACAAAAGCAAGGGATGATTCCAACACATCTGGAGAGACATATGTTGACCATTCCTTTACTAAATTAAGTCCTTTGTTATTGCTTTTGTCCACAATATACTGTTATCTCAGGTGAAAACACTTGTGGATGGCACTGCAGGGCCTTTACTTCAACAGTGGCTCATTCACCCTTTTAAGTTAACGGTAAACTTCACGGCAGCCATTTCAAGGCATATTAATTGGTGGAAATGAAACTGAATTAAACCTTTTTTGTATATTTAAACCTTGCATTACAGAATTAACTAGTTTGAACTGGACTTTATTCTCAGATATACTGATGTTAATGGTGGAGGAGAGATTTCGCTCAGTTGAAAACGAAATTCTGCAAAGACAAGATATACCTGAATCACCTCTTCCGTTCTCTGTGGAATATGATAATAATTGACTATTACAGCAGGTATCTCTGTATGAGTGAAGCTTATTTATTTCCAAGAATACTTTTAAACCACCTTTCACATTCTGACAAGGTTCTCCCCAATCTCCACAAGAGACCATACAAGAAAAAAAGAATTAAAATCGAATAAATATGCTTGGTGGCGGGAGTTATTTATTAATGATGTAAGAAAAGTAAGCAAAGGAATGAGGTTGAAAGATTTTGGAATTTTTCTTTTGCACAAACAGGACTCTGCATGTTTATCGTTTTTTTAGCATAATGGCTGTGAAAATGAGACCTGTCACTTGGAATCTAACTCCTCATTTGCAATAGACAGACAGTGTCTAATATTATAGGGCTGTTGAAAGGATTATTGTGATTATTTGAAGTGCTTTGAAAACTAGATGCATACTATATAAATGCAAAGATATGAGTTTGTTTGGTTTTCCTTTTACATTTTTTTACATTATGCAAGTATAGCCTCCTATGGATTTTGACAGAAGGCATGCCTGCTTGTATTGTTCTCATCATACCCAACTCTTTGAAACAAAGTGAGCAATATTCCACATATTTTAGGCACTGAGAAAACCCAACTAGTATATTGAAAAAGAGATGGCCATTTAAATTCAGTGGAACCTTGGAGGAAAGATGAATTAAATCATTCCAGTGTGATACACTTGAACAAAGTAGAAATCAAGAATATCTTCCACTATTTGCTCAGGCAAACACCAAAAGAGGACTAGAACAATTCATTCTTCTATTTGTAATTCAGCTAAATTCTTGTATAAAGTGTGAGAGGCTACTTTTTATGTCAACAGTTGTGGCCAATGGGCATGAGTGTGGTAAAGGCCGAAGCACGTCATACACTCCAACACATCACAGATGAAAAAATAGGACCTGGATGGTTGCTTTCCAAGATAGCAAACATTAATGAGGAAGGAAACAAAACTCAGGAAAAGATGCAACAGTTTGCTTTTGCCTGAGTATATGATGATGATGATGATGATGATGATGATGATGATGATACTTCTTTATTTGTAAACCGCCCAATCTCCCCAAGGGAAATAAGGGCGGTTTTCAACAAAATAAACACAATGGCAAACATTTAATGCCAAAACAACAAACAATAAATCAAATCAAGAAGTAAAAACAGACTTCATAAAAATTATAAGTAACTTAATTAATTAGACATGGTACATCACAAACATTTGCAACATAACAAGCTTTTAAAACTCTTAAAAATTACACTAAAAGTATTAATGCCAAGATGGCATACAACTTTCTATGAGCAAAGATGGGTGTCCAACAAGCAGACAAGGTATGTATAAAGATGTATCTTCCTTCTCTCCATATGCCAGAGTTCATAGATGGGTTTTAAGCAACTTTTTGAAGATAAGGAGAGAGGGGGCAGTTTTTAGGTCCTTTGGGAGGGAGCTCCAGAGGTGGGGAGCAATCATGGAGAAGGCCCCCTCTCTCATTCCCACCAGCCGTACTTGAGATGGGGGTGGGACCAAGAGCAGGGCCTCCTTCACAGATCGCAGCGCTCGAGCTGGTTTGTATACACAGAGATGTAGTGGTTTCAATAGCCCTTTTTCTGGGCCTGAACCGTTTAGGGTTTTATAGGTAATAACCAGCACTTTGTATTTAACCCAGAAGCAGACCAGCAGCCAGTGGAGCTGCTGCAACATGGGAGTCATCATCTCACGATACGGCGCTCCTATTAGTAACCTGGGTGATGATCTCTGAACTATGAAGGGCAAGATTCTGCTCTCTCTCCTCCCTGCTTTTGCATTTTAAACTCAATTTGTAGTAATAGAAAAACTCTAATATATTAATGTTGAAGTCTAGAAGTTTTAGTTTAAAAAACAACCCCCAAAAACTGGGTTGGCTTATCCATGAATCAATTTGAGTACTATACCTTAACTCTTATCAAAAAGGGAAAGAAGTAGAACAGTAAATAATAATAATAAAATGCTGGTGTGGGGAAGTGGAAACAGTGATGGGGGGTAGCTGACCCCCATGGCATTCATGCTTTTGCCTCTATGTGGAAGTAATCTCGGTGTATTCACAGATCATAGAAAAATTCATGATTATGGCCCCTATAACCACCCTTGACTTGTGAGATTGACATGTATGTACAGGAGTATATACTGCAAGGTGACGACAAAGGGGGAAGAAGGAAAGGGGAAGAGAAACTGAAATGTTGTAAATGCACCCAAAAAAGTGGGACAAGCAAAATGTCCCTGCCAAATTGGGACAGCTAGAGGGCATGTTGCACAAAAAATAACTGTCAGTCCACCACATAAGTTTGCCTGAGAAGCACTTTTCTAGAAAATTGACTGAGGTCAGGGAATGAATTCTTCAGGGAACTATAACTACACTCCAACCTCAAACTCTGGCAATCAGCAATCAGCTCCCAAGTAACTCTATTTATCTACCATAGTCAGAGAGCATTTTATGACAATATCATAATGTGCCATAAGCAGAGAGTAGATAGTTACACAGCTGGATATTATCAAGCAAAGAAGAAATGCTAGGTGATGTAACCCAAATATTAGAGAGGTAATGATTTTTAAAAATTGAACCAGCAAATAATATGAATAAGATCATAGTAAGTAGAATTATGTAGAGCAAATTAAAACAAATGAACACCAAAATAGTTTTAAAAGCAGCTCTGAAGAAATGAGGTTAATGTCTGTAGGTGTCCTCCCAAATCCAAGACATTTCAGCTGCCTGTTGGCTTCTACCATGGGCTGAGATAACCTCTGACCCAGACGTGCTATGGTGTGCTACTGCATTTCCGACGCATATTGTTCATTAACATCTTTCCCACCGGTGACAAGGTTATTTTTAATATTGGCAGAAATTAAAATTGGAAAGTTATCTGGACAAAATGCTTCCAAAAGGCCATGGCTCTCTAAAAAAAGGACAGCCTGCTACTCAAATTAGCCTGGCCTACCGCCACAGCTAAAGTTACAGAGTTTTAAATAAACAGTCTATGTTGTGGATGCACTAATCTCATTCACTTAATCTCTCCGGTGCCTGTTTGTCCCTCCTTGATTATTAGGCAACACAACTCCCCAATTTGTCTTACTGCCCAACTAGGTCAGTGGTATTAATCTATTTGAGGCTGGGCAATTAATGGAGTATTAGGCACAATAGAATGACTTATACAGCAAGCCATTTAAGATAACATGGAAGAAGGGACAGAGTTCACATGAACAGTTTTGCTTGGAAGATAGACCTGCTCAATAGTCATCAAAGGAAAATTTCTTGTATTAAAATCCAAGTGGTCTCAATAGCCCTTTTTCTGGCTATCTGGGCCCCCTTTTACAGGTTCTGGTGACCCCATGAATTTCATAGTGTATTCTTAGATAAGGAATAGTCAGAGATGATTTTGCCAGTTCTGTCCTCTGGTGTCTGGTATTCATTGGCATTATCTCACCAAGTACCAAGCAGAAGCAACACTGCTTAGTTTCCAAGAACTGACAGGATCTACGTGAATGTAATCTAAACATACAGTGAACAGCTCCAAGGTCACTTTTTGAAAACTGTACATTGTACCAGTTGTAAATTAGTGGTAAATTTTGAAGTGTTGGCAAATAGCACCAGTTTCCCTAGGCATGCCTCAGAAAGAAAGTTCCAACATGCAGACAGTTGTGTATATCATATCAACAAGCCTATTCTCAATAGGAGAAGGCCTTTTGTGGAGTGAATGATTCTTCACTCCCATTCAAGATCAAGGAACCATAATCAATTTCATATTATGACAGGGATAGCTCTCAATGATGCATTGCTGTTAGGGAAGAACCATGCTCTAGTATCATTCATTATTATAAGGACTGAACAAAAAGTTTAGAAAAGACCCAGAGGAACCCTGGCAGATGGCACCATTATTTCCAAAAGTTTTGACCTTGTGATCTCTGGCTCCAGGACACCATTAACCACAAGTTCTTGGAAGCTACTTGGATTCGGAATTTATTTATTTATTAGCCGTCCCCTGCCACGCGTTGCTATGGTCCAGTCTGGTGATCTGGAAAATAAAGTAATGTGAAAGTGTGGGTTTCTAATATATGTAATTTCTTGTTGTTTCTTTGTCAGAGTTGATGTGTAGATGGTCTGGTTTGCCTACTCTGGAATATGGAACATATAATTGTCCTTCTTTAGGGGTCCCTTTCAAATCTATGATACTATATCTGTGTGTGTGTGTGTGAATCATATCTATCTATATTTATGACTGGATGACTCTTTGTCAGGAGGGCTTTGATTACATTTTCTTGCCCTGGTGAAGAAATTTGGACTGGATGGCCTTAAGTATTTTCTGTTGGTCATGGGGGTTCTGCGTGGGAGATTTGCCCCAATTCTATTGTTTGTGGGGTTCAGAATGCTCTTTGATTGTAGGTGAACTATAAATCCCAGTAACTATAACTCCCAAATGTCAAGGTCTATTTCCCCCAAACTCCATCTGTGTTTGGGCATATGGAATATTTGTGTGTGCCAAGTTTGGTCGAGATCCATCATTGTTTGTCTCCACAGTGCTCTCTGGATGTAGGTGAACTACAACTCCCAAACACAAGGTCAATGCCCACCAAAGCCTTCTAGTGTTTTCTGTTGGTCATGGGAGTCCTGTGTACCATATTTGGTTCAATTCCATAATTGGTGGAGTTCAGAATGCTCTTTGATTGTAGGTGACTATAAATCCCATTAACTACAATTCCCAAATGACAAAATCAAATTTTTTTGCATGAAGGACATACATTGGGTTGTTATGTGTATAGTGTCCAAATTTGGTGTCAATTCATCCAGTGGTTTTTGAGTTCTGTTAATCCCACAAACGAACATTACATTTTTATTTATATAGATTTATTTATTTCCATGCTTATACCCCACCCTTCTCTACCCCAACAGGGGCACTCAAGGCAGCTTACAGTGGCACATATATTGTGATATACAAGTGTGCAGTGATTTGCTGTGGTCACTCACTGGTTATATCAGTTAACTCCATTGGATGAGGCACTCTTCCTCAGATCTTTGAAATGTTACCTTTTGCACTACAGTTTCTAGAATCCTGAGCCTGCATGGTCAGTAATGGCTAACTGCACTCTAGTGCACTACCCCCCCCCCCAAATCATTCATAATTAAAGCAAATAGAAGTGGCCTAAAGTGGCTTGCACTTTGAAAAAAGAGAGGGAGGGAGATCATGTAGATGCAGCTGTTAAAAAAGGCAGCAACGTGAAAGAAAGAGGGCAGAAGAACCTGGTGTCAAATCGACATTGAATATGGATGATGGATGGCAAGAGATCCTTGACAGATGTCTAAATCTCTTTGAAATAAAAGAAGGTCAGATGTCTCACTCAGGATCAAACTCCTAAAAGCACTTTACATTAATACTCTACCAAGTACCCTTACTTCCAAACAGAGCTCTGCCTCAATGCCTACAATAAAGAGAGTGTTAAGTACACTCTTTATGAGTCTCAGCACAGAGATTGATTCCTTATCCCAGCAATAAACAAGCAATATGATACCAAGCCCATTAGATCTGTTCATTCTGAACATTTATGGATCTTCCTCATGGTCAGTGAGAGAGCCTGTGGAAACAGATCTCCTTCATGTTCAACCATCCTGTTATTGTTTGAGTGGGTGACTGTCCGGAGAACAGGTTTCAGTGCCTGGGGACCTGCTGGGAGTCAAAAAGACTGCCCAAAATGTCCCAAATGTGCTTCCCTTCTTATTTTTTTTCAAACAAGCTTTTTAAAACATGGCAAATCACTCTCCTTTTGTCCAAATGAAGAGTTTTCCATGGAGTCCAAAGGGCTCACAAACCACAAAAACAGTTTATGGAAGGTGAGGAGATGTTGTAGTCTAGGGTAGAAAATTGGCATTTCTAAGGAAAAAGTCGTATGTTTTTCTGCATAGAAAAATCCTCTTAATTTTCAGGAGAGTGATGGGAGATACAATAGCAAACAATTGTATCAAACACCTCATTTTACACAGTCAGTCATTTCAATTGTTCCTCCATTTTGGGGTTTTTTACACTTGTGCTTTTGATTATTTACAAGTTTGAAATGCAACACAGATCTCCTGAAGCTGGGCTGCAATGTGAACATAGCAGACCTATCCTTAGGAGATGAATGAGGTGACTGAGAGGTGTACATGGTATGTGTTATTTTCCCTTGGTACCTCCTTCTTTTGCTTGGGCAAAACAGATACCTGCAAACCACGTGAAGAGGACGAGCCAGCCTCGCACTTATCCTGCGGATTTGGCTACTCATCTTTCTTTATTCCATGAACATCTTGTTTTCTCAGGAAAAATGAGAGGAAACAGAGGAACACAGTTTTCCCACTTTTTCAGGGGGGCAGTGGCCCTAGCTACCATAAAAGTTGAGGGGCAATTACATTATTGAATATGTATTTCCTTTGATCAAGCTATTTTCTCTCCAACAATGGGATTTCCTCAAATATACATGCATGTCAACAAGATTTTCATAGCCCATCTTCCTCTAATTACCAGCCAATATACAAAGCATACTACTACAACTACTACTAGTACTACTACTACTACTGCTAATAATAATAATAATAACTTTATTTATATTCCACCCTATCTCCCCATAGGGACTCAGGGCAGTTTACAACAAATATTGGCAAACATTCAATGCCATAAGATATTAGACAAAAAACAAAATAACTAAACCCACCCAAATCCCATAAACCAAACTGACGTCTCCATCAAGAATAAAGACATTACAAAATTGGACAGTGGTGACAAAATTACAATTTCACACCTAACTTTAAAAAACAAACAAGGAACAAAGCATATCAAGATAAAAGATATAAAATTAATTCAAATTAATGAGTTTAAAAGCCAGCAAAGCCAAAATGACAGACCATTACAGGTAAATGAAAGATACATATTCGAGCAAAATCATATGGTGTACCATGACAAGCATATGATTTTACTCGAATATGTATCTTTCATTTACCTATAATGGTCTGTCATTTTAGCTTTGCTGGCTTTTAAACTCATTAATTTGATTAATTAAAAAATCATATCGTGTACCATGACAAGCAAGGAGCCCCCGGTGGCGCAGTGGGTTAAAGCACTGAGCTGCTGAGCTTGTTGATCGAAAGGTCGCAGGTTCGATTCCGGGGAGCGGCGTGAGCTTCCGCTAGCAGCCCTAGCTTCTGCCAACCTAGCAGTTCGAAAACATGCAAATGTGAGTAGATCAATAGGTACCGCTCTGGCGGGAAGGTAACAGCGCTCCACACAGTCATGCCAGCCACATGACCTTGGAGGTGTCTACGGACAACGCTGGCTCTTCGGCTTAGAAATGGAGATGAGCACCACACCCCAGAGTCAGACATGACTTGACTTAATGTCAGGGGACTACCTTTACCTTTACCTACCATGACAAGCAGACATTTTCACACTAAAGGGTGCATCTCTTCTAAAGAACTGCTAAGCATGTCTCTAGTTTGACTCTTTGTGGTCATGGACATTGGACTCTCTTTAGTAGAAAAAGGGAAAGACATAAATGCAATATCCTGAAGGAGGGAGTGGCTGGTTAAATGGAACATCGAACAGGAACATTCCACATTGTAGCAATATTTTGGCGGTCCCAATTGTCTTAAACTGTGACTAGACTTGGTTTTATAATATCAGTTTATTATGAGAGGACCTTTGACAGTTACAGTGCTAATTGCCATGGCTGTATCTTATGGAATACTGGGATTTGCAACTGAGGGAGGATAATTTACAATTTTCAGCCAGAAACCAGTATCACTCTCTAAACTACAAACCCCAGGATCCCAAAAAATGCAGTCATAGCAGTTAATGTGGAATCACCACACTTTATCTGTGGAGCATGAAAAGACCTCAGCACTAAAGTCCCAGCATAAATGGAAAGAGTATAACTGACCACTGATTTTTTTAACCCCCAAACAACCAAAACACACTTGAGTTACAATTCCTAAAACAACCAGACAGCAAGCTACACGAACTTTGGAACAGTTAGATCAGTGGTTCTCAACCTGTGGGTCCCCAGGTGTTTTGACCTACAACTCCCAGAAATCCCAGCCAATTTACCAGCTGTTGGGATTTCTGAGAGTTGAAAGCCAAAATACCTGGGGACCCACAGGTTGAAAACCACTGAGTTAGATGATTAGACTACAATGCTCAGAATCTCCAACTAGTAGTTCTCACGAAGATTGGGAAATTTTGAACAGAGGACTTTGACACATGAGAGCTGTTTAACACATTTGTAGCTGTTCAACAGTGTGTGACTGCGCTGCTTATCATTCAATGCTGTTGCATGTCATTGTCAGCTCCCCTGCTCCCCACTGTTTGTCCATACCTTTTACTTTATGGGAAAAACCCATGAAGAAGGTCTAAAGAGTGTGCCATCCCAGAGTTGCCACTTGTGTGATAGGTAACTAGACCTTCTGTCATGATATTGAGAGAGCCATGTGGTGGCTCCACTTCCCTGCTCCCAAGTTGTGGCCATTCAATTTCTGGCAAGCAGATGGAAAGGACCTCTGGCTGCATTGCCAGTAGTTGCTTCTTTTGCCCCATTTGGCTACAACTTTAATTTTTCAAATTTTAATTTAACCATGCCATTTTGAAGTTATTTTCTGGCACTATTCTGCTTTTTTGTTTGCTGTATAAGTATTCCCTTCATATGGGATATACTGCAGATATATTCTTGGAAACAGTATTGATTTAGCAAATGTGAATATGGTTATGCATACTTAATTTTGATGGGGTACAAAATCTGCTTTGCCTCGTTAAAGTCTTTAATTATAAATTTGCTTTAATAAGAAATATGTAGTTCACAGAATGCTTCTTTTGTGTGTGCCAATCATTAACTTCCATGCTTGGAAGTTCACAGAATAAGCACAGTAACTTGTATTTAGAGAGAGAAATGGACAAACATTATTATCAATGGGAATCCTTAGAGTTCTGCTATTGTGATCCTAGCGCCCCAAAATCACACTTGGCACCAATAGCTATATATCCCTCTGGCAGCACAAACTAATGTGTGTAAGCTTGGGCTTGCAATACATTATCATCCACTGGAATTGACAACACATCCATATTTATTATGATAAGAGGTACGAAGAGATAAATGCTTGCACAGGAAACCAGAAAAGCAGCAGTACACAATCACAATCACTTACTAATGAAACCATGAAATTGCAGGTTTTCATAATAATGAGCCATATTCTGAAATATGCAGTTCTCCCTGTCTTTTAAAAATAGAGAATGCATTAGGAAAATTAAAGCCCAGGTAGAGAGGAATGGTTTATAAGGAAGTTTGATAAACAGATATCGCAATCTGTGTTAATAGAGCAGTGTTACGGGAACCATGTGAAAGAAAAAAGGGCAATGCCAGAGTGTTCCTGTTTTCACAGAGAACATGATTGTAGTGCTCATAGATGTTAACAGACCACGGTGCTACAATGTCCAGAATCTCCCAGGCAGTTGTTCCCACAAAGCTTAAAAAAACTAGGGGGTTAACAACTCCTAAAATTTTGGAAATTGTAATCTAAAACAAAACTTCTCCATCTATTCCCCTTGCAGCTAAGATTGAAGTTAGTAGTGGAGCTGAAAAAATAGATACAAATTCAATCAGCCAGCCATAGCATCTCTTTTTCTAGAAATGAAGAACCTACATAAACAGTATGTGCCAATCACAACAAAAGAAAAATATACTGTTGGACAGACTGTGCTGCTTGCTCAGTTAGGTGGTTTTCCCTCCTTTTATTACAGTAGAGAATTCACTTCTCTCTTCCTCAGCAGCTATTACTAACTTATCTTTTTTCACATGTACACTCACGCTCCTAGAATAACAGGCTGATTGTAGAAATTACAACCCACTAACCATGTTGGCTGACAGTAAATCTGAAAACGGTAAGCAAACTGTCAGGAGGAGAAGCCTCAGCACTTCATTTATAATTCTTTATGGTCAGTTTTATAGCTCTCGTAATACAGTCCATAACCCGAGGTCTTTCTTTCTATTTTAATCTTAATAATGCCATAAAACACCATTGCTGCTGTGGTGGCTTTTTCCCGTTTGAAGGAAAAAGGAGCAGGTTGAGGAGCAGGTGCATGACAGTGAAAAATACTAGTTGAGAAATCAGAAAGGAAGAAATAAATTGGAACTGGATTTAAGTTTATAGACAAGTCTCAAGCCGATAAGAGAAGACTCTGTTCCTTCAGGGGCAGCATTTTATACTTTTAAGGGAAATTACAGAGACCAGTTCTCAATGGCTTAGGAAGATGTCATTTCAGAACTTTGGACAACTCCTTCACCAAGTGTTTCCTAATGCTGTGACTCCTTAATACAGTTCCTCACGTTGTGGTGACCCCCAACCATAAAATTATTTTCATTGCTACTTCGTAACTGTAACTGTGCTACTGTTACAGATTGTAATGTAGATATTTGATATGCAGGATGTATTTTCATTCACTGGATGAAATTTGGCACAAATACCCAATATGTCCAAATTTTAATACTGGTGAGGTTGGGGGGGGGGGGGATTGATTTTGTCATTTGGGAGTTGTAGTTTCTGGGATTTATAGTTCACCTACAAAGAGTGCAGTGGGTTAAAGCACTGAGCTGCTGAGCTTGTTGACTGAAAGGTCGCAGGTTTGATTCCGGGAGCGGTGTGAGCTTCCGCTGTCAGCCCTAGCTTCTGCCAACCTAGCAGTTCAAAAACATGCAAATGTGAGTAGATCAATAGGTACCGTTCCAGCGGGAAGGTAACAGCACTCCATGCAGTCATGCCAGCTACATGACCTTGGAGGTGTCTACGGACAACGCCGGCTCTTCGGCTTAGAAATGGAGATGAGCACCACACCCCAGAATCAGACATGACTGGACTTAATGTCAGGGGACAACATTTACCTTTACCTTACAAAGAGCATTCTGAACACCACCAACGATGGAATTGAACCAAACTTAGCACACAGAATTCTCATGGCCAACAGAAAATACTGAAAGGGTTTGGTGGGCATTGACCTTGAGTTTTGGAGTTGTAGTTCAGCTACATCTAGAGAGCACTGTGGACTCAAACAATGATGGATATGGACCAAACTTGGCACGAATACTCAATATGCCCAAAGCCTCCCTCCAGCCTCACACGCTCTCCCTCATCTGCACATGTGCACCACACTGCCATGCGCTGAGCATGCCTGCTCTCCCCTCCCCCCTTTGAGTCTCAGAAACATCCCCCAGCTTAACTGAGGGGCTGGCCAATCCCAGTAGATGTGGGCTTTTGGTGGGAGGATTTGCTGTCTGTTTCCAAAAAGGAAGAGAAGGACAGGCAGAGACCTTTAGCCTTCTCTACCAAAGAGACTCCTAAGACCATCAGAAATATATGTTTTCTGATAGTCTTTGGCAACCTTTCTGAAACCCCCTCGTGAGCCCCCCAGGGGTCCCAACTCCCAGGTTTAGAAATGCTGCTATAAGAGTTTATTTGCCAAGACTGGGAAAGCAATGGTAAATTCCTTCTCTAAATGTTTTTCTCTCTCTCTAAATATAAGCTACTGTGCTTATTCTGTGAACTTCTAAGTACAGAGATTAATGTTTGGCGCACGCAAAAGGATCATCCTGAGAGCCACACTTTTCTTATTAAAGCAAATTTATAAGTAAAGCCTTTAATGAGGCAAAGCAGATTTTGGAGGGAACCCAAGTCTGGCATTTGGTGGGCCCTTCTACCCTGGATCAGGCAGAGGATGTAAACTTTCACTTCTAATTGAATAACATCTACATTGGATACAATTGAATACAACATGTAACAAACTACAAACTACAAAAACAATACACTACACTACCAAAGAGATACAGAACCAGAAGAAAAACAAAGAAATATAACACTTAACCCAAGCATGGGCAAACTTTGGCCCTCCAGGTGTTTTGGACTTCAACTCCCACCATTCCTAACAGTCTCAGGCCCCTTCCTTTTCCCCCTTAAGCGGCTGAGGGGGGAAAGGAAAGGGCCTGAGGCTGTTAGGAATGGTGGGAGTTGAAGTCCAAAACACCTAGAGGGCCGAAGTTTGCCCATGCTTGGGTTAATCTCTGTACAAATCTAAACACTACCTAAATATATAACAAAAACTACAACTAACAAAGTAAAGAAAGAAAAATGACGATTTCCAACTGTCCTTTCTGTGGTTAAGCACCCACTTCTATTTTATCTAGAAATTGCTGGTCAAGTGGGCTTATTAACAAAAGACCCTCCTCATAAATGTACAACAGAGTAACTTATCAGCAGCATGATCCAGCACCAGTAGCCAAAACTGATAAAAAGAACAAAAACACAAAGACCGATGTTATCTCTTCCATAGGAGTCTTTTCCTTATAGCAAAATAATATGGTTGTACCATTTACAAGAACATGGTTTTCATAACACAAATAAATTTATCTGTATTTCCTTCTTTGCTTCCACACTGGGCTTCTTTCTTATGAAGATAAACAGTTTCACTCTCACAGAACCTCTTCTCACACCCAAGTTACACAGGAGCGTCATACAGTAACTTTTTACACACAGCCTTCACCCATGATGGCCTTCAACCTGGGGCTTCTCTCACCGAAGCCTTCTCACACCAGGCCTTCTCATGCTGATGCCTACTGACACTGGAGCCTTCTCACACTGAGGCCTCTCTCAGACTGAGGGCAACTAACACTGAGGCAAACTAAGCTACAGGCACACATACTTATATTGAACTGCAGCATTTGCTAAGTCATTGCATCCATTTACCCCTTTCAGTGGTTGACTCACATTTTTGTAATTAAAAATACCTGGTAATTTTTTAATATTTCTGACAGAATCGACTCTGGAACTCCCTTCCACTGGAGATCAGAACTGCCCCTTCGATCTTAACATTCAGGAAACAAGTGAAAACCTGGCTTTGGGGACTGGCATTCAATGAATGAGCCATGATACTGTGATATGGATGGAAGACGACGAATAATGACTTTGATGACAACTGACCACTGTAATCATATGATTGTATTTTTGCCATTTTAATTGTTTCAATGTTTTAATGTTTTAGTGTGATTTAGAAATATGATGTTTTAATGACGGTCTGTAATATTGATGTTGGAAACCGGCCCGAGTCATTCGAATGGAGGTGAGAAGACTACCAAATAAACTACAAAACTACCAAATAAATAAATAAATTGCACATCATCTATGCATTTAATTGATGATAATTAAAATGAATTTTGTTTTGTAGCTTGCAGTATAATCGGCCCTTTATATTCATGTATTTCACTACCACAGATTTGTGAATTAGCAACAACTGCTTAAGTAGTTCCACCTCCTCAACCCAATCTGGCTTGGTATTTTGGGGTTCTCCAGTCCTCACTGAGCTATGAAGGTCACTTGGGTCTGTCATGCTCACTAAGTGTAATGAACCCTATATGCAAGCTGTTGTGATGATAAAGTAAGCATTGTAAGAGCTGTGCAGGATGCCCTGAGCTCAATGAAGGAAAAGTGGAATATAAATATAAGAAAGAAAGAAATAATGGCTGGAGATAAGAAATCATATGCTACGGAACCAATAACAGAACCAGATCCTCAGGAAAGGTTCTTCTTTCAGTTCCATTACAGAAAGGTTTTTAGCTCACAACCTTAAAAACTATACAATTAAAAACCCTATAAAATTATATATTTAAATATCACAACACCTGAGTTATTAAAACAACTGAGTTAAAATCTCATTTAAAAAGTAAGTAAAAAGCTGTTACAAATAATTCAAATATTATGCAGTATCCTAGCTCTTCGTTTGCCTTTTGAGGCTTTTCTGATCCTTGAAGGATGCAGTTCCCCCAAAAGGAGAGCTCAGACCAAGGACAATGGAGACTAGCAATTTATTTTTGGCATCAGTCAGATTCCAGATGCCTCTGAGAGTTTGCAGGCAGAGTGCAATGGTGATGCCTATCTCCTGTTTGCCTATCCCAGCATCTGTTATGTAGAAGTTATGTTAAATGTTATGGTTTCATATAACGGTCATCACTTATTCCCAGTGATATATCACTCCTCCACAAATTCATCAAATCCTTTCTGAGAGGGCACCCAAGTCATCTTGGATGCCACATATGAACTTTGCATTATAGAGATTCGATACTATACATGGCTCCACTGTGTACACTATGTTGGCATTTTGTCAGGAGCATTCTTCTTAAACCCCATTACCCAAAACAGCGTAGCAGCTGGCTATGGTCAGACTATACCTCTTATTACAGATACCTGAAGAAAATACAATAAAGAAGGATTTCGGCTTGTAATGTGTACTCTCGTCTCATTTTCATTTCTGCTGGAAAAGGATTGGCAATTTTTTTTCCAACCTGCAAAACCTATCTGGTCAGAAGCAAAATTGGGAATAAGACAGGTAGCTCTTACTGAAAGTACAGCAGTTGTTTTCATCCTTCTCTTTTTTGGGCTAGGGAACCCCAGTAACATGTTGCACCTTCCTGCAGTACCCCAGCCTTCCCTTCTACAACCTCGTAAAAAAAAAAAATCAGTAACAGTAACACAAAATGAAACTTGCTATAAGAAATTGTATTGAAAACTATACATGAAGAAAAGTTTAATCACCTGAGATGATAAATGATTTCAGAACCTTTGGGGGTGTTTGCTGAATCCTAGATGAAAACTTGGGGCACTTCATATTTTTAAGTACTTACCAGCCAGTACTTAAATTCTTCAAACTTTAAACCTATTCAGGTATATTAACCTCCCCAATCTCCCCCAGACAGGCCAGATTAAATTTTCTTACTTCTGAGCTCTTTAAACCCATCAATTCATTCCTATAATCCGCTTTGAGTTCTTTTAAGGGAAATAAGGCCCTTCTAAAAAGAGGTGTGCATCCTTGGGTCTCTAATGGTGTATGACTGAGACTGCGGTGATTAAACATTAATCAATAAAATATGTGTTTTCAAGACCTTGCTGTAAACACAGACAAAACTAGAATTTTTTTCATGTTAGGAGCGACTTGAGAAACTGCAAGTTGCTCCTGGTGTGAGAGAATTGGCTGTCTGCAAGGACATTGTCCATGGGACACCCAGATGTGTTTTTTTAATAATTTTTATTAAAGGTTTCTAAAAGAGTACATCGAGAGAGTGTCAATCATTGACGTATCAAAGAATAAAATAAAGCAGTGGGGGTGTATGGGGAGGAAGAGGACGTGAGGGTGTAGATAGGGGCTGGGAGAATTGGGAAGGGTGTGTGTGGTATGGTAAAGAAAGGGTGTGCGGGGAGGGTGGAGGATAGAGACAAAGAGAGTTAGCAATATTATCTATTGATTCTAGCCCGTTGCGCTTATTAGTATAGATGCTGGCATGGTTTTCTTCGCGAGCTTCTCCTTGTTCCACAATTAGCTAGCATGAAGGTAATTTTTGACTAGGGACCAGTCAACTTTGGTTTTTGCCGTTTTTTGCATGTCTTTCAAGTGTTCTGTTAGGCAGTCCATGTTCATTATGTCTAGAAGTTTACAAATCCAATCGTCAACCATTGGAGTTTCACTGTTCTTCCATTTTTTGGCCATCACTATCCTTGCCGCCGTCATCATGTGAAAAAGGAGTCTGTCCTTGTTTTCCTCTAGTACAAAATCAAAAATGCCCAGGAGGAAGTATTCCGCCTTCATCTCTTTCTTTATGTTCAGGATTTTATTTGTGATTACGTGTACCTCCTTCCAAAATTTTTTGATCTTGTCACAAGCCCACCAACAATGGAAGAAAGTTCCCTTTTTTTCTGACACTTCCAACACAGTCCCGACACTTTTTTATACCATTTTGCTAATTTACTAGGTGTGATGTATCAGCGGTGCATCATCTTGAGCCAGTTTTCTCGCAGGTCATATGAGTTTGTCCATTTTAGCTTTTTATTCCAGATCTCTTCCCAATCTCTTATGCTTATCGTGTGTCCTATATTTCTTGTCCATTTCGTGAAGCAGTTTTTGTTTTGGTGTTTCTCAGTCATCCATTCTAGTAGTATCCTGTAGATTTTGGCGATTCCTTTCCTGTCTGTACGCATAATCTTATCCCATTGTTTTTCTCCTGGCTCGAAAACCACTTTTTTATCTTTAGCTTCTGTCAATTGTCTATGTTGGAACCATGTGATCTCTCCTCATGATAGTCTTATTTCTTCCAGTGACTTGATTTTGTATTCTTTTCTGTTTTTCGTTTGATGTTTTACCATCCTTGTGGAAGGCTTCTCTCATGTCCCCACAATGGGGAGTTGGAGCTGATAGAGGAATAAATCTGTGCTCTCCCCAGATTCAAACCTGTGACCTGTCGGTCTTTCAGTCCTGCTGGTACAAGGGTTTAACAATTCAGTTCACCTTGTTACAATTTTATCATTCCTGACTTTTCCTTGAACTCCATTCCTGACTTTTCCTTGAACTCCATTACACTCTGCCTCCTACCTTTCTTCTCTTAGCTGGGCAGAAATCACACTCTCTGTTTAATGGTCAAACTGTTTTCTTACTTTACTCTTTCTTTGCAGTTCCCTTTTCTAAGGGCCATAATAGCCATTCAGGAAAGTTGGTTAACAGGGGAGGAGGACCCAGTAAAACTTCCAGGCTTCCAAAGCTGGGATGTACCGGCCCAAAAACTAAAAAATAAAGGGCGAGCTTCTGGTGGACTTTGCATTCTCATCAAGCAAAAGCTGCAATGGGCGGGTGAGAAACTATACATTGAGAATAAATTTTCTCATATATTAGTTGTGAAATTCAGATACAAGGATTTTGAAGTCATAATAGGCAGAACCCAGGTAGAATGAACACCAGCTCTGTGTATTACATTCTCCTACATGCAAAGGGCTGAGAACGGCGGTCAATAAATGCAATAAATAAATAAATAAAAATAAATGGCACCAACTCTGAAATAAAGAGCCTAGCCTATATAAAGAGGGTCACCATGCCAGGGTTGCAATGAACATGGAGAATCTCAAAGGGTAGCAGATGCTCATCTGCCATCCTCCATACAAAAATCAGAGAGAGATCTGAAAAAGAGACACAGGAGGTTTATGCCTTTTCTTCCTTGCATGTTGAGTGTACACAGTGCAACCACACTGAACATGGCTTTTGTAGACATAACACAGATAGTAGTTAAGGTTCTACAGGTTATCACAACATTTCACAAGGGTTCTCTAATCACGTTAGCCATCCTGAGTCCACTTTGAGGAGATGGTGGAGGGGTATAAATAAAGTTTATTATAATATTATTATTATTCCTCCAAGATGAAAAATGGGGAGCAAAGCTTATCTGCAATTCCTTAATTGACTGCCTCCAGCCATTTGGCACCAGTACTGTTATTCTCTGTAAAGATGGCTACAACTGATATCACATGGTCACTATGAAAACAATAGACAGCCTTTTCCAGAGCAAACAGTGACCAAATGGAAAGATCAGATCCAGCTCCACTAGGACAAACTAGGTGAAGGCTAAAGGCTCTGTTGCTAGGATTTCACATGCTTCATATTGCGAAGACACACTTCACCCTTGCCACAGTCACACGGAGCATGCACAAGCCTAGCAACACTTTCCCACTTCTTAGCAACTTTCCCCTTTTGTCCCATGGGTTCAGTGCAGTTGCACTAAATACTGAAGGTGTTAGGCCTGTGGATTTATACTTTTATTGGTTTTATTTTATTTTATCAAATGTTATTTCTGGTAAATGTTTTAATTGTTCTTTGTTATTGTAGGCATCAAATTGTGCCGTTTGTAAACCGCCCTGAGTCACCTTTGGGCTGAGAAAGGTCATATATAAATATGGATGATAATAATAATAATAATAATAATAATAATAATAATAATAATAGGCCCTTTTAAAGCAGTAGTCTCTTAAACATGGAGTAGAAATGGCAAACTAGATTTTGGGACCAGAAGTCAACCTAATTTAGAGAAAGTGCTCAGTTTTAATTGCAACTATCTTTTTGTCAAAGGACTGGGCATCCCATTCACTTTGTTGTTCATTCGTTCAGTCGTCTCCGACTCTTCGTGACCTCATGGACCAGCCCACGCCAGAGCTCCCTGTCGGCCGTTACCACCCCCAGCTCCCTCAAGGTCAGTCCAGTCACTTCAAGGATGCCATCCATCCATCTTGCCCTTGGTCGGCCCCTCTTCCTTTTGCCTTCCACTTTCCCCAGCATAATTGTCTTCTCTAGGCTTTCCTGTCTCCTCATGATGTGGCCAAAATACTTCAACTTTGTCTCTAGTATCTTTCCCTCCAGTGAGCAGTCGGGCTTTATTTCCTGGAGGATGGACTGGTTGGATCTTCTCGCAGTCCAAGGCACTCTCAGAACTTTCCTCCAACACCAAAGCTCAAAAGCATCGATCTTCCTTCGCTCAGCCTTCCCTAAGGTCCAGCTCACTAAGGTCCCATTCACTTAGGGTGACCTAATCCTCAGATGTGTCACTAGAAGTAGTAATAAGATGCTCTCCACTTACTTTCCTTACAACAAGGATTCAGGCCTGCTGAAAACCAACCCAAGCAAATACTTGTCAAAGCAATCTTAATTATCTCCACAGACTCAGATTCCACTGCACCTGTAGGGCAAAATGATTTGTTGCTCTGGACCTCCCACGCTTACAGTTGGGCTGCTTCCAGATGGAGGAATATCTGAGTATCATTCAGACGGTATTGTCTTGCACAATGCTCAGCACTATGCCTTCTGGGCCAGGTGAAGCCAACCTAATGCCATACACACAAAATTGGAAATGCCTCTTTCTTACACTTGTTCGTTGGCAGCAAAAGACACTGCTAACTAGAAACACCTAGAATGCAGTACACAAGGGCAATCAAGTGACATAGCCTGCAAGCTTGATCAGAACCGTTCTGGATTGAGACAACATAAAAGAACACACAGCATACAACCCAACTTAGAGCATTGGGTCTTTTGCTGTACAAGATTAATCACCACTGTAGTCAATAATAATAATAATAATCATCACCATCATCATCTTTATTTGTTCTCCGCCACCATCTCCCCAAAGGGGACTCAGAGCGGCTCACATGAGGCCAAGCCCAGCGATACATTACAGCGACATAAAATATAAATATAAAATATAAATATAAAATATATTCCCCAAGATCCCTGTTCTGATTGCCTGTAGAATACAGTGCCACTGGTTGACAACTTCATTCAGCAGCAAGATCTTAATGATGCAAGGAAGGGTAAAGAGAAGAGATAATGCACAAGATCTGCCAGTTAACACATGGTTCAAACCAGACATCTGTGAATCAAACCTGTTGCTAGTCATCTCAGAGTTTACACCAATCCTGCCCTGACAAGTCAAGAGCTATTTAGATTCAACTGAGAAATAAAAAAGACCCAAATCTATTTTCTTCTGACACGCTTAGCAACTTGTTACCCTTCCACACAGCTGAATAAAATATAAATGTAATAAATAAATAAGGCTGATTTTTTTAAAAAAATCACATAAAGTGCACTGATTTGCTTAAGTTTTTTTTAAAAAAGGGGGTACAAAGACATGGCACAGAAAAGTGCTGAGCCCTCCCTGCAAATTAAGCCCCAAGTGTAGATTGGCCATGAATCCCGAGGAAGTTAAGTTCTCCCCATTAAATACTTCAGTTCTATCTTGGGTGAAGCCATTTTCCATTACCATTGGTATAAAAAAGGTGGCCATGCCCAGGATCAAATGTTACAAGACAGCTTTGGAAAACATAAGATTCCCTTTCACTTCTCAGATTTTATACACTTTCAGGCTGCATCCCTTCCAGAAGGCAATATGCCTGGCCTGTGTAGGTTGGAGATAAATGCAGCTTGAGGACAAATGTGTCATCCCACTCAATAAAGTCTAAGTTACAGCTACCACACAAGACTTGGCGTTCTCCTTTGCCACCCCGCTGTGTGACGGATTTACCTCAGGCTCTTGACTCGTCATGTGCTAAGCAAGTAAATTAGAGTCACTGTGAAAGCTGCAGGACAGAACACACATTCCTCTCTGACTATCACTACTGGGAGTCTGTTTAGGCCAAAGGAAGGGTTGTTTAACTTTGAATGACAAGATCTGGGCTATTTGTTAATCTGCATTTATGGGTGCTGACCATCATAATGTTTCAGCAGCAGCAATGTTAGTTACTTCACTGGTACAAACTCATGATCAACCTGATTTTTCAGATTGCCTTCCTCAAACTAAGCAGCTAGTGTATACCTAATTCTCTTTGATTTTCATCTTTTTATTTTAATTTATTATGGGAGCACACATATATAGCTGCTTATAAAGTAAATCGTATAGTTGAAGAAATATCTGAATTATTTGAGCAATCACAAAACTGTTTTAAGGATCTGCACATCACACAAATATAGCTGTGATTCCGCTTTGACTACTATGGCAACAACACATGGAATCCTGAGATTTGCAGCTCAGAGAGGAGCACTGAGAACTCTGCAGTGCAATTGTGGGGAAACTTTAAAAAAGAGAGAATTATCATTTAGAGAGCTCTAGTGCCTATCAAACTACAAGCCCCAGCATTCGATTGGATGCAGCTATGGCAGTTGAGCCCCTGGTGGTGCAGTAGGTTAAACTGCTTAGCTGCTGAACTTGTTGACTGAAAGGTCGCAGGTTCGAATCCGGGGAGTGGTGTGAGCCCCAGCTTCTGCCAACCTAGCAGTTTGAAAACATGCAAATGTGAGTAGATCAACAGGTACTGCTCCAGTGGGAAAGGTAACGGCGTTCCATGTAGTCATGCCGGCCACATGACCTTGGAGGTGTTTATGGAAAACGCCGGCTCTTCAGCTTAGAAATGGAGATGACCACCACACCCCAGAGTAGGACACAACTGGCCTTAATGTTAAGGGAAAACCTTTACCTTTACCTAGTTCAATGAAGCAACAGAAGAGATCTTTGGCTAAGAATTTGAAATGAACATCCCCAAATTGCTAATTGCAAATCGCAAAGCTTCATGGATGCTGCTTGGCAGTGAGGACAAAATCATTTGCATGTTTTCATTTGTGCATGAAAACATGCAAATGTGAGTAGATCAATAGGTACCGCTCCAGTGAGAAGAGTAACATGAAGTCATGCCATCCACATGACCTTAGAGGTGTCTACGGACAACGCTGGCTCTTCGGCTTAGAAATGGAGGTGAGCACCAACCCACAGAGTCGGACATGACTGGACTTAATGTCAAGGGAAAACCTTTACTTTTACCTTTTTATGGCAGTTAAAGTGGAAACTATGTAATGTGGAAGGGTCCCTATTGAGGTGAGATGCAAGAGCAAACTGAGCTCTGGTGAATGTCTTCCCAACACATCACCTGGCTTTCTGCCATGTTGATTCACAATAAAATATCTACCATTCCTGGTCAAGTTTGGGGAGTGGGAGCCAATATGAGATTATCTAACAAAAGCTGAGTTCTTTTCAGATATGTCCATCTAGATTTTAATGTCAGTCCCAACACAGAGAAAATTGCCTTCTATGGCTATGTGGCTGTGCAAATCTATAACGATTCCTTCTTCCGCTTCCCTGTTTGACTGAACATTTTCATTGTTTCTGTTCTGGGAAAGAAAGCCAGAATAAAAGTCAATAGTCTCCCCTGGAGCCAACAAAAATATTCTCAAAGTTGGTGCTGAGAACTTTAGTGGCTATGGGAGATTAATACTTTGTCATCAAGCATGTGTTGCTTTGTTGCCAGGGAGACCCTTGTGACAATTTTGGGGTTGTTCTATTGTATCGTCAGCCTAATAAAAATTGTTAGTCACGCTTTTGCTTAGTTGTTCTCTTCTAAGCAAAAGATAACAGTTTTAGTATCATGGCTTTCCTTTAGATTACTTTATCAATAAGCAGATCTCTTTGGGGTGAGGTTTAGACTTACAGTGATAACTTCTCTTTGAGACCAGTGGATCCAAATGGATTCCCAAGAGCTTTGAAATAATTGAAGTAGAACTTCTGCTGAAGACCTGACTGATCTTTGGGATGTGGAAAAGATGCAAGTGGTTGACACAATGGCTCTGCAAGCATATTGTACTAAGCCAAGTTTTACACAAATTGCAAATGAGATTACAATACAATCCAGAATTTGTCTTCAATTCTAGTGCATTTCAAGGTGGGTTGCTTAGAAAACAAGACAAATGTTTACAGGTACACCCAGCTGTGAGTTCAGAATTAGCAACACACCATGGTTTAACCAAGGTAGTATATGAACCCATCAATAAAAAATTGTTATGGTTTATAGCTGGCTAACAAACCATGGCTTGTGTTCAAGGACAGATTCAGGTATAATAATCACAACTTTGCTTATGATGATGTGTGGGCTTATTCCTAGAGACAGGCAGTCTTCAAGTTACGAACAATATAGGTTCTGTAGGTTTGTTTTGAAGTTGAACTTGTATGTAAGTTGGAACAGGTACATTTCTTAAGAGTAACTCTAGGCAGATAGATAGATAGATAGATAGATAGATAGATAGATAGATAGATAGATAAATAGAGCGAGCTTTGGATAACATAGGGAAAGGTTAACACCCTATGCCAGGGGTCCTCAAACCTTTTAAACAGAGAGCCAGTTCACAGTCTCTCAAACTGTTGGAGGGCCGGATTATAATTTGGAAAAAAAAATGAATGAATTCTTCTGCACACTGCACATATCTTATTTGTACTGCAAAAAAACTTAAAAATGATACAATAATTAAACTGGAGAACAATTTTAACAAATATAAACTTATTAGTATTTCAATGAGAAGTGTAAGCCTGCTTTTGGCTGATAAGATATGATTGTTGTTGCTGCTGCTGCTGTTGTTGTGTGCTTTCAAGTAGTTTCAGACTTAGGTTGACCCTGAGCGAGAGCCAGGTAAATGACCTTGGAGGGCTGTATCCAGCCCCCGGGCCTTAGTTTGAGGACCCCTGCTCTATGTTATGTGTTTTGCTGTCTGTGCCCCTGTTCAGAAGATTTCACTTTACTTTCTGTCTTTGTCATAATTGGATTTTGAAAAAAAATGGCTTGTTGTTGAAACAAGTATTGGTAACAAAACCTCAGTGGAGGCACTTTGTCCCCAAGATATCTTACAGGCGTGAATTTCCTTTCTAGAGTTAGAGTTAGTTTTCCTTTCACTTTCTGTTGTTTCACCCCTGTTCTTAACTATAAGTCATATGTAAGTCAGATGTTTGTACTTAGAAAAAGTGGCTTTATCTGTGCAAAACAAAATACATGGTGTAATGGGTGACAACTGCAAAACAGAGTGAAGCAGGACAGGAGGGTGTAAGAAAATAAGCAAACAGGAAATCATGACAATTCAAGTCACAGTCAGTGAGTATAGGTAAGTAAAGGCTCACTCGAAATTTAGGGGAGGTAGTTGATGTATTGAATCTGTAGATGGATTTAGCAATGGAATGATTTGGGACCTGCCTATCTTTGTGATCGCATCTTCCCCTAAGAACCAGCACATACTTTAAGATAATCTGTGGAAGCTCTTCTCTCGCTTCCACTGCCTTCACAAGATCGGTTGGTGGGAATGAGGGAAAGGGCCTTCTCTGTGGTGGCCGCTCGGCTCTGGAACTCCCTCCCTTAGGAGATCAGACAGGCTCCCACTCTCTCCATTTTCCGCAAAGAATTAAAAACTTGGCTGTTCCGTTGTGCCTTTGATTAGGCAGTTCACCATAGAATTCCCCAACCTATCCATCTCCTGCACTTTAACATGGTCCCTTTCTGGTAATTCTAACATTTTAATAGTCTAAGGACATTTGCCTCCTAGCCCAGCCCTTCCCCTGGCTCTTCTTAGGATTCATTGCACTTTGTAATGATGAACCGAACCCAGCACTTTATTTGCTCAGCATAATAGCTTTTAATCGTTTTTATAATATCTGATTTTATGTTTATGAATGTTTGATATTGCTTGTTTTTCAATGCTTATTTTAACCTGTTTTGTTGGGCATGTCCCTCTGTTAGTCCCTAGGCGGGGTATAAAATAAAGTTGTTGTTGTTGTTGTTGTTGTTGTTATTATTGTTATTATTATGGTCTGGGTAAGTAAAAGGAAGTTCAATCCAAACATGACAGATTGATGCTAGAAGTTTTGTTGGCTTTAGAAAATTATGTTCAACTTATTTGAGAAGGGGTTTTCATCAGTCATGACTGGTACATGAGTTCGACTGAGAAAAGCACTGCAGCGGTGCTAGATGGAAATAGTCTGCCATCAGTTATCTATGCACATGTAACCTCCATGTCAAAACTATTGCAGTGTTTTTTTTTCAATGGAACTACCTATGAAAACTACCTGCAAACTTCAGTTTGTCCATAATGTAGTTCCTGGGTTCTTGACCAATACCAGTCAGGGTATATCATGCAGGTTCTTAAGCACTCATTGGCAATTAATTTTCTTTTGAGTATGAAAGCCCTACATAACATGGGACTTGAATATATAAAGGACCACCTACGGCCACATGCATTTATACAAGATCTTTTTCAGATATCCTGGGTTCCTTAGATGTGGTAGGTAGATCCCCAATGAAGGTTTTTCTTTTATAGACTAGTGGTGACTGTGGATAAAATTGTGTTATATCAAGTTGAAGATGCAAAATGTTTAGGTGAGCAAACATGCCCCCCTCCCCATTCATTTTTGAACAGGATATATAATTTGAATACTGTCATTATTTTTTGCTGAAAACATACAAGGTCTGAACCAGTAATAACAAGGTGTGATTGATTTTCAAATGTTTTTTTCAAACCAAAATTGATCCAGGACCTGTTCAAATTGATAGTAGCGAATATACACTATGCCTCTTTAGAGTTAAGTTTCTTAGGGAAGTTGTGCAATCTCATGCCTTGGATGATTTCAGGAAGCTTAGATGAGAGGCTCCCGTGGTGCCTATTCAAACATTTCAAGAAATCAGTGGTATTAGAAAAAAAGAAAAGAAAAAGAGAGATGATTTGAGCAGGAGAGAGACAGATGTACATAACATTAACCCTTAGAGTGGCAATTTTATTAATGTGTATTCTAAGCACTTCCCTATGGTCAGAGAGTCCACTACCCATACATATACCTTGTACAAATGCAATACCTGGAAGTGCAATATCTACAGCAATATAAATACAACTTCGCATTTTAAAAGGTTTGTAGATTTTTAGACTCTAAGAATTGCTCACTCGCCCTCTTTTATATTAATCCATTAACATCCTCCTTTAAACTTTTGAGCTCAAAAGTGCAGTGTACATGAATAACTGGTTGGAATACATATAGCTTTTTAGTAGAAGTGGAGGATAGTGTGGGATTCAGATGACATAATAAATTATTGGGAGAGAAGCAAGCTAGAAAAGAGAAAGAACATATGTTCAGATAACATTGCAAACAGTAATGGGAATTGTGGAGTCTTCTGAATATTGCAGAATTGTTGTTCCCAGCGTGCGTCGCCACTGGCAATACTGGCTATAACTGCTGAAAGTGTCAATTAACTCACATCTGGACAGTCACACTGTTCCCACCCCTGTATAATCAGATTCCCCTTGGAATCAAACTCCCTTGGTTTGCTTAGCCTCTTCTACTGCAAGTAGGATTGACACAGCTGTATCTTCTAAGACAGTGTCATTCCCACCAGCTCCTTTATCAAATCAAGTGAACTATGTAGTCAAGACCCTTGAATTTATTTGAAAAAAGAGAAATATAAACACAACAAACAAACAAACCAACAATGAAGTCAGCCAGTGAAACTGATAGGCAGAACATCCAGGCCAGATAAGAGGAGATACTTTTTCCAATATGCTTCACCAGCATGCTGTATTTGTAATCACAACATTTCAACACTGCAAGGGGCTTCTTGACAGGAAGAACAGTTTGGCAGTAAAACCACACCATCTCTCAGTTGCCTAGAGAGATGGTGTGGTTTCTTCTGGATGTCTTCAAAAAGAGGCTGGGCAGCTACCTGCTTGAGCTGGACATGTGGCACTGAACAGAGAGTTGGACTAGGTGGCCCATAAGATCCCTTCCAACTTTCTATTACATTCTATGAAGATGTAATAATGTCCATCCGCTTGAACAGCTTTTTAAAAAAGGATTAGACAATGGATGTGGTCATCATTATTATGACATTTGAGTCAAATGGAATCTCAGTGTTCAAGAACAGTGCATCTCTCTGATAAGTACGACCAGTGACAAGAGCTGTAGTTAGAATCCTAGAATCCTAGAACGGGTGGCAAGAGCCATCTAGTCCAACTCTGTGCCATGCAGGAATATATATCTAAACAATTCCAAAAAGATAGACATCCAACTTCTGCTTAAAGACCTGCATAAATGAGTTTCCATCACACTCTAAGACAGTCTATTTGACTTTCAAATACTTTTTACACGCAAGACATTTGTCCTTTAGATGAAATCTTATACCAGTCTCTATAGCATCCACTACATAATATCCTTTCATATATTTTGATATGGATATCATGTCACTTCTCAATCTTCTCTTCTCCAAGTTAAACACACTCCCAACTTCCCAAAGCTTTTCTCAAATGGTTTGGTTTCTACTTTGGTTATCTTTGATGTCCCAGCTTGTCAATCTCTGTCCTCGGCTGCCTCTCCAGAACTGGGCCAGGTACTCCAGGTGAGCTCTGACCAAAGCAGAACAGGGTGGGATAACTATTTCCCGTAATCTGGACACTTCATGCATGTTGATGCAACCAAGAACTGTATTGGGATTTTTTTGACTGCACATCACACGTTTAAGTTAGTGGGCTACAAAACCCCTTAAATTCCTTTCAGGTGTACTGTTTTTAAGCCAGGTATCTTTCACCTTATATTTGTATATTTCAGTATTCCTGCCTAGATGTTGCACCTCATATTTATCTCCGTTCATTTTGTTAGTCCTAGATGTTGCACCTCATATTTATCTCTGTTCAGTTTTGGCCCAGCTCTCAAATGTGTAAAGCTTAGATCTGCCCTCTGGGGTAATAGCTATCCATACTCTTAATTTGATGTCATATGCAAATTTGATAAGCATGCATTCTATTCCATCATTTAAGTAATTTATAAAGATCAGGTACGACACTAATCACGTCATTATTCACTTCTCTCTAGGATGAAGAGTAACCATCAATGAGCATTCTTTGAGTTCAGTCAGCTAACCAACAATGACTCTACTAACAGCCCACAGTTCACCAGCCTACATTTCATCTCATGCCCAAACTGTCATTTTCTCTAGAAGGAATTCACTAGCCACATTTTGAAGCAGGATGGCAGGTTGGATGGATCCCTGGCTTGATCTTAGAGAACTGCTTTAAAGAAAGTTCTGCTACATTCCAAATGCTGCTCAAACTATGTCGGCACATCTTAGTAGATAATATTAGTACAGTATGTTTGCAAAGGTTCAATAGATCTAATCCTCAACAAAGTCCTAGTAATGTATAAGTCTGGCACAGAATTGGAAAAATATACTTTTTAAATACAAACTTCAAAAAAAACCCAACCAAAAACCAGACAGCATCACAAAAAAATGCCAAGTTCTTGTTCAAATCATCTTAAATTCTGTTTTTAATCAATGCTCTTCTTTGACAAAGTTTCTATGATTTCAGGTTGAAGGAGAAAAATCAAACAGAAAAAGGAAATAAAAAGAAGATTGCAAGCTTGGAGGGGATGTCAAAATCATACTTCTCAGTTGAGTCACTCCAAACCTGAAAATGGGACACTCCTCAGCACTTTTAGTATAATGCACCAGTCATCTTACCGTGAACGTTGCCAAACGTGATAGTTTCCACCCCTTGATTGGCTGCTTGTTGCACTCTGTTCAAATAAAAGAGACCCAGAAAGGAAGACTAGTTGTCACACAAATTGTAAAGATCCAGTCAAGATTTCCTGAAAATGATGATGATGATGATGATGATGATTGGTCTTATCAAGCAGAATTCCTTCTATGCACGTCCTAATTCTGCTAATGTAAAAATCAATGACCAGGGTTCTCCCACCGCTCCTTCAAGGCAAGTCTTGGACGTAAAGCGCCTGCAAGAAAATCCGGACAGTCCTTAGACTTGGTTACAAGGCAGAACAGGTGCCAACTGGTGCTCATTTGTAACTGTAGCAATCACAGCTTGCCAAAAACTCTGGAATGCACTTGACATTAGACCTGAGATAGATAGATAGAAGGGAAGTCATCTCACACTGTCCCCTGAAGACCGTGCCTGAGGTCACACTCAGATGACACTCACTAGGAGAAAAAGTAAGTCCACTGGAGTGACATGGAAAGAAACAGATCATCCCATCTGTCTTTGTCTAGGAAGAAAAAAAATCTTCATTCAGGAGTGGAAAAAGTGTATTCATGGGTTGAATGCAACCATTAGAACCACTTTGAGCCCTGAAGCACCCCCATTTCTCCTTGAAAATATTGCCCTCCTTTAGAGGAAGGGAGGCAATTTCATCATGGGAGGGGCATTTTAGGTAGTCAACTGGAATTCAAAGGGCTACTGGGATAAAAATAGCTTAAAAGATAAAAATGGGGTTCAACAGGGAGCAGTGTTCCAGGGTCTCATGAAAACAGAATGTGGCCCTCAAACTTCCACGTATGCCTTAATTTGAAATGTAAAGGATGTGGTTATTAATTGGTACAGGGTAGCAGCTCTGCACATGTTCAGAACCACCATTAATATTTCCACACTGCAAGGCCACAATTTCAAGGAAAAGTTCCAACAGCAATTGAGCTTAGTCCATTTCCACCAACTGTGGATTCCCTGGGATAGTTTACTCAGTCCATGCCTATTAAACCCAACTTGGCTGGCAGTCCAATCCAGAGAGTATCAGGGGAAAGAGAACATTGGAAACCACCCATGTTAATTGTTGCAATTACTCTTTGGCACAAATTGTTCATTAGAAGACAGTAAAGTACAAAGCACAGATCCGGACAGAACTCGATAAAGAGGTGTGTGTTTTGGACTACAATTTTCAAGTTTTAGAACTGAGAGGTTCTGTGAGTTGTAGTCCAAAAAGCAACTTTTCTAAGCCTTGGCTTCAGAAGTGACTAAACAACAGCATGTGACATTCTGATAGATGTACATGCAGCACCAGTTGTAAATCAATCTTCCTGACAGGACCATCTTAAAATACTTGGCTCCTCAAGGCAAAGATGGTTCTGCTGTCCCTTCCACCACATACAAAAGCTGAATGGATTGGCTCAGGTTCAGGCTATTTGGCTGACTGCATCTCCTTGTACCAACCTGCCTGGGCCCTGAGATTTTTTCTCGGTCCCATCTCCATCTCAAGTCTGGTTGGTGAGAACAAGAGAAAGGTCTTCTCAGTGGCTGCCCCTCAACTCTGGAACTCCCTGCCCAGGGAAGCAAAGAATGGCCCCCTCCCTGTTGTCCTTCTGGCAGCAGGTTAAAACCTTTTTATTAAGGCAGGCTTTTAACGAAGAAAGTTTTAAAGATCAAGTCAGGGGCTGCTGTGGGTTTTAGTTTTGAATATGTTTTAATGTTTCTATCTGAATTGTTTTTATAGCAATAATATTTAATTCTGTTTCAATATTTAAAAAATATATTGAAATGTTTTTAACATAAGCTGCTTTGAATATCCTTTGTGGAGAGAGAAAGTGGGATATAAATAAACATAATCCTACTACTACTACTAATAATAATAATAATAATAATAATAGATTGACAGCTGAATCTTACTTCAACACTGACAATAAGACTATGTATTGCACTGCACCTGAGAGCAGTAGGCTGGTTAAGAGTGCACAAAACTGATTGCCCTCCATGAGACATGGATGATCAGGCAGTGCAGAAATATAGTTGATTAATTTCTGCTGTCACCCCTCACTTTGTGCGGGCTGAAGCTATTGGTCCATTCTGTCAAATGGTAGGATAGGCCCTACTTTCAAAGGAAGAATTAAAAGACATTTTCTATCATATTTTCCAACTTCTGTAAATCTTAAAATAATTAGAATCCCCCCCTGCCAGTCCTGGTCTGGTTGGTTTATTTATAGAGTTCTCAGAGATGTAGTCCCCCAAAGTAATTTCTCCTACCTCTGGGATTCTGTGACTGCACCTTCCAATGGAGCCATTCTCTTACTGAACACCAGGAAAACAAATAAACCTCAAAGCTACTGAAGGAAGGCATTTATTTAGTAGGAAGCATGATTACCTCCATTGAATCTATTCAGCAACAGAGCGAAAGAGATTGAGAGAAAACACTTTCTACTTAGAGAGACATTTGGCCTCAATTCACAGAGAACAGCATCTATTGGCAAACACATTATGTTCTGCAACACATCTACAAATGTCTGCCAAATGTGGTTTATACGGAAGGTCCCCCCACGTTGCCGCCGTCACCACATTTCCACCGACTCATCTAATAAATTGGAGGCAGCAAGTACTCTGTTGCTTAATAAATGTGATTAAGCCCCAATTTCACTAATGAGGAATCCTAAAGGAACAAACATAAACATAAACCCAGCACAGTTAAAAACCCAAAGGGACAAATATCTTGTGGAGACTGCCAAGAATATACATATACATACACACACTTCATCTTTAAGTCACAAGCTGGAGGTCATAGGATCCACCAAAGATACCTACACTTTTACAAATATGAAACTGTATTTTGTCAATTCTGGTAGGATGTAACTGCACCAAAGCCTTCATGGGATGACAATTCCTTGAAACCTTTATATGTCTTTGAGATCTTGGGAGTTATAACATCCCCCACCCTCAAAAGCTAAAGTTTTCAAACTTGGATCCATATTACTCTATTTATGGAATAAGGGAAAACTTTTCTATCTCTTCTGCTAACTTCTCCCCTACAATTTTTATGCCGTTCATTGTAGTTATACAATTCACATCTATAAATCATAGTTTTCTACCCTCTAGGCCCCAGAAACCTTCACAATAGGCTCACATGAGGGTTGCCATAAATTGGAAATGATTTGAAGACACACAATAATATATTTTACAGATGAAAATATGGGCAGTTGTGGTTAAGATGGCAAAAGTTATTATAGAAAAGGCCACTGCAATTGGCTTTTGCTTGGAAAGGGACTTCACTCCTTCTCTGACTGCTGCTCAGTTAACTAAGTGCAAACTTCTCTTGCACTTTGAACTCATTGGCAGGGCCTGAGGTCAGCTGAGGACAAAGAGAAAAAGTGAGAGGAGGGGATAGAAACTGGGACATTTAATAAGCAATGGTAAAAGAGGGAGACAGAGTATTACTCAGGCCAAGTCGGGACAGATGGAGCGTATGCATGTTAAGAATAACTATACAAGAATTTCTGCCTGCCGTCCAAAGTGGATTGAGGGACAGAGACAGGGAGAGGGAAATTCCTAGGCAGCCAGCTAAAACTGAGGGCTAAATTAAATGATGCATTAAGTGCAGAAAACAGAAGTATAACACAAATTTCATTTTTACCCTCAAATAAGACTATGTGGACCTGATCCTGACTGGGCTATTTATTGTGTACAGATGGAAGAAGTTGTAACCTTCCCTTACTTAAAAAAAAAAATCTCTACGTAAGTCCTCAGAAAAAAAAGGAAACATTATGTTATTACCAAATTGGGGAGGTTAGCTTTAAATTTCTCCTACCTACAACTGCCCATATGGCTCTACATACACATTAATATAAGTTATATAAAAGGGGTCTAAATACTCTAAAGCAGGCATGGGGAAACTTTAGCCCTCCAGGTGTCTTGGACCAACTCCCACAATCTCTAACAGCCTCAGGCCCTTTCCTTTCCCCCCTCAGCCCCTTAAGCTTAGATGGCTGAGGATGAAAAGGAAAGGGCCTGAGGCTGTTAGGGATTGTGGGAGTTGAAGTCCAAAACACCTTGAGGGCCAAAGTTTGCCCATGCCTACTCTAAAGGTACCAGATACCACCTGATCTTGGAAGCTAAGCAGAACCACACTGGTTTAGTATTTGGAAGGAAGACTGCCAACTAAAACCAGGTGCTGTCCACTATATTTTAGAGGAGGGAACTGGCAAAACATTCCTTGGCTAAGAAACCCCTATGAAACTCATGAGGTCACCATAAGTTGACAGGTTATTTGAAGGCACACAGATACACAGACACTGGTGTGAATTGATGTGTTGATTGAATGTATTTCAACATATTAATGTTGTTTAAAAATATTTAGCATTTGTAGACAGACATGTTTTTTTAAAAAATTACATTCTTATGACACAGAACTCAACTGATGGTCCATTTTGAGAGATCTTGCATTCTTTCACTGTCGCTAAAAGTCTTATAGTCCGACAATTTCCATCTATCTATTGTTCAATGGCCAAAGATCTTACTGCCTTAGCTTTGCAGATTTGTGTACTTTATAGACATCAGTTTCAAGAAAGTGTATTTCAGAAATATGACCAGTTTATAGAAATGAGTATACCTAGTGCTTGGTGATATATATTGATATAGGCTGATCATATTTCTGAAAGCACACTTTTTTGAAGCTGATGTCTGGAAAGAAATTCAATTTAGAAAAATTGGGAAAGGAAATGTATCCCTTCTAGGTAGAATTGCTGTAATAAAAGCAAATGTTTTGTCACAGATTTATTTCTCTTTCAAACAATCTCTACTATAAGAAGCATTTGTGGAATGGCAGAAAAAAGTTTCATGATTTGTCAGGCCAACATTGTTTATGGTGTTTTGCATTCATGGCTGTCTTTCTTGGGGGGTGTCAAGGTATACACCCCCCCCCCCCCCCCAGCAACCACCATGAACATCAATTTTGAGCCTTAGGCAAGGATGAATAAAACTTTAATAAAATAAGAGAGTTCCACTTTGGCACATGCTGCACTACATGATTCTTCTGTGGCTATTTTAAAAAGATGATATAAGGCATCCCTACAAACAGTATGAGAAATTTACCCTACTACAAAAACAAAGTCCGCAGTTAGGAGCGGTCTGTGTTTTCAATATCTCCACTGGTGTATGACTGTTGCATTTGTTGTCCTCTCTTGACCTCAGTTCTTGTATCTACAAAATGGGCAAAAGGGTGATTGATCTATTCCACAAGGTTCTTGTGGAAAAGTGTTATAAGTGGTTCTTATAATAAACAAAACACAAAGCTCTAACAGAAGTATGAACAGAAATTGCTAAAAGGCGGGTAGATGGGGACAAAACATTGTTGTTGTGTGCCTTCAAATCATTTCCAGTTTATGGAGAACCTAACTCTGGACTTTCTTGGCAAGATTTATTCAGAAGTGGGTTGCCTGCATACACCCAATATTTAAAAGAATTGGTTAAATTTAAGTGTTGTAAATGATCCTGGATTATCTATGACAGCCGCATTTCTTCCCCAGAAACCTGCCAATAACAGCAAGTAAATTTACACTGCAAAATTGTTAATTTGGTGACAATTCACATTCCAGTTATGAAATCAGTGAATAGCTTCAGCACAGTTGTCTTTCTTCCTAAGCATATGATGGTTATCTGCAAACAAAAATATGACCTGGCATATCTATCCACTAAGGAGACAACAAGGAACAGTTGTGCTGAAGCCTTCCTTTCCTCCTGCCAGCAGCTCTGCCAATTGCAAGCACTTCTGTTGACAGACCCTTTTGATTGCTACAGTACCTTTACAATTGATGGCGGTGGCGCACTTCCCAACATCCACACCACTTGAGGCTTAAAATAGACAGTGGGCGTGAAACCTGATGTAGCCAACCATGTGAGCCAGCCTCCTCCAAGAGCTCTGTTCAGCTACTACGAGAATATATTTTCTCCCTCCCTCTCCCTGCATACCCCATCCCTGAAATTAAATCTCTCTGAGCTCTTGTGAGATGGCAATCAGCTCTCTTGGAAGCCGCTCATCAGCATAATAAAGACGTGTGTGACCTTCACTGGTGACCGACACATAAATACAGAAACGATTAGATGGGCGTTAAAATGTATGACTTGGGGCTTTTAAAGTTCTTGGAAGTCTCCATTGTGACCTCGCTGCTTACAGTAATAATATTTCTCAGCATTCTTACCCTTTGGTCTACCCATTCATCATGCAGGGCCACTTATGGGCTGGATATTCCAGAGAAAGAGTGGGCAAAATGTAATGATAAACCACATGTAGCCCCTCAAGGCCATTTAGAAGGGCCTTGGGTCTTCCCAATAAATACAGGGACCTCATTAGATGGGCTGCTGGAATTGCCATGCATTCTGGCAAATCTAGAGGTGCCCAGCGTAGGGAATCCATCGCCCCATGATTTGCATTGCTCAGCTTTCCCCTTATCTCATCCCATGGAGGGGAGGAAGCATCCATCACCCAGCTTCCCCCCCATTGATCGAGTCCCACCGGAAGTAGTTCTACGTCATAAAGCTATAGAGGAACCAGTGCATGCCGCTGAAAAGTACCCCATCTGATGAAGTGTGGGCCAAGCATACATATACCCCAGCAGTCTTAATTTGGCAGGGGCACTCATGGTTAAGTCTCTGCCATCCCACTTTTCAGCATACCTACACAGGCACTTGAACTCAAGGTGGGTAAGAATTGGTTTCATGGCATTTATATAATACATGGGACCATCTCGCTCTAAACACAGGACACAGCTGATTAATGCAATTGTACCTTGTGTTAAGTAAATTCAGGGGATGCTCCAGAGCCCTGTGTTAGATGAAGTCGGGGAATGCTCCAGAGCTTCCTCGCACTTTAGGATGTGTGTAAACAGTGGAGCCAGTTCTGATTTGGTACTGGCTCCGCTATTCATACAGGCCAATGCTGCCATTCTGCACCTCCTCTTTTCCTGCCTTCTCTTCTCCACCTCTGCTTACATCACCAAAGGAACCTAACCACAGTCAATATCAACAACTTTGCATTTCGGGGGGGGAGGGGGGACTATATGGGTGGTTGTTTGGTAATTTATAGTTTATAACATCTAGATGTATCTCTTGTAACTCTATTTTAGAGCTCATTCAGACCACTGAAAAAGCCCTATATGTGTCACACCTCTTTAATTTTCATGAATTTCTCAGACTAGTAGTGACATTTTAAACCCAGGGCTGGAAGCTGCCCCCCACCCAGGACCTTTCTTAGCTTCATGGCACACACATGCACCCAACTGTTGTTCTTCCTATGCCTCATGTTAATATCACATTTGGATTACCTCAGCACATTCTCCCAAGGCTGCCTTTCAAAAAGGGCATTGAAATTGCAGCTAGTCCAAAATATGGCAACCAGGTTGCTGGTGAGAGTTGCATTTATTGGCGGCACACGATTCAGCTTTGTGATTTTTTGATTTATTATCATAATCCAAGGTACTAAATCCTTATGTAGGGTTGAACCAGGTTCCAAGGACATTTGCCCTAACCTTTATGAGTTTTCAGGCTCAGTAAGATTATTAACTGGGGCCATCTTAAGTGTCCTACTAATGTTTGATGTGCTATTTGTTTCTATTAGAATAAAAATTTGCATCTTGCTTCCAGAACCAGCTTCTATACTTTGCTGTTGTTCTCTGTCTTCAAATAGTTTCTGACCTTTGGTGACATTAAGGTTCTTCGTTTCATAATGTGTTTGGAAAAGTTATGCCACTGGCCTCCTCTGAGGCTGAGAGAGTGTGACTAATCCAAGGTCACCCAGTGAGTTTCAAACCTTGATATCCAGAGTTTGTCCAAAGCTCAAACCACTACACCACACTGGCTCCTAGAATACCTAACATCATTTTTAAAGAAGAGATCCAAAAGGATCCCAAAGAAACACAGCCCAACTGATGTAACATCTGTTTCAAGCTTTGCTGAAGATGACACAACAAAACTGCTGCCATGAGACACATCTCCAAACTTACCAAGAGTTTTTATTTTTTGTCTTTTGGGGAAGTTTGAATAGCACTATCTGGAAGACATTGTATTACCTGTACTTCAGGAGTAAAATATCCCGATAATCATCAAAAGCTCCTAATTAAACTAGATAGCTCCCCAAATGGGATGGTGACAAATAATGATATTACTAACATGACCATCCTGAAAAGCATATGGCAGTGTAGGCTCATATAATCCAGTTCAAAGCAGATAATGTGGATTATCTGATTTGATAATCTGGATTATATGGCAGTGTAGAAGGGGCCTGAGTTGATACTGTCACATATGTATGAATGGTATGTTCAATAATAAGGGCATTTCAGCTCAGTAGGAACGATGCATGCCTCCAACTGTCCCATGCCTCCAACCGGCAAGGACAGTACTGACAAATCCTCTACTATTCACAATTTTTTCAGATGGGAGCTTTTAAAAGCTCCCGGCTTCTCTTTTCTCATTCTACCATCTTTTGCTTCAAAAGCTGTAAATTGATTTCAGAATTAACTCAGAGAAGGGATGGGGATATAATAAGGGGAAGAATCTTACTCCTCCCTGTAGGCAAAAGCCACAGTAGCCTCTCCTAGCTTGTATATTTTTCCTCATTCATAACTATAGCCACAGTTTGGCCACACTCAAACATGTCCCAATTTTCATCTGTGAAATGTTGACGGACATGGGTAAGCGATGCTGTCACCTCATTCAAATGACAACTGGTTTTTCAAGCATTCCCATGTTGGATACATTTCTGAAAGTTTATTGGGTCTCAAATGGGCTCTCATATAAAAAGGGACAGTGGGTGTCAAGAACAAATGAAATTGAAGAGTTAATGTTATTTTCTTTGGAAAAGAATCCACTATGATATATTTAACAGTTTCAGATAAGCTCCCTTGGTTCCATAAAAATAATGTTAAGATCCTTGTAAACATATGACAAGTAAGTAGGGGGAGAGGAATGAGCTCTAAGGCAAATTGTTTCAGGGCGTATTTATGTAGGTTCCACACAAATGACTAATGGAGATGTAAGACTTTGTTTACACTACTTCCCTAGGTGGGTGTTCAAATACTTAAAGTGTAGATTTCAACTAACTGCACAAATCTTCCTCTAGATATTTTCACAATATGAATTAGATTTATTTGATACTAAGACATCGGAACCCAGGGAAACAAGCACTAGTACAGTAGATCAGCTACTAAACAATAAATGAGGTATATATACTGACAAATTATTGATTAACCACTAAATGCAATAAATACATACTTTATTCTAAAAAAGCGAGTAGCATATAAACCGACTGTTTTTCATTTATTTTACAACATTCTCCAGAGAGAAAGAGAGCTCAGCCATGTCTTGGCTATATATCCTGCAACTCCTCTATGTTACCAAATAATAATAATAATACTGATAATACTTTATTTATACCCTGCCATCATCTCCCCAAAGGGACTCGTGGCAGCTTACATGAGGCCAAGCCCAACAAATACATCAGTCCAACAACAAAGCAAGCAAGTGAATAAAACAATACAAATAATATAACTAACATATAAGCAGTAACACACAAGAGATTTAAAACACTATGGCCAGGCCAGATGTAATAGATTAAAAAAATTAAAAACACTGGGCGTGCACTGAACAGGGTATGTCTAGACGGGGGGGTTTAGAGAATGATGTGGGGAGATCAATCCAATGGGTAAATAAAGTGCTTCAGAGGACATATAGTAGAAAATTGGTCCAGCTAAAGAGTCCAGTTTTCCTCTGATGGTCAAAAGCCAAGGGACTTGACCAACAATCTTCTGGCCAAATGATGGTTCCTTCACAGTAAATGGTAACAAGAGTCTTCTTTTCAACCCCAGTCTCTGCACATGTGATGGATATCCATTCCCATCTCTTTCCTTTTATGAGTTCAGCGGTCTGTCTAAGAATTCCCTCCACCCCAGTATGGTGACTGCCTTCTTGACTTTCAGTCCCTCAGGCAGAACCTCCTTGGGATCCAGATATCTATCTCCATGGACAGACTGAAATTTCCTGAGATAACAAGAAGCATGCTGCCTATCCCATGTCCTTACTTTTCCATGATAGATGGAAAACTTGGAAGAGATTATGCTTTCCCACACCTTCAAATATGGAGGAAGATGGAATGGCATTGCTGCACCCATCAGTGCTGGTAGCTCCCATGCCAGTGTGGGACTCCATCTCAGCTTTTGGCTAGTTTTAAAGGAGAACTATTTTGAAGAATTTCAGCCTGGATTAAAATGTGGATTCACCATCCCACTGAGATGTTAGCCATTACCTACCACTGCTGGTGCCCTCAACAAGATGTTAGCCATTACCTACCACTGCTGGTGCCCTCAACAAACTCTAGAAAGAGACATATGGATATTCCTGTGTGCTTCCTTCCTAGACTGTAGAGCAGTGTCCATACCCACAACAGGAAGAGATCACAACTGAAGCATCCTGATGCTTCAGAGGCTGACGAGGACCAGTTATTTCAGAAATTGGCTGATTCTGTGCAGAGCAGGCAACTCTAGAGGACTATGGAATTGCACTAGCCTCCAGGATATCTTGAAGGGCCACCATTACACTCCAGAAGAATAAACCCAAATCTCCTCAAATTACCTTTTGAAGGCATGAGACACAATTTGGCCACAATTTTGCCTTCTCCGCAGACCAGTTTAGACACAGGATTGCCTTGTTTTCAATAGGTAGTAATCTAGAAGTCACTTACATTTGACCTCCATTTTTTTTAAAAAAAAGGAATTTCTGACACCTAAAACTTTGGTGGGAGAAAGTGTTGCAAAATTGCCCTCCTTACACCTGTGGCAAAAAGAGTAAGGGGTCAAAATCATCAATAATTCTGTAATATTTACTAGCTATTCAGTAGCTCTATAGTCTATTGGACTAAGGAAGCATCCTTTTTAGTGGCTGACCTCCATGCAAAGGAATGACCCCCATCCCATCTCACTAATAACCTATTATCCAAGTTGAATATGAGTTTTCTTTTTAAATATGGTAAGACATTGAGTACATAATTTCCAATTGTTCTTATGACCAGTCTTTACTACTAATGTATTTATGATATTTTCATTACCCCTTCATTTTTGTATTCCTGTTGCTGGACTTTGTATGTGTGTGTGGGGGGGGTGTGTGTGTGTGTGTGTGTGCATTGTATGTTATGCTGGGTCTTGGAAGGATGTTTGTGATGATCACATTATTTACTACCCCTCCTCAGACATTAGGTGGAGATAAAAATATTTTAAAATAAAAACCAAAGAAGAACATAACTAGCCAGCCTTCCCAATAAACCTGCAACAGTTACTAGTAAACAAACATTTTTACAAGCTGGTCGGTTATGTTATTCATTTCTGGCCAAAGGAAGAGGGTGGGAGGTGAGAAGAAACTTAAGATTTTATGGCCTGGCGGCAGTTCCTTATTTGCCTGGAGGTAATTTTTACTTGCCACAGGTGGGTAAGTGTCTATTTATAAACCACAAATATATCTCCTTGGTATTGCTGAGTCCTACCTCTTCAATCAACTTAAAGTTGGCTGTGAAAAGCAGGTATTCTGAGCAGGGCAAGGAGATACCTTTCCAAGGGACCTTCTGGAATCTCTCAATCTTATACTTGGTTTAATGATTTGCTGGAAAGCAAGCAAGGCCTGCCTCTTGGGTCCCCATTAACATTCCCAGCTGGTATCATTTGTTGTCACCTATGTAGTGATGTACTCATCTCTCGCTGGAGCATTTGCATCAGCACAGCTCTTAACAGGAAAGAGCTAACTCCCCTCCCTACGTTTGATTTTTCTTCTTGACTTCAAATAAATAGCTCTTTTAAAGCATACAGTTAAAATACTAATGGGTGTCTGTGATGTGAAAGTCATCAAGATTCCTTAACATAATCCCAGGGAGACAGGAGAAAAATGAGCTTGGAGATGATAACATACCCTCTGACATTTCACAGGTAATAATAATAATAATCTTTATTTACATCCCACTTTTTCCCTTACAGAAGGATTCAAAGATGGTAACCATGGCGTATGTGGCCAAACAATATCAAAGTGTGGTCAGGAGATAGAAAGTTATTAATGAGGAAAAGGAAAGCAAGGAGAGGCTGGAGCAATTTGCTTTTGCCCAAGCTTACTGGAAATGCCAAGATCGCGCTCCCTCTTCACCTCTCCCTCCTGATGAATTAACTGTTTGCAAGCTTCTTGCACTTTGAACCTAACTTGCTGCAACTGAAGTAAGCAGAGGACAATGAAAGGAGGATAGAGAAATTGGGACATTTTACAGGCAACTGAAAAGGGGGAACAGCAGAAGAGTCATTGAGACTATCTCTGTCAAATCAGGACAGTTGAAGGGAATATCATAAGAGAAGAGGAAGAATAGAAGGACAAAGAGGAGAGTAAAGGGGTGGGAGGAAAGCTGTGATGTACAACCAGTGCTAGATGCTGGCATTGCCAGAATCACTTGGAGGGGGAGGGGCAGCAATGGCTGCTGATCTTTGAAGAGCCATCCTAGGTACTGAATATATTTGAAGGATGGTATTCAATACAGCCTTGTACAGCTCCTTTAGAGTTCTGATTAAACCTAGGCCAGAGTTGCCAGGTTAATGATATGAATGCTGTTGCCATGCCTGGGTCGACTCCTTTTTCTGAATTTGTACACAAGAGTGAGGATTCCGCCCAATTTTTTTGTTGTGCATCTTTGTTTCTAACCTATGGCATTATGTGACAGGGTTATCAGAGAATTTTTGTGGCAAGATTTGTTCAAAAGCAGTTTGCTCTTGCCTTCTGCTGAGACTGAGAGAGTATCATTTGCCCAAGGTTACCCAGTGGGTTTCATGGTCAAGGGTGGATTCGAATCCTGGTCTCCAAAAACATAGTCCAATGCTCAAACCACTACACCACATTGGATACTTTCTCTTGCATTATTTTCTTTGATGAGCCAACTCCCCAGTCTGGATTGTAAATCTGCTAAGTATAATCTTATCAAGAATCTGTGGATTTGTTTACTGTCTGTTGCCCTTAATAGCGGAGAAAGGGGAAAGATGAGTGGAGTAGCAAATGACTAATGTGAAATATAAGTAATGTTAAATGAAGTACAAAGCATTCAGAAAAAGGTAACCAACAGCAACAATAAGCACAGAAGGACAAGAAAAAATGTCTGAAGAGATGGACAAAATGGACAGGCACACGTGGCCACAGATGGGCACAAAGAGGGCAGCTCACTGAGGTTTCTTTGTTAGTATAAAATCTGCTCTTTGCAAAACACAGGATGCCAGTGCCAGCCTTACTCAGCACCTCAAAAGCCTCATCAGGCAGCATAATTCAACACCATCTCTGATTAAAAGGAGTAATCACTAATTGAGCATCTCTCCGCAGCCGTGGGATGTGCTTTTCAAGCCATCTGGAGTTCAGAATGAGCCTTTTCCTCTCTTCTCTTTTCCCTTCCCTACCAGTCACGCCGTTTTAACATTATTAGCATTCCACCGATGTTCTCTGTGAACAGCACACTTAATACTGCTTTAGACGCTGCCAGAGACGAAAGCAGAAAGTGCCTTATCAGTGGTGACTCAGTAGATAATTTTTGCTCACCACCTTTCCTGGCTTCACTCATACATTTGCGTTTTTGTCTCCAGAAGCACTGCCATGCAGACAGAACTTGCATGACAATATTTCCCGCAGTAAGCTTGCCGATTCTGATCCTTTTTACAAAATTAGCTAGCAACTTCATAGTACTGATCCCACTCTTCTGTTCACACACCAACATCCATGTGTCAAAGAGTTCAGGGTCCTTGTGATAGTCTCCTTTGCCATTGTGTGCTTCTGCTCCCCATCATATTTTACAGGTTAGGAAATGGTATGTAATTAACTTCATCAACTTCCTTTATGAACACAGAACATCACTGAAAATGGCTTCAAATGCCATCTAGCCCAACCACCTCCTGCCAATGCATGAAATCTACTATTATAGCATCCCCGATGAACTCAGGAATGAACTCTGTGCTTTCAGTAAGGCCGCTAGTAATCAAAGCCAAAGCTGTATTTTAGTATTCTCAAAATAAAAGAGATTTGAAGGTCATTTGCCCAAACGGAAATGTTTGTTTTACAAGCTAAGAACCAAAAAACATCATACAGGCGATATCTTCTAAAGGATACCACCCTCACGATCCTTCTAAAGAAAAGTGGCAGTGCTGAGAATGTTTGGTTTCTATTAAGCGTGCTTTCCTAACATGCTGCTGTTGGACCCTTAGATTGTTTTCAGCCATGAAACTTTAAAGGCCCTTCCAGATGGTGCTTTGTTCTGTATCCCCCAGCCTTAAACTTGAAATTCTGTGGAAGATGAAAATGTCACCATCTTTGGTCCTCTCTTTTCCTCCAACTGCTTCTTTCATCCTTTTTTCTTACCAGAAAAAAATCTTTTAAGGAGGAAAGAATGGAATTGATGCACAATGCCTTTGAATTCATTGCTCTTTCAACCTTCCATCTAGAGCCATCCTAAGCTTCATGCATGCATCCTCTGCACTGCAAAGATTTGGTATTGTTGTTAATTAGGTGGAGAAGGTTTTATAATGCAAATTAGAATTCTTGCTACTATAGGGTTTACACTACCATTGTAGACTGACTAAGGCAAGGAGAGTAAGTTTAAGCTTCATGTTTAAAAATAACCTCAGAGTCCAAGATGTTTAGGGCAATTTAGGATACTTTTAATCAGCCTCCACTTTCAATAACTGTAGGTCAAACTAAAACTTAAGGGAAATGAAACCTTAATTTCATCAGACATAAGATAATCTTCAATGGTAAGCCAAAGCTTTCCAAACTGCAATGTGTAGGTATGTTGTGTGAATGTAATGAGAAATAAGTAATAAATTATATAGTTTAAATATATAAATGATGGATTTTCATTAGATACATTGTGTCCCCATACATAACATTATTACAATTTATGTATGTGTCCATATCTCTTATAAGGGTTTGGTTCAATCACTGGTTTGCAAGTAAAACAGAACTACTGTGTGATGAAATGGTGTATGTCTAAAAAGTGTGTCACCAACATGAAATGTTGGAAACTTATGTGTTGAGTCTATGTTTACCTTCCAATGACCAATTACAAAATGAAGCACAGTCAACACAAGATATGCAGGCGTGGAAAGTACTTCTGAAACAAAAACATGAACTCCAATTTGGCCCTCAGGTCTAATCAAAATTATTTCCACCAGCAGGCCCCCAACTGCTGCATCTATGTTGCTCTCCTCTTTACTATATCACCATTTAGCTTCTGCAGAGTTAAAGTTTGCATGGGCAAATAGATTCCCACCCTCCCGCCCTTTGAGAGATGTAGAGATGCATGATTTCTCACAATTGCTGGCTACTGTGGTCAGGGTTCAACCACAAGAAGCTCCATTACATCAATATTCCCTGTACACCCATATCACACACTACACAATCTGGTAACTGAGCTCTTTCCTTCAGCTTTGCAAGAAGCCTGTTCTCAAATTGCCACTGTAGATGCAAAAGGGAATTTAACTGGGGATATATGTCAGTGACATCACCTAATGGGCCAATGTCAAAAATGAAGCCGGGAGATAGATTCAGCCTTTGTAAATAACACTCAAAACACCCCTTAAGAACAGCTACATAAGAAAATACTATACTTATTACAAATGCATTTCAAGATGTATACAGCTGGAGGGTTTTGTGCAGGAAGGCTGTGGTAGTTGTTTGGATGGCAATCTGTAAGACTTACTAATCACAGACTGGTTTGGAAAGGAATGTAAATTAAATTAAATTAACCATGTAAAGGGTTTGTCAAAACCTTCTAGTGATGTCATCCTCCCGCTCACTTTCCCTCTCGTTCCGCTTGGTGAAATGGGGGGAAAATGTGTCGGCATCAAAGCTGAAAAGCTGGCTACACGTAAGTTTCTGCTGTTTATTTAAGAACTTATAACATCCAGCCATCCACTCCCCCCATCCCATATTTCCCAAGAATGAGGTTGATAATGGGACTATGCTTACTATCTGTTGCTTGCAAGAGCTACTTCACCTTTTTCAGGGTCAAGGGAATAAAATCTCTATTTTGCTTGGCATTTTATAACAAAGTTCAAACAACAGATACCCAATTAAAATATTGATACAAATGCAAGATCAGCTTTAGACTCACTGCACCCCCTAACCTCCGCAGAGGTGGAGGACCCATTAAATTGGTCCGCCCCAGGAGGCTTATGGATCCGGATGGATTCCTGATGGCTCTTGGGGAATTTCCCGCCACCTCGGTTGGTGATCCTGTTGATGCCCTGGTCGCTCTCTGGAATGGGGAGATGACTAGGGCAATAGACACGATCGCTCCAGAACGTCCCCTCTCAAGTAGCCGAGCTAAACCAGCTCCTTGGTTCACCGAGGAGCTGGCAGCGTTGAAGCGAAAGAAGAGGGAACTAGAGAGCGTGTGGCGTTCGGATCCGAGCGAGCCAAATCGAACACGGTTTGTGTTCTTTTTAAGGGCATATGCCGCGGCAATAAAAGCCGCAAAGAAGACTTTCTTTGCGGCCACTATTGCGTCTGCAAAGAACCGTCCGGCTGAACTGTTCCGAGTTGTCAGAGGCCTATTAAAACCCGCCACTCAGGATGGGTGCCCTGATGACTCGGCAGCTCGCTGCGAAGCTTTTGCTCGGTTCTTCGCAGACAAAGTCGCTTTGATCCGCTCTGGACTGGATACCATATTAACGGCAGTATCTGAGGATGTAACACGAGCATCTGCTTGTCCGGTTTTGATGGATTCATTTCAATTGGTTCAATCCGAGGATGTGGACAAGGTGCTTGGAGGAATGAGAGCTACCACATGCATCCTAGACCCCTGCCCATCCTGGCTTTTGAAGGAGGCCAGAGGGGGATTGGCCGAGTGGGTGAAGGTGGTGGTTAATGCCTCCCTTCGGGAGGGCAAATTCCAGCCAGCTTAAAGCAAGCTGTGATAAAACCGCTGTTGAAGAAACCATCACTGGACCCCACTCAATTCGTCAACTATCGGCCAGTTTCCAATCTCCCCTTTTTGGGCAAAGTCCTGGAACGTGTGGTGGCCTCACAACTCCAGGCATTCTTGGTAGACACGGATTATCTGGATCCGGCACAGTCTGGCTTTAGGCCGGGACATGGTACCGAGACAGCCTTGGTCGCCTTAGTGGATGATCTGCGTCGGGAGATCGACAGGGGGAGTGTGTCCCTGTTGGTGCTGCTCGACCTCTCAGCGGCCTTCGATACCGTCGACCACGGTATCCTTCTGGGACGCCTCGCGGGGATGGGTCTTGGAGGTACTGTTCTGCAGTGGCTCCGCTCATTCCTCGAGGGTCGGTCTCAGAAGGTGTTACTGGGAGACTCCTGTTCAACCCCACAACCTTTGTCTTGTGGGGTTCCTCAGGGTTCAATACTGTCTCCCATGTTGTTTAACATCTACATGAAGCCGCTGGGCGAGATCATCCGGAGTTTCGGAGTGCGATGTCATCTGTACGCAGATGATGTCAACTCTGTCACTCCTTTCCACCTGCTACTAAGGAGGCTGTCGAGGTCCTGAACCGGTGCTTGGCCGCTGTGACGGTCTGGATGGGGGCGAACAAATTGAAATTGAATCCAGACAAGACAGAGGTACTCCTGGTTAGTCGTAAGGCCGAACAGGGTATAGGGTTACAGCCTGTGTTGGACGGGGTCGCACTCCCCCTGAAGACGCAGGTTCGCAGTTTGGGTGTGATCCTGGACTCATCGCTGAGCCTGGAACCCCAGGTTTCGGCGGTGACCAGGGGAGCATTCGCACAGTTAAAACTTGTGCGCCAACTGCGACCGTACCTTGGGAAGTCTGACTTGGCCACGGTAGTCCACGCTCTGGTTACATCCCGCCTTGACTACTGCAACGCTCTCTACGTGGGGTTGCCTTTGAAGACAGCCCGGAAGCTCCAATTAGTCCAACGGGCGGCAGCCATGATTCTAACAGGAGCGGGGCGCAGGGAGCATACAACTCCTCTGCTGCACCAGCTCCACTGGCTGCCGATCTGCTACCGGGCTCAATTCAAAGTGCTGGCGTTGGCCTTTAAAGCCCTAAACGGTTCTGGCCCAACTTATCTATCCGAACGTATCTCGGCCTATCAGCCCACCAGGACCCTAAGATCTTCTGGGGGGGCCCTGCTCTCTATCCCGCCTGCTTCACAGGTGCGGCTGGCGGGAACGAGAGACAGGGCCTTTTCTGTGGTGGCCCCTCGGCTTTGGAACGCCCTCCCCATAGAGGTAAGATCAGCCCCTTCGCTGATGGTGTTTCGAAAAAGATTGAAGACATGGATGTTAAAACAAGCATTCGGTTAATCCGGTGCAATGAATTTGATGACTAAAGGATTGGTAATCATGGACGATGAATTTTGGATTGCGATTCCAGTTATGAGATGCATGGGATTATTATTGGTGGCCCAATAATTTGTATTGTATATGTGTTTTATGCTTTTAAACTGAATACTGTTTTTAAATGTTGTAAACCGCAATGAGTCGCCGACTTAGGCTGAGATATTAGCGGTATACAAGCGTATAAATAAATAAATAAATAAATAAATAAATAAAGATTTTACACACACACATATGGTTCAAACCCAAGGACCTCCTGAATAAAAGAACACAGTGGTATCATCTTCTTTGAAAAAATTAGAAAGAATGAAGTTTTCACTTTAGGAATTAATAATGGCAATTTGCTGCCTAAGCTGTAGAGGACATCTCACCCCACTGATGAAAAGGCACCAAGCCATCAGTTGGTATGAATTGACTCAGATTAATTTACAATGTTACCAGCAAAACTCCTAACTGAAGAAACATTATTTGAGACTTTACCAATCCAAAAAAAAGTTTCTGAACCTCATAACTAATGTTACTTTTATGCTCATGTATATAGAGTACACTTTTTTGGTAAAAAAAAAATGACCCAAAAAACTTGGGACAACTTATACTCAGTCCAGTGTAAGTACTGTCAAAAAGAAACTTATCCAAAAAGGAACTATTCCCTTCTCGGAGTAGAATTATTTATTTATTTATTTATTTGGAGCATTTATTAACCGCCATTCTCAGCCCACTCGGGCGACTCACGGCGGTGTACAGTACAAAAGGCAATTCACACAAAGACAAGTACAACAGCATATTAACCATACAACAATACAACAGTTAAAATTACACTAACTAATCCGCTTCGTCTCGTAATAGAATCGTGACCAATCTCGTATTCCTTGTACCATTCCAGTCGTCTTTACCACATTACTATAGCACTTAATTAAATGCCCTCTCGAACAGCCACGTCTTGAGGCTTTTTCGGAAGGACAAAAGAGAGGGCGCCTGCCTGATGTCTGTAGGGAGAGTGTTCCACAACCGGGGGGCCACCACTGAGAAGGCCCTCTCTCTCGTCCCCGCCAGGCGTGCCTGTGAGGCAGGCGGGATCGAGAGAAGGGCCTCCCCAGACGATCTCAAGGTCCTCGTGGGCTCATAGGCCAACGAGGATGATGAAAAGTGAAAGATGAAAGCTTAGTCTGTCCTGGGAGAACTTAAAAGAAGCACCAATCCCTCTCTTCGATTTTGTGCCTCTTCTGTCCTTTTGGAATTCTCAGATGGGAAAATGGCTGGAGAAGTGGCAAGGAGTTACTGCCCACCTTGAGGTGGCACTGACACCTTTCCCCTCTTTGCAGGCCTTTGACTTATCAACATGTCATATCGAAATCCATAATTGCCACCCCAAAATCTAACCCTCAACTTATACATGAGTTTATAGGGCAATTTTCAAGCAGGCCACCAAAAGCTTCCATTGTCAAATTTTTGTCCAGAGTAGGTTGGTGTTCTCCATTTTATTTTATTTGCATACACACAGTTGCAAACTAAACTCCTTAAAATATTTTTGTTTGTGAAGTTGTGAACTACTGTAGGGAAATTTGTATTTGGGAAACTTTTATTTGTATTAAATTAAGCTGTGTTCTGTAGTGATTAAGGAAGATGTTAATGAAGTATTATTTCAAACATAGCCTACTCCATCCACAAAGGGGATTAAAAATATCAAATTGATCCAGGTGAGAAATTGCACGTGCATATGAACAAACACCTAAGTATTAATTTAATATCAGGTACTTTAAGAACTACAAAGAGATACCAGAATCTTTATTTAAGTACATTATTAGATTATATATGTTTTTATGAGGGGGGGGGGGGTATATTGATTCAAATGTGGAAATAAATGGTTTCTGTATCTTCCTTTAGGTGTTGTTGTTTCTTTCTATTGTTCTAGAAATCAATCAAGAGCCAGGAAGGCTGGTATTAATTCTTAACTTGAATGATGTAGCACTCTGTTTTTTGTTTTGTTTTGTTTTGGTTTTTTTTGTCATGTCAGAAGTCACTTCTGGTGTGAGAGAATTGGCCGTCTGCAAGGACGTTGCCCAGGGGACGCCCGAATGATTTTGATGTTTTTATCATCCTTGTGGGAGGCTTCTCTCATGTCCCCGCATGAGGAGCTGGAGCTGATAGAGGGAGCTCATCTGCCTCTTCCCAGATTTGAACCTGCAACCTGTCGGTCTTCAGTCCTGCCGGCACACGGGTTTAATCCACTGTGCCACCGGGGGCTCCTAGCACTCCGTTATGGGCATGAAACAGCTTACTTCAGTTGCTGCAAACTTTTGCCATCTTAACATTCTGATGTTGCCTAGCCCCATATGTCCCAGTCTTCATCTGTGTAATGTTGGAGGGTGTGAAATGCTATCCATCACTTGTGTTGAGGTATAATTCTCCCACCAGCCATCCAACTTCTGTATAGAGTGGACACTGGGTCTCTGTTCTTGACCTTAATTAGCAACTCTACTACTCCTTCCCACCTAACGCCAGGGAAACTGTCCTGACCCTAAACCAGTGCCTGTCATCAGTAGTGGACTGGATGAGGGCAAACAAATTTTAACTTAATCCAGACAAGACAGCGGTACTCCTGATCAGTTGGAAGGCAGACCAAAGAATAGGGATCCAGCCTGAAGACACAGCTTCGTAGTTTGGGGGTCCTCCTGGACTCGGCATTGAACCTGAAGGCACAGGTATCTGCAGTGGCCAGGAGGACCTTTGGACAATTAAAACTTGCACACCAGCTACGTCTGTTCCTTGAGAGGCCAGATCTGGCCAGGGTGGTACATGCCTTAGTTACATCCTGTCTGGGTTAATGCAATGTGCTCTATGTGGGGTTGACTTTGAAGAGTGTTCAGAAACTTCAGCTGGTTCAAGCAGCTGTGATCAGGTTGCTCACTGGGGCTGGCTATACAGAGCAGACAACCCCCCTATTGCAGCAGTTTCAGTGGCTGCCAGTTTGTTTATGGGCACAATTCAAAGTGCTGTTTATGATATATAAAGTCCTATAAGGCTCAGGTCCAGGTTATTTGGCTGACCACATTTCCTTGTACACACCTGCCCAAGCCCTGTGATCTTCAGGAAAGGCCCTTCTCCTGGTTCCCACCTCCATCTCAAGCTCAGTTGGTGGGAATGAGAGAGTAGGCCTTCTCGGTGGCTGCCCCACGACTTGGGAACTCCCTACCCAGGGAAGCCAGTATGGCCCCTCCCTGCTGTCTTTCTGGCAGCAGGCTAAAACCTTTTTATTGAGGCAGGCTTTTAAAGAAGAACGTTTTAAAGAGCAAGTCAGGTTGTGCTGTGGTTTTTAGCTTTGAATATGTTTTTAACCAGTTTTATAGATTTTAACTGTGAAATTATTGATATTTAATTCTGTTGTTTATATATTTGGAGATTGCAAATTGAATTGAAATGCGTTTAATGTGAGCCACTTTGAGTCTCCTTTGTGGAAAGAAAAGGGGGTATAAATAAACATAATAAAGATATCTTAGGCTGCCCCTGCTACTCATAACTTCTTGGATCACTGCAGCCCAGAGAGCTGTCTGATCTAATCTTCTACCCTTAATGACATCCAGAAGTCCCAGTAAACCTTGTGGCAGATCTGCGCTTTGGTTGTTAACATTAAGGCTCAAGAGGCCAAAAGTATACATGCCAAGCAGTAAGAAGGAACCTTATTCTTTTGCCTGAGAAACTCTTTGATAGCATCCCAAACAGCCTTTCCCTCTGGGCAGTCCCTTCCTTTCTCCAGTTGCAACTGAGCTAAAATAAGCTGGAGCCATGAGCCGGCATTCAATGAAGCAGCCAACCTCCCAATGTTTGATTTTCAGAACAAGAATCAAGGCAGCTCTTGTGGACACAGCAAAGGCCTTGCGTCCAGTATAGAAAACATCTGTCTTTCCTCTCTCAGTAACCTCTCTGTGCACTCCCTGGAATGCACCCACTTTAATGCCTACAGGCACCTTCCTGATACTTCCATCGGTTAAGGTGGGAAGAGAAGAGGAAGGGGAGGTGCAGCAGCCAAGGCCTCTCTCTGTGTAGTTTGTTTGTTCTTAATCCAGGTTTCTTGGAATCTGATGCTTCTTGGAAACTTCTTATTTCTTTATATTTGTACATACATACATACAAAGTTTTCTCTGAAAGAGACATGGCCCAAGGGTGCCGCCTTCAAATTGATTGACTGCCTTGGTACTTTTCATAACATTAACAAGGTCCCAAATATTCAGTAGAAGAAATAGGGGCACACTTATAATCGCATTTTTCTGTTCCCCAAGCCACTGCTTGAATGAGCTACACACACACACACACACACACACACACACACCTTGTCTAAATTCCACAACTTTATGGTGCTTTGCTGAAGCTCTACCTACAGTACATTATACATGTTGACAAAGTGTCTATTCCAGTTGGGTAGGGTCAATTCCAATTGATATTTATCATGCCACATCTTCTTCGTAATTTCCCAGTTTTTCTCTCCTTGTCCTCTTGTCAGGATCGTTTCCGGAGCCTAGATTTTGGCGCCGAAAACTAGACTCCTGACGCTTTGCCCTGATAAGGACCCTACAGCTGGTGGCCTTGAAGGAAGGCAGTTGCTTGGTGGCGGGAAGCTTTTGCGCGGGGTTTTGGGTTTGGCGGGAATCTACCCTTTGAACAAGTGGGAGTGTATATAAGGGGTTGCCTGCTGTGACCAGGCAATCCCGGCTTTTTCTGTGTCTAAGCATCCGATAGTAAAGTTCTTTGTTTGATTACGATGGAAGTCTCGTGTCATCATTGAGCCCAGCTGCCGTGAGCTGACACCTCTGCTTACTTCAGTTGCTACCAACTGAATTCGTTATATGTTTTTAATTGTGTTACAGTATAACCTTGTTATACTGGGCTTGATCTCCCCAAGTCCCTTTGAGGAGATGGAGGCAGGATATAAGAATAAAGTAGTAGTAGTTGTTGGTGTAGTAATAATAATAATAATAATAACAACAACAACAATAATAATAATAATAATAATAATAATAATAATAATAATTTGAAACACAACAAGATGAATCCACAGTAGACAAGATCACACTGCTGGCTTTTGTATTGGATCACATGTTGGACACTTCCCAAATGTCTAGGACTGTGTGATGTATCGGCAAATGATGCATGCAGATCCCAGTAGGGTGGCCTTCTGCAGCTAGCAGATGGTAATTTTGTCAGCGCCAATTGTGTTTAAGTGCAGACAGGGGCGGCTCAACCCATTACGCAAAGTAAGCATTCGCGGTAGAGTTGATTTTGCCCAGGGGCGCTCTTGAGGCGCTCTTGGGGGAAAATAGACCTTGACATATGCAAGTTGTAGTTACTGGGATGTATAGTTCACCTAAAATCAAAGAGCATTCTGAACTCCACCAATGATGGAATTGAACCAAATATGGCACACAGAACTCCCACGACGAACAGAAAATATATATCAGTGATTGGTTGGGGGGGGGGGCACCAAAATACTGTTTGCTTACCATTGAAAATTACCTAGGGCTGCCTCTGAGTGCAGGCCAAGGTCTTTAGGCACTGCACCCAGTGTGCCGATCACCACTGGGACCACCTTGACTGGCTTGTGCCAGAGTCTTTGCAGTTTGATCTTTAAATCCGCATATCATGTCAGCTTTTCAGGTTGTTTCTCTTCAATCCTGATGTCACCTGGGATTGCAACATTGATGATCCATACTCTGTTTTTTAACACGGTCACGAGGTCAGGAGTATTGTGCTCCAAAACTCTGTCAGTCTGAATTTGGAAGTCCCAGAGTAGTTTGACGTGTTCATTTTCTGTAACTTTTTCCGGTCTGTGATCCCACTAGTTCTTTGTCGCAGGCAGATGGCATTTGTGGCACAAGTTCCAATTAATCATCTGAGCAACAGTGTTATGCCTCTGCTTGTAGTCTGTCTGCGCGATCTTCTTGCAGCAGCTGAGGATGTGATCTATTGTTTCATCTGCTTCCTTGCAGAGTCTACATTTGAGATCTGTCATTGATTTTTCAATTCCGGCTCTGGTGGCATTTGTTCTAAAGGCTTGTTCTTGGGCTGCCAGAATCAGGCCCTCTGTCTCCTTTATCAAAGGAGCCACATCCATGTTTTTTCTTTGTCAATTTGGCTCTCAGTTTTCCCCAGGAACTGTCCATGGAGAGCCTTCTTTCACCAGTTTTCTCTTGTACTCTGGACTGTGTTTTTATGGTATTCACTCTTTGTCTTTTGCACTTTAAGCAGTTTACTACTATTGACTTATGATTATGATTATTATTTAGGGACACATTTAGGGAAAGGAGCACATTTTTGCATCTTGCTCTGAGTTCAATATCAGATCTCAGTAGGCCTTAGCAAGGGCATAAGAATTGCCCCACATCTTTTGTACTGTTTCTCATCCCTGCCGTAAAGACTAGTATGTCATATGAATGAGTGAAAGTGATGCAGCATCACTATTCCTTGTACCGGAAGACAAAAGAGGGAAAGTAATGGAAAAATGTTAAACAAACATATGAACACTAGGGAAAAAAGAGGTACTGCATGCATCATATACTAAGTAGGTTCAATACAAGGGAAGCTTCTACAAGCCCAGCTCCACATGTCCCAGGATGTTTACAGCAAGCTTCGTTTCAGTCTAAGCCAACATTTCCCTGTGGTATCCAAAAGTCCCTGCTCTGCGATCTTCTCTTTACTCCAATAGGGATTAATCCGGCTGTCCTTTAATCTCCTCTTTAAAACTCTTTCATAATGATGTTGAAAAATAAGGCTTCTAATACCTCTTGAAAATTTGGAGCTCAGCTATTTATATTCATTTAAATATTTTTGCATGCTTTGTGAGCTAAAAATACAACATACAAGAGCTGCCCCAGCTTCAACCACCGCAGCTTCAACCACTCTCCAAAGCAGATGTAGGCTGCAGTAAACACCTTGCACACTCCAAATATGTACCAAAATAAAAACCACCAGTGATTTCACTGAGGAAATGAGAAAGAGAATGAAGTGCCTCTTTAGATCCCTACCACTTATTAGTCATGTCAAGATGCCCAAATTTGAAACACTTGTTCAAAAGCAAGTGAAAAGTGTCCAGAGGCTATCAATTGCAACCTTGACATTTGTGTAACTGGATAAATGAAGTGATGATGATTAATCCACCATCATAATCTTTTTTTAAAATTTATATAAGCACCAACATATATGATAGAGTTCAAGATCAGCAAAAGGAAACAGCTTAAGAAGCTTACAATTTAATTCAGACTTTCTATGCACTCGTTTCCACTGGTGCAACTGTCATCAACCCTAGATAATAGCTAATCCTGTTAGAAATGATAGGTACTTTAGTGCAGTGCATCCAGAGGATAGTAGACTGGGGGTACCCTATAGTTTGCCATCACTTTAACTGCCTATCATCAATGCTATGGCTTCAAATTACAGGAAAGGAGATTCCACCTGAACGTTAGAAAAAACTTCCTAACTGTGAGAGCTGTTCAGCAGTGGAACTCTCTGCCCCAGAGTGTGGTGGAGGCTCCTTCTTTGGAGGCTTTTAAGCAGAGGCTGGATGGCCATCTGTCAGGGGTGCTTTGAATGCGATTTTCCTGCATCTTGGCAGGGGGTTGGACTGGATGGCCCATGAGGTCTCTTCCAACTTAATGATTCTATATGAGTTTTAAGTTTGGGTTGTTGTCGGTTTTTTCGGGCTATATGGCCATGTTCTGGAGGCAATTTTTCTCCTGACGTTTCGCCTGCATCTATGGCAAGTATCCTCAGAGGTAGTGAGGTCTGTTGGAAGTAGGAAAAATGGGTTTATATATCTGGGGAATGACCAGGGTGAGACAAAGGACTTTTGTCTGCTGGGGCTAGGTGTGAATGTTTCAGCTGATCACCTTGATTAGCATTCAATGGCTTGGAAGTGCCTGGGGGGAATCTTTTGTTGAGAGTGATTTTATGTGCCTGTTTGTTTCCCCTCTGTTGTTTTGCTGTTGTAATTTTTTACAAAGTTTTTTAATACTGGTAGCCAGATTTTGTTCATTTTCATGGTTTCTTCCTTTCTGTTGAAATTGTCCACATGCCCCTCGGCTGTGGAATTCCCTCCCCAAGGATATTAGATCAGCCCCCTCCTTCCTGACCTTCCATAAGAGAGTGAAACTGTGGCTCTTTCATCAAGTATTTGAGAATTTGTGCAATAGACAGATATAGAATTATGTACAAAGACTATTAGAATGGCCCGGATTATGATTATGGATAGCATGGTGATATTGGTTTAAATGTTTTTAAACATTTTGATGTATTTTATAATTCTATTTTAAAATGTTCATTTTAATTGTATATTGTTTTAATGGCATCAAATAGCTGCCTATGTGTAAAGCCGTCTTGAGTCTCCTCTGGGTTGAGAAAGGTGGGGTAGAAATGTTGTAAATAAATAAATAAATAAATACCTGGGAAGAAATCCACTGGAGCATTGCAAAACACCAAAATACCTGGGAGTCACTCTGGACCATGCTCTGACTTATAAGAAGCACTGCTTAAATATCAAGCAAAAAGTGGGTACTTGAAATAATATTGTCCCAAAGCTGACTAGCACAACTTGGGGATCACAACCAGATACAGTGAAGACATCTGCCTTTGCGTTTTGCTACTCTGCTGCTAAATATGCATGCCCAGTGTGGAATACATCGCACCATGTTAAAACAGTGGATGTGGCTCTTAATGAGACATGCTGCATTATCACAGGATGTTTATACCCCACACCCACTGGAGACAACTGTTGGGAAGGAGCAGCCAATAGTGAAAGGACCAAGGCAGTGACATCTCCAGCCCATCCCCTATTCGGATATCAGCCAGCATGCCAACACCTTAAATTAAGAAATAGTTTTCTAAGATCTACAGAAACACTCGCAGGAACACCTCAGCAAGCGAGATTCCAAACGTGGCAGGCTAAAACCCGGAACCTCAATCCATGGCTAATACCAAATGAGAAACTCCTTCCTGGGCACACAGAAGACATGGCGACTTGGAAGGCTCTGAACAGGCTACTCTAGCACCATGAGATTCAGACCTAATCTTAAGAAATGGAGCTACAAAGTGGAGTCCATGACATGCGAGTGTGGAGAAGAGCAAACCACAGACCACCTACTATAATGCAACCTGAGCCCTGTCACATGCACAATTGAGGACCTTCTCACAGGGACACCAGAGACACTCCAAGTGGTCAGCTTCTGGTCAAAGGACATTTAGCATAATACCAAGTTTTTAAACTTTGTGTTTTTAAATACATGTTAACTGTATCCTCAACTCACTTCTGACACGATCGGCTGCCCCAAGAAGACTGTGGAATGACCTGCAGGAAGAGATTTGACAGCTAAATCAGCTGTCAGAATTCAAGATATAACTGAAGACCTATCTCTTCCAGCAGGACTACCCAATCAATTTTAAATTATGTATTTAACCTGCATTTTATTGGTGTCAGTCTTCATTGAGTGCATTTTGAAATATGCATTTTAATGGTGTTGTATTTGTCTGTCTGCTTTGGCCATATTAAACCATCAACATTATCATCAACATCAAAACAAAAAGGAAGCTCTCAATACTTTCAAATACCGTTTTTCTGCTGGATGAGTCCACAGATATATTGGCAAGCCTTCATGCAGGAGTAGGGAGATGGAGGAAAAAAGAATAGGAAAGACACAATCTAGATAGAGGAGAGGCAGCAACTGCATGGGGGACTATTTTAGCCCTTGTGACATCCTCTCAGCTGCATCTGTGTTTCCAGATGCAATAAAATGATGCAATTAATACAATGTTAAGACGCTTTAAGCAGCACATAAATGCAGAAGTTTGTCCCCTACTCCCTCAACTTGCTTCTTTGGCTGAAACATCATCCCAAAAGTATGACCTGAAGTGAAACACCATGCACACAAGGAATAAAAGAAGGAATTTAATTGTATTAATTTTCCTCTTAGATGTGCTTTTAGATATTCGTTTTGTTAAGCTGAAACCTGACCACAGATTTTTGCCTGAACACAGAATCCTTTAATTTGTCTCTTTGTAGTGTGTGTCATAATTCGGTAAAATAAAATGGGAAACTATAGTTAGGAACTATTCTACTTTTGAACCCTGAGAATTTTTAGGGGTCCACCATTTACCCAAGGCACTGTTTCTTTGGACAGGGGTCATTGGGAAATTAGGATACTTGAAACTTGAAATATGGATATATATACCAACTGAACACAGCATTAACACTCCAACATATTTCTCCATCATATGTCTAGGGGAGCCACTGCATGATAGGGTCTGTGGAAAGCAAAGTTATTCCAGTCTGAGCTCCACAACATAACCTCTGCTCCACACCTGGTTTGATTTCCTCAAACTCTGTATGAATGTTAGAAGTTAGCTTAGAAAGGTGTACCATTTACACCAAAGATGTATCTCTTCTCTAGTCATCCCAGTTCCCATTAATACATCCAAGGAAGGTCATCTGCCATTTGTTATCAACTGTCAAGTTTCCCTCTAGGCATCTTGGCTGATAACTTTACAAAAATCTGAGAAGCAAGATTTGCAAAGTAGGGATGAAAATCACTGCTTATTTAGGTTTTGTAAAATAAGTAATTTCAAGAGTTTATTCCCTGCTGAGTAAGATTACAAGATTTCCAAATCTTTTTTGCTTACACTTTGGGACTTTTTGGACCAAAGAATTCATTACTGCAAAAAAAAAGTGAGTTTTACATAGAAAAAGAAAGCATTTTATTAAACATATTTTTCTGCAAAATATTTTTGTTTTTGTTCCAAAAAATCCAGGTTTTTGCACATTTTACTCGAAACAAAAATACAAAAAAAAAAACAAAACCCCTAATACTATTGACCATTTTCTCTTGACTGTCTCAATGTTAGTGGCTCCCATGATCCGTTTCAGCTTTTCTGTAGCATCATAAGAGCTGTCCAATGTACTGAAGCTATTAGGAACCAGTTACATCACCTTGGAGAATTCCTTTAAAGGCTGGAGTGGAGTGGCCAAATGGCATAGAAGCTACCAGCTGCCTCTAAGGGTTGAGACAGCTTTTTGCATTAATGCACCCAAAAGTTGCAAGTATTCTCCTCATTACAAAGTTGGTAAAGAACCTGATTCTTCGCAATCAGAGGTCCTGCTTGCTGCAAGGGACCTTTGAAGGGGCACTGACTCCAACTCCCAAAGCACTAGGAACATCTTTTTTCCAGTGTCGTCAGTCTGCCTCATTTTTTTCCTTTAAAAATACATTTTAATGCACAGTGTTGCTCCTTTGGCCACAGCAAACTCCTGGTGGCTTGGCTTGCCCTTTTTCTGTTTGAAGCAGATCTATAATGCTCTTCTTTGTGCTTCTTTCACCTCTCCCCACCTTCTTTCTCGCTCCCTCCTTCTTCATATTTGACCTCTGTTAGTTTACACAACCCTCCTCAGCAGCTTAGGAGACAGAAAGTGTTCAGAGAGAAGGGCGGCAGTGGGGGAGAGAAGCTGTTTGCTTTTTTTGGTCAAAAGGGCAGTTATTTAGCATTTATTTGAACTGTGGAAAGCATTTAATCAGCACAAGAGATTTACTGTGCTGTCTGTGGAGAGCTTTTTACAGTATTTACAAGGGTTTTGAAAAAATAGGAAAAAGCAAGTAAAGCCTCAAAAATTTGTGTGGCCTGTTAAAAGTCTAACAAATTCTATTTGGCATACACTTTTGTTGACTATAGCCCATCTCCATGATTTTCTGCCAAATAAAATTGTTAGTGGCACAAGGCATTTTGTTTTTTTTTCTGTAACAGGCTAACATAGATGCCTGCCCACTTGCAAAGGTCAAACCTTGACAATCCCCAGTGGATTTGGGCCCTCAACTCCCAAACCTTGGCAATCCATAGTGGATTTGGGCCCTCAACTCCCAAGTCATGAAACCTGGCAGAAAAAATGATGCTCTTGGGACAAATATCAGTGGCCTACAACAGGGATGGAGAAAACACGGCTTGTGAGCTAAATGCAGCTTTGAAATACTACTTTTCCAGCTTCCCAAAGATCTTTCCCAATCTCCCAAAATGTATCAAGCTTCCCCCATTTTTTTTAAAAAAAAAGTATTCATAATTTCTATCAGTTTTGTGTAAAACTCATATTATGACATCTTAAGCAGTGTATAAATGCAGAAGATTGTCCCCTACTCCCTAAACTTGTTTCTTTGGCTGAAACATCATCCCAAAATTATGATCTGAAGTGAAACACCAGGCACACAAGGAATTAAAGAATTCTTACAGAGTCAAAAATTACCCATGTTGACAAAAGAAAATTGGGAGATTTTGAACAGTACAATTACAATGCATGAAGTCACCACAGTGATTAGAAATCTAAAAGATAATAAAGCCCCAGGACCAGACAAGTACAGAGCAACATTTTACAAAGAATTTGAATAGAGGAATTAGCTCCATACCTACACAAGTTAATTAATATCAGTATCCAAACAAAATAAATATAATAATACCAGAATTGTGGAATGAAGCAACAATGACATTAATTCCAAAAGCAGACACAGAGACTCTGGTTCAAAATTACAGACCCATTTCATTACTAAACATGGATTACAAAATTTATTCAAGTATATTGGCAGAAAGCCTTAAGAAAAACTAGATTCATGAAGACCAAACAGGATATTTGTTTGGTAGACAAATAAAAGACAATTTAAGGCAGTCCTAGATTTTGCAAGTCAACATGAAAACACAAAGTGAGATTGTTGTTTTTGATTGGTTAGAAACACATGGTTTGCTCACACCAGAAAGGCTTTCTAAGATGTATAAAAGCAGCTCTAGCAATTGTTGGAAATGTGGGGGAAATGTCGGTACATTTTAATGTATATAGTGGTCATGTAAAAAGGGTCAGAAATACTGGGTGTAAATAATCTAGTTCTAGAAGAAATTGTTAAATTTGAGGTGAAACTTGAACTCCATTTATTAGGGGTTAGATAATCAACGTGATAGAAAATGTAGAAGACTAATGCTATGTATGACGACGACAGTGAGACTCATCAGTGCTCAAAGATGGAAAGAATCAACAATCTGAATGCAAGAAGATTGGCTGACAAAGTTGTGTGAACTCGCGGAAATTTTCAAACTTACCATATTGATTGAGTTCATCTTAAGGGGGAAGGATGAATTATTTTTTTCTGATTTTAATGGCTGTGGAAAATTGAGAAAACAAAACTATCATCCAGGTAATGCACATCCGATACACAAGTTAGGATGCCTAATAGTGGCAAAAACAATTAATAGAAAGACTTGATATGCATGGGACTCGTTTCAAGGCATGGAATAAGTCCTCTTCTTCCAAGGAGGGCAACATTCTGAAAAAGAGCAAGCCAAACCATATCAAAAAAGGAAAAATTTGCGAATCTCCCTTCACAAGCAATTATTAGCTTTAGAAGAAGGAAGTGGGATTTTCAGCAGCACGGGCATGAAACACAAGGCAACACATTGATGGATGAGTGTGCATCTTCTTGTTTAATGCTTGTCAGTTCTCCTTGAATGTGGGAGGAGTGGGGGGAAACTTGCAGTCAAAACTACAAATCTGAAAATGAGGCTCAAATTTACTTGTAAATACAGCTGAGAGTCTGCAGCATCTGGCTGTCAAATCTCAAAAGTTTTACAAGGGGGCATCTTTCAAACCCTGTTAAAGGGAGTAACATGGGTCTTCTGTTCTGGTGGTGTCACACAGCTTGCTCATCAGGGGTCAACATTAAGAAATGGATTTCATGCCTCCAGTGTGCATAAAATTGCTTTCACAAAAGCAGTCATTTTTCTCCAGTTGCCATGAGCAAAAAATGCACAATAAAAGCCCCTTCATCAGGAGAACTAGTAGTGGGTTGTTGCTTAGAGGATCCTCCCTCCGGCAAGGCATTTACAGTGGATAGCATTTAGGGCTTGTTTCCTCCTTTGATTCTTTGATAAACAGCTTCAGGACATATTACCGGTTCTGGCTCTTAAATTTCCTGGCAGACTCCCAAGAAGCTCCTGAAACATACAAGCACACTTTATGACCCATTTGTGGGGCATGTGAAGAAGAAATTGTTGTTCTCATGCAAGGCAAAGGGGATTTTCTTGAAAGCATGGATGTCATTCTTGGGAGTGGATGAAAGAAAAGGCAATTGCTCCTTGAGATGCAACTAAAAAAGAACACCAGGACAAGCAGGCATCTTTGTATGTCTCAATCAGTCCTAAATCAACATACAGTGCCTGGCAGGGTTTATGACACTGCTCCACAGTTGTACATTTTGACTGTTTGTTTTGTACAATTAAAGCTTCTTAGGTTCAGGGCACAGAAATGCTACATTTCAGATTCAGGGAGGGCCGAGGAAATCCACAAGCTACTTCTCTCATATAAGTCACAGTTTGCGGGAAAGGGGTAGGCAAACTTTCAAAAAAGTTCTCAAATGTTAAGACGGCATCTTAAAAGGCAGGTCCTGTCCAAGATCTCAATGCCTGGATTGTGTATTACGAAAAGCAGAGTGTATAGAATGGCTTGTTCAGAGTATAAATTGGGTTCAAAACTGAAAGGTTTGAGAAGGGTGGGGACAAATTCCAGGAAAGACTTTGCTGACATAAGAGCTGAAAGACACTTTAAAAAAAATTGTAGGCCTTGCCGAGAACTTAGCATCACTATAACTAATGGTTCTGTTTATGGAGGTAGGCAAACTTGTAATGAACACATTTTGAATTATAACACCTATCAGAACTGTTTCCAGAAAACAGCACTAAATGTTCAAGCATCATATTTCCAAAAGACAACTCCTATTACTATTTTTTAAAGGAGTATCAATAGATATTTATTTCAATGAATAAATATATGGTCATCTTCCAAGTGACTTTCATTTATCAGTAAGGAATATGAAACAACAAAATAGAATTCTTTATTGTTGTTTGTTATATCTTGTTTCCTCTTTGGGGATGAGAAGCCTCCTGTTTACACCATCTAGGCATAGAAAACTTATTTTTAAAAGACTGCAAAATCCACCAGTAAATATCTCCTGGCAGTTGTAATCCTAAAAAGTAAGGTCTCCAAACTAAAACACAGGCATCCAAATCCCATGGATCCGCCTCTATATTTCTGAATCCAGCAGTTGTCAGTTGCAATTCTTAACGAACAGTCACACTTGCCAGTGTCATGAGCCTATTTTCACAGGGCTTCCCTAAATCCCTTGTCTTTTTTGGTCCTCCATGTTATTGCCTATTAGAGATTTCTCACAATCACAGCATTATCTGTTTCCCCTTCACTATATTTACTTTGGCTCTCAATCTTTTCCACACATAAATAGCAAATGCTGCTGTCAATTTTTCTCTCAGTTACCTCTCTCTCTCTCTCCCTCCCTCCCTCCCTCCTTCACATGCACACTCTATATTAAATGCAATTAACTGCAGTCCTTAAACTTGAGATAAGAAAAACGCCTCTAAGAAATTCTACCAGCCTTGCCAAAACTTGAAAATCACCCTTAAAAGCTGCATTAAAATAATTTGAAATAAATAATTGACTAAGCACTAGCAGCCCATCTGCAATTATTTCATCTGCAAGGACAAACCAGACAAAAGATACTTCCATAGTTTTCATGCATGGCTTGAATATTCGTGCATTAACCTTTGGAACCTGCATGAATTCTGAAAATCTATGCTGCACATTTCTTCTTAACCTGCAGATTTATTTCAGTTCAATGTAGTACAGTTTCTAACACTCTATCAGTCAGCTCTCACTACCCCTCAATAGCCCACTCCACAGCATTTGAAAGGGAATAAAACCCACCACAAGCACTAACCTTAATCACTCACATAAGTAGCCAAATTAATTGAATAATGTATCTGAAGACACAAGGGGATGGCTGATAGCTTCCCTTTGCAGATTATTTCTCTTGGTTTGCCACTTCCGACCACTGAACGTAATTTGCCAGAGACATAATTACTTTCTGCATACAAAAGCTATCAGAGTTAGAAATCAATAGCCAAGGTTTTCAGATCTTCCTCCCTCATGAACTTGTAATAGGAAGCTCAAACTGAAGGACCTCATTCACTGTGCTGCTATGACCAAGACCAACCTGGCCAAAATGCTCCATCCCCTTCACCATGGGTGCTCACACTGGACATTTGCCCTTGTTATTTCCTGGAAATTTTCAGGAGGCCGAAGCAGCCTGTTTTCCATTGATTACCCTATGTATTACTAACCCAAATTCCATCTTTTTCCTTATCATAGCAATCTGCTAAGATTGAAAAACATGGAATAACTTCACACTGTGTTATTCAATGCCCCCCCCCCCCCCAGTTCAATGAGCCCTCCATCTGAAGGCAAAGCATATCTGGAACACACCATGCTCCCACAAAAGTGAACATTTTCATATCCAGCTACTACACATCTTGGTAACCGTGCTCCATGCAGTCATGCTGACCACATGACCTTGGGAGTGTCTATGGACAATGCAGGCTCTTTGGCTTAGAAACAGAGATGAGCACCAACCCGCAGAGTCAGACACAACTGCACTTAATGTCAGGGGGAACCCTTTACCTGGAAACATTTCTCTCTTTTTCTTTTGTCTGAAACTCCCAGAATCCTCTAGCAGAAAGATTTTGGAAGCTGCAGCCTCCAAAAATACTTTTTCCAAATCCTGATCTGTGAATGTAATAAATAACTGCTCAGAACATAACAGAAAAACTTACAAGGAAACCTACTAACACTGTTCTAGTTGAGTTATTCTTACATGGATTAATATATCTTTTGATATATTCATGTAAAATATTAAAATATTTATAATATAATGTATATGCCTTCAACTGGCAGCAACAATGTGAAATTTCATAGGGTTCTCTTAGGCATTCCAACCAGGTCTGACTCTGCTGAGCTTTCAAGATCAGACTAGTTCTGGTGCCTGGAGGGTTTTTCAGCAGATAGGAAATATTCGTATTTCATCCTATATCACAGGCATGGACAAACTTTGGCCCTCTAGGCGTTTTGGACTTCAACTCCCACAATTCCTAGCCTCAGGGCCCTTCCTTTTCTCCCTCAGCTGCTTGAAACTGCATTAAATGTTCAGTGTAGATGAGGCCTCAGGTTTGCCAGTCAAACTGCCTTCCCACCCTTGCCTCTGAATCTAAAGGGTCTATTAGCAAACCTATTATCATAATGGTCATTTATTTTACAATACCTGTCAGGTGGCAGTCCCTCAAAAGACAAGTGTTGGTCCTGCAATCATCAATCGACAAAAAATATTTAAATTTTTTAGCTCCATCAGCGATTAAAAGGGCAATGTACATTTTCTGTACTGAATCTTCAAAGCACATGTTTTGACTGAACTAAAAAGAAGAATCTCAACATATGTTTCCCCTAAAATACATTCAGAACATGTAAAGTGAAAATACAGCCATTCCAAGACATTCAAATTCATTAAATATTTCCCCTATCTCACATACATGCATATGTATTTAAACTGCATTATATCAGTCTATATAATGCAGTTTCAATCACATTTCCTCACATCTTAGCTGGCCATCAATCAATACCAGGTTCATAAATGCAAAAGAAACATCCAGGAATTAAATCATTAATGTCTGAGTTACTTAGTTAAGCCCTGAGAAGATACAGAGATGGAAGAGATCATGAAGGCCATCCAGTACAACCACCTGCCATTCAGGAATACACCATCAAAGCACACCTGGCAGGTGGCCATCCAGCCTCTGTTTTAAAAAAACCTCCAGAGGAGACTCCACCACATTCCAAGGCAGCACAATTCACTGCTGAACATTAGGAAGCTTTTCATAATGCTTAAGTGGAATATTTTTGCTTACATTTTCCACCTGATGTTTAGGTGGAATTCATCTGTCCACAGATATAATTCACCTGAATTCTTGGTGCAACGGCAGCCTAGGTGCAAAGTTAGGGAAGGAAGGATTGTTGCAGTCTATCAGAATACTGTTCACTTACTGTCTCCCAGTTATGAGTACCTGCCCTTGGTGCTGAAATCTGGAGAAAGACTAGTAACCAGAGATTAGGGGGTGGGGGGATACTTTTCAGACTATATGTTTCATAATCCTCAAGCTGTCTGAGAATCCTTGAAGTTGCAGTCCAAAACAGTGATTCTTAGAAGCATGATAGTGACCCGGTTTGCATACTACCTTATCAGAATGGCATTTTCACTCCTAGAGCTGGCAGAAGTAATGCCAGGGGTGGTGTTAGAGGCCATCTAAGTTGCCTCAGAAGACTTCCACATTCAGAACAAGGACACCTCAATAGCTAAACTCAGGATTTTGTAGCTTTCATGTTGATCATAGGAGTGGTCTTGCCATACATAGTAGTGCAACCTTTTCATTTGATGTTCTGCTTCAGATGATGACCCAGTAGTATGAATTTCTGTGTGTCGGATCCAGACCTATTTGGGCTGACTGAATGAAATAAATGGGACTTTTACTTCATTGGAGATACTCTGAGTATGTCTACATTTAGATCAGACTTGAGGTGGCAAATATTTTTGGTCTTCAGCTTGTAGATCTAAAGTCACCATGGACAGGGATTTTAAGAGCTCTAGTCTAACGCCTGGTGTGGGCCCAAGTTTGGGCAACACTAATCTATTTCCAACCAACATATTTTCCTTTGCTCACTGATCAGGATGCCAATCTCCATAAAGAACTTGAAAACTGGTGGTTTATGACAGTTTAAGGACATTTTTGTGTTGAAATTGATAGTGTCTGAAATGAGATGTTCCAGAAATTGGCATATTGGTTCCTAAATGCCTTGGCCAACAGAAGCCATTCCTATCCTTATTCTGATTCTGATAGTGATGACATGGGAAAGACAAACTTTTTTAGCAGTAAAGACAGACACCCAGTCCCAATCATGTTTATTCGTTCAGTCGCTTCCGATTCTTCGTGACCTCATGGACCAGCCCACGCCAGAACTCCCTGTTGGCTGTCACCACCCCCAGTTCCTTCAGAGTTAAGCCAGTCACTTCAAGGATACCATCCATCTTGCCCTTGGTCGGCCACTCTTCCTTTTTCCTTTCATTTTCCCCAGGATCATTGTCTTCTCCAAGCTTTCCTGTCTTCTCATTATGAGGCCAAAGTACTTCATCTTTACCTCTAATATACTTCCCTCCAGTGAGCAGTCGGGCTTTATTTCCTGAAGTATGGACTGGTTGAGTCTTCCCGCAGTTTAAGGCACTCTCAGAATTTTTCTCCAACACCACAGTTTAAAAGCATCTATCTTCCTTTGCTCAACCTTCCTTATAGTCCAGCTCTCACATTCATAGGCTGCTATGGGGAATATCATTGCTTTAACTTTTATTTCCCAATCATACTCAAGGGAAATAAAAGCAATGACTCTTGGCCTTTGCTAATCCAGATATTTAGGTCTTTAGAGCCCCAATTCCCAGCCACTGACCATGCTGCCTTTGACTTTAAAGATGTCCAAAATATCTAGGGTACCAAAAGGTTGAAAATTAGTAGGCTAAAATTTTATTGCAGTAGTTCTTAACCAAAGATGATCCAGACATTTCTAGACTTCAGTTGACAGCATAGTGAATCATCATAGAGGAATTGTATTTGAGGAAAGCTTTTGACTTCCCTTTTTTGATAAATAGTTCCTAGGGATGCTACCCCTCTATTCAGCCTTGGTCAGACCACACTTGGAATACTGTGTCTAGTTCTGGGCACCACAATTGAAGGGAGATGTTGACAAGCTGGAAGGTGTCCAGAGGAGAGTGATTAAAATGATCAAAGGTCTGGACAGCAAGCCCTGTGAGGAGTGGCTTAAAGAGTTGGGCATGTTTAGCCTGCAGAAGAGAAGGCTGAGAGGAGACATGATGACCATGTATAAATATGTGAGAGGAAGTCATAGGGAGGAGGGAGCAAGCTTGGTTTCCTCTGCCCTGGAGACTAGGACATGGAACAATGGCTTCAATATACAGGAAAGGAGATTCCACCTGAACATTAGGAAGAACTTCCTAACTGTGAGAGCTGTTAAGAAGTGGAACTCTGCCCTGGAGTGTGATGGAGGCTCCTTCTTTGGAGGCTTTTATGCAGAAGCTGGATGGCCATCTGTCGGGGATGCTTTGAATGTGAACTTCCTGTTTCTTGGCAGGGGGTTGGACTGGATGGCCCATGAGATCTCTTCCAACTCTATGAGTCTATGGATGTTGGACTAAATTTGTGGGAGTAGGAAACCTACAGCAGTGACTGTGCTCCTGGATTATTCGTTCCACCAAAAGAGGATTAGACAGTTGGATTATGCAAGCATTATGAGAACTTAATAATGATGGAAGTATGGGACAAAGTACTTACTATAGCGTTGAAAGAAGTCATGATGAGGCTGACTCCCAAGTTGGAAAGTTACTTTTTAAAAGAAATTAATTATGCCATACTGGCTGTTGGAGAGAGTTTCCCAATAAGCAACTTTCGCAAGATCAGTGTGATTTTTATGGCAGGGGTTCCTCAGTGTACAAGTTTCCTCTATGTGATGAAAGAAGGGATTAGGGCAATGAAAGATATAGCAAAAATGGACTCAGGTATAGTAAAAGGCAATGCATGTTGGGAAAAATACAAAGCGCACTTGACTATGGGAGCACTCAACATATCAAATGTACATGTTATATTCGAATAAAAGATTGCTACATTTTGTACCGGGAAGGTGACACCAAACCCTTGTTTTGTGTAATTGCTCCGTTTATCCTCTGAAATTAAAACCAAAACCAAAAGGAAGCAAAGATCTAATAAAATGTTCACAGATTTTCTGTTCTCCTATTTTCCACTTCTGATGTGGTACTACAAAGACCATTCACTGCTTTTATATGCTTTACCTGGGATATTAGCTTTGAGAGACAAACTAGGGTTTTAGTTTGAACTTAAAAGGAGCTCTCCAAAGGACTGAACCCTAGCTTCAGCATCTTGAACAATTCTTCTGAAGTTTGAACTAAAGCCCAAAGCAGATTTGTTGCCCCAATGGCATGGAAGCTATGAGTCATTGCTACCTGACACACAATCTCTGGGTGCAGAGAAAAGAAAATTAACTTAATAAAATAACCTTTGCAAGCTCTGCTTGGGTGCAAATTTCTCCCTGTTAGTAATACACCTTCAATGTTCGCAATACAACAGCTTTTCTCGGAGAGGGCACAGATTCACTATGGACCAGGGATGTGATCCAGCAGCGCTATCTGTGATTATAATCTACTCTTGGATCAAACAGGAATACAACTCCTGCATAAAGACCTCCTATCATGCCCAACCAAGGACAAGCTTTAAGGGAAGGTTAATAAATGTGTCAAAGCGTTGCAGTATAGCAATCTCTATCTGCACTAGATTTGTTATTGTGCTATTAAGAATTCACCCCCTTGCTGCCCTTGAGAGGGAGCAAGATATTCCCCCAGCTTCATGGCTTAAAGAATGTTAACAGAAGGAGTGTTGGAGATTTCCCAATGATAGGATGTGACCCAAATCGGGGGAACAGGAAGAAGGGAGGCAATTTTTATTAGGCACATGCATTCTGACACACAAAAGATGACACATTGCCACAGTTTCTCACAAGTAATTGTAAATTCGAAAGAAAAAGAAAAAAAAGCTGTGGTTGCATTAACTCCAATTGATATGGTGGAAGTCCAGCGACATTTTAAATAACAGTGTTAAGCTGAGGAGATATAACCTTATTTGACACAGGAAACCTCTTCAGGAAGCAGTTATTCAGAAACTATCTGATAAAGATGTATTGTCAAAGGCTTTCATGGCTGGAATCATTGGGTTGTTGTAGGTTTTTCGGGCTATATGGTCATGTTCTAGAAGCATTCTCTCCTGACATTTTGCCTGCATCTCACAACCTCTGAGGATGCTTGCCATAGATGCAGGAGAAACATCAGGAGAGAATGCTTCTAGAACAGTGGTTCTCAACCTGGGAGTTGGGACCCCTGGAGGGGTCATGAGGGAGTATCAGAGGGGTCACTTAAGACCACCAGAAAACACAGTATTTTCTGTTGGCCATGGGGGTTCTATGTGGGAAGTTTGGCCCAATTCTGTCATTGGTGGGGTTCAGAATGCTCTTTGATTGTAGCTGAGCTATAAATCCCAGCAACTACAAAATATCAAGATCTATTTTCCCCAAACTCCACCAGTGTTCACATTTGGGCATATTGAGTATTCGTGCCAAGTTTAGTCCAGATCCATCATTGTTTGAGTGCACAGCGCTCTTTGGATATAGGCGAACTACAACTCCAAAACTCAAGGCCAATGTCCACCAAACCCTTCCAGTATTTTCTGTTGCTCATGGAAGTTCTGTGTGCCAAGTTTGGCCCAATTCCATCACTGGTGGAGTTCAGAATGCTCTTTGATTGCAGGTGAACTATAAATCCCAGCAACTACAACTCCCAAATGACAACATCAATTTCCCCCCAACCTCACCAGTATTCCTCACCAGTATTTGAGTGTTTGGGTAATGGTGCCAAATTTGGTCCAGTGAATGAGAATTCATCCTGCACATCAGATATTTACATTACAATTCATAACAGGAGCAAAATGATAGTTATGAAGTAGGAAGGAAAATAATTTTATGGTTGGGGGTCACCACAATGTGTGGAATTGTGTTAAGGGGTCACAGCATGAGGAAGGTTGAGAACCACTGTTCTAGAACATGGCCATATACCCCAAAAAACCTACAACAACCTATCTGATGAAGAGTCAAGTCTAACATAAAGCTTGCTTGAAGCTCCCAAGCACCAAAATTTACTATCCAGTTGCACATGATGATATCATTGAGAGGGCTCCATTTATACAAACACTTTAAATAGCATTAAAAATCTTTCTCTGTACATAATGAATGAGAAAATATGAAGTTCACGGTTAACTGGAGCTGATTGTATAAAAGATACAGTTACATTTTGTTTCCCTTTTTAAAATGCAAACACCTAGATACTATTAATAGCTCTAAATTTATTTCTGTTGAACTGTGGCATTCTGACTATAATAATATACAGGCTTTTCACTTATACTAGAGGATTGTTCACTAAGTGGTTCTGCTTGGTTTAAACAGGCAAGGAAATGCATAGTATTGGCCCAATTTCTCTTTAACGCAGCATGGCAAAGGGTTCTTTTAGCTATGCAGCAGATTAAGAGTTCTGTGTAGCTGCTGTTTGTGACATCAATAATTTAAAAGCTGCATACTTGTACAGGCATACATACACAATAGAACATGAGCTTTTGCTTATCTTCCTTATACTGGCCTATTCATTGAAGCACTTCCATAGCTGAAAGGATGGCACAGTTGGCACATGGAGGGTGTATTTATATACTATTGAGCCATGGTGTTTTTGTTTTTTGTTTTTTTGTGTCAAGAGCAACTTGAGAAACTGCAAGTCGCTTCTGGTGCGAGAAAATTGGCCATCTGCAAGGACATTGCCCAGGGGACACCCGAATGTTTGATGTTTTATCTTCCATGTCCCCACATGGAGAGCTGGAGCAGACAGAGGGACCTCATCCACACTCTCCCCGGATCTGAACCTCTGACCTGTTGGTCTTCAGTCCTGCCGGCACAAGCTCTTAATGTGCAGCCTACACACCAACTCTCCTCGGCAGCAGCTACACCTCACTGCCCCCAGCTGCCAGCGAGGAGGACATGGAAAGGAGGGCAGGAGACTCCGACTCCTCCAGAGTGGAAGGTGCAGCCTACAGACCAACTCTCCTTGGCGGCAGCTACACTTCGGTGTCCCTCCCCATCCTCAGTGTACTGGCAAGTGATAGTTCACACCTATGACACCACAACTGATAAAATCTATGTTCCTCTGGACTTTTACAAAACTGATCAGTAGCCTACTACCATCATCAGATAAGACTCTTCCTCCGCCCGTGCCAAGGACCCCATATCACATTTGCCATCCCCCAAGAAGGTCCAGGACGTGTTTTTTTTACCCACCCCATTTTGTATTCAAATAACTTTGTGTCTGGTGGGATTTGGAGGGGGGGGGGAACAGGGAGGGTATAAAAAGGGCTGAAATGCTATGGAGAGAGATTTGGGGGGAGAGAAGGGGTCTACGTTGTTAATTGAAGCAATAATATGTTTCACGCTTATGTCTATGCTTGATGTTTTTATAGTTTTAATGGTTATTTTCTACAGTTATATGCTATTGATTTGGATATGTGATATTTTTGTATATATGTGAGGCATTGAATTTGCCATTTATTATTTTGTAAACCGCTTTGAATCCCCCCAGGGGTGAGAAAAGCGGTACAGAAATGCAGTTAATAAATAATAAAATAAATAAATGCATTGCACCACCAGGGGATCCGCTATGGCAGTTAAAGTGGTGTCAAACTGCATTCATTCTACAGTGGATCAGCATTTCTCAACCTGGGGGTTGGGACCCCTCGGTGGTGTTGCAGGGGCATGTCAGAGGGGTCACCGAAGACCATCAGAAAACACAGTATTTTCTGTTGGTCAAGGGGGTACCGTGTGTCAAGTTTGCCCAAATTTTATCGTTGTTGGAGTTCAGATTGTACGCGAACTATAAATCCCAGTAATTACAAATCCCAAAAGTCAATGTTTATTTTCTCCAAACTCCACCAGTGTTCACATTTGGGCATATGGAGTCTTCATGTCAAGTTTGGTCCAGATACACCATTGTTTGAGTCCACAGTGCTCTCTGGATGTAGGTGAACTACAATTCCAAAACTCAAGGTCAATGCCCACCAAACCCTGCCATTATTATCTCTTGTTCATGGGAGTTATGTGTGCCAAATTTGGTTCAATTCCATCATTGGTGGAGTTCAGGATGCTCTTTAATTGTAGCTGAACTATAAATCCCAGAAACTACAACTCCCAAATGACAAGTGACTCCCCCTAACCCCACCAGTATTCAAATTTGGGTGTATCGAGTATTTGGGCCCAGATTGATCCAGTAAATGAAAATACACCCTGCATATCAGATATTTACATTATGATTCATAACAATAGCAAAATTACAGTTATGAAGTAGCAACGAAAGTGATGTTATGGTCGGGGGTCACCACCACATGAAGAATTGTATTAAGGGGTCGCGGCATTAGAAAGGTTGAGAACCACTGGTGTAGATGTACCTTGAGTTTTCTCCTGACTTTGGGACTACCTGACTGGGAATGCTGTTTAAATCTCATATACTTGTTTTAAGTCTTGGACTCTTCAGCTTGTACATTCTTGCACCAACCCTTGGTGACAAACAAATGAGGAATTCTGTTTACAAGATTATGTAAGCTTCCAGCTCATATAGCTCACCTTGTCAAGCTTTTGGACAGAGGCAGCTTTCATACAGTTGACAGAGCCTTCCACCCTCTTAAAGCTTCCAGTATTCAGAAGTTTACAATGAAAAGTGAAACTCGTTCTTAAAATGTTGGTCCCACATAAAACCTATTAAAAATCACATCCAGGACAAACACCAGGCTACGGATGCTAGCTGTCTATATTGACTTAAGTCACGCCATTCCATTCAGTTCAACTTACTCAGTTCAAATATAATATCCTTGGGATTTTATATGTATCCCAATATAGAATTCTCTCATAAAATGACCACTACGCATACCAATCATCCCCCACACTCATTCTCTCCGGCCACCTTTCCGAGCGTTTTCTGCCAAACATATCCCACCCCTTGGATACATGTCTTTTGGTTCCCCCGGATTTAGAATCTTCATTCAATCCTTGACTGGCGGCACAACCAGTACTTTGCTAGTAAACCAATAAACAAACCAGAGCAAACCTTAGGGAGGGAAAGTCTATGACACTGCAAGCCAAAGAAAAGAACAGAGGAAGCTTTTCTCACAAGTTCTTGACAGAAACAGAAACAGGAGGAAAAAAAATCAGGGAGAAGCGAAGGGAAGAAAGCGAGAAGGATGAAGGAGAAGAGCAGCAAGCTACAAAGAAGAGGGGAAACAGAAATGGAAGAACAAAAGAGAGCCAGGGAAAATCTGCGAGGCATGAAAACGTGGGAAGGGAAAGTGGGAAGATGGGTGGGTTGAAAGAGAACGAAAGGAGAGTTGGAGGCTTGGCGAGGGGGCGGAATAGAGAATGAATGAGAGAATGAAAGGCAGAGAAAGAGGACCAAGGCTGGAGCTAGGTTGCCATACCATGCATGATATGGTCAGTGTAGACCAGGCATGAGCAAACTTGGGTCCTCCAGATGTTTTGGACTTCAACTCCCACAATTCCTAACAGCCTCAGACCCCTTACTTTCCCCCCTCCACCGCTTAAGCGGCGGAGGGGGAAAAGGAAAGGGCCTGAGGCTGTTAGGAATTGTGGGAGTTGAAGTCCAAAACACCTGGAAGACCCAAGTTTGCCCATACTTGTGTAGACTTATATATATGTAGACTCTGAATAACAAATGACTCATAGTTAAGAACAGGGGTGAGACAACAGGAAGTGGGAGAATTAAGATCTGCCCTGTCCCTGCTGACTTTCCGGAAGGGGGTTGAAGGGGTTGATAAGGAGGATGGGTTAATTGCTTCTATAGAAGAGGTGATTTTAAAAATGTTTACAACTTTTGTATTGTACAATTTTGACATATAAGCCACCTTGGATCCACTGCAGAGAAAGGCAGGATAAAAATATCGAAAATAATTAAGTAAAATAACATCAATTTCTACCCCTTAGGAGGGAAATCCACCCCTGAAAGAGTTATCATGTGGAAAAGGTGTCTCCACTGAAGCTTTTTCCGCAGTCCTTGTTTCTACAACAAGCCAAATTTGTCAAAACTCATTGATCACAAGGACAGAAAGTGTGGTTCAATTTTGCTGGACAGACAGCAAAATAAACACTATAGGGCAGTGTTTCTCAACCTTCCCAATGCCACGAGCTCTTAATACAGATCCTCATGTTGTGGTGACCCCCAACCATAAAATTATTTTTGTTTTGACTTCATAACTGTAATTTTGCTGCTGTTATGAATCGTAATGTAAATATTGGATATGTTGTTGGGCAGGAAAATAGATTTAAAGATGGGCTCAAAGCCAACCTTAAAAACTCTGGCATAGACACTGAGAACTGGGAAGCCCTGGCCCCTGAGCGCTCCAGCTGGAGGTCAGCTGTGACCAGCAATGCTGTAGAATTTGAAGAGGCACAAATGGAGGGCGAAAGGGAGAAATGTGCCAAGAGGAAGGCGTGCCGAGCCAACCGCGACTGGGGCCGTCTTCTACCTGGAAACCAATGCCCTCACTGCAGGAGAACATGCAGATCAAGAATAGGGCTCAACAGTCACCTACGGACCCACCCCCAGTACACCAGTCTTGAAAGACAATCCTACTCAGACAATGAGGGATCACCTAAGTAAGTAAGTAAGTAAGTATTGGATATGCAGGATATATTTTCATTCACTGGACTAAATTTGGCACAAATACCCAATATGCCCAAATTTGAATACTGGTGGAGTTGGGGGGGGTGGGTTGATTTTGTCATTTAGGAGTTGTAGTGCTGGACTAGTTAACCTACAATCAAAGAGCATTCTGAACTCCACCAACAATGACTACCAGATGGAAGGGTTTGGTGGGCACTGACCTTAAGTTTTGGAATTGTAGTTCACCTACATCCAGAGAGCACTGCGGACTCAAACAATGGTAGATCTGGACCAAACTTGACACAAATACTCAATATGCCCAAATGTGAACACTGGTGGTGTTTGTGAAAAATAGAGTTGTAGTTGCTGGGATTTATAGTTCACCTACAATCAAAGACAATTCTGAACCCCACGAACGATAGAATTTGGCCAAACCTCCCACACAGAATCCTCATGACAAACAGAAAATACTGTGTTTTCTGATGGTCTTTGGTGACCCCTCTGACATGCCCTCTTGACCACCCACCTCAGAGGTCATAGAATCATAGGGTTGGAAGAAACCTCATGGGCCATCCAGTCCAACCCCTGGCAAGAAGCAAGAAAATTGCATTCAAAGCACTCCCGACAGATGGCCATCCAGCTTCTGTTTAAAAGCTTCCAAAGAAGGAACCTCCACCACACTCGGGGGGGGGGGGGGCAGAGAGTTCCAGTGCTGAACAGCTCTCACAGTCAGGAAGTTCTTCCTAATGTTCAGGTGGAATCTCCTTTCTTGTAGTTCATCGTCCTAACGGAGCCCCCGGTGGTGCAGTGGGTTAAGCCCCTGTGCCGGCAGGACTGAAGACCAACAGGTCGCAGGTTCAAATCCAGGGAGAGGCAGATGAGCTCCCTCTATCAGCTCCAGCTCTTCATGCGGGGACATGAAAGAAGCCTCCCACAAGGATGATAAAAACATCAAATCATCCGGGTGTCCCCTGGGCAACGTCCTTGCAGACGGCGAATTCTCTCACACCAGGAGCGACTTGCAGTTTCTCAAGTCGCTCCTGACACGACAAAAAACAAAACAAAACGTCCTAGTCTCCAGAGCAGCAGAAAACAAGCTTGCTCCCTCCTCCTTATGACTTCCTCTCATGTATTTAGAGGTCCCAACCCCCAGGTTGAGAAATGCTGCCATAGGGGTATTCACCCTTCCCTATGCTTTGCAAAGCCAAACAATCTATATTTTTGTTTGAAGTTACACTGGAAAACGTGCTTGCTCCAAGATACATACAAATTCAGGAAAAGAACAAAGCTACAGAACCTATATCCATAACTTGCCTGTAATGGATTGCACAGCATTAGATGGGTCTACACTGAGTCATGTATGATATAGCAATGTAGATTCAGCCTGAGAGAGAGCATGTCCCATAGAAGGCTTATAGAGGGAGGGGGGGGGGGGGGTCCATAGAAAGTATGGCAAAATCCTCCTCCCTTTCCCATTTCTTTGCCCACTCTTCCACCTTTATTCCCAGCAAAGCCAGCCTTCCTAGCTTCCATAGCAAGCTGGGGGTTTTCCCCTTTCTTCCCCCTCACCTGGCCGGCTTCTGCTCAGCTGGGCATCGCTGGCAACTTCTCTTCTTCTTCTTCCTCCTCCTCCTCCTCCTCAGTCAGGAGGCAAGAGCAAGCAGCCCAGGAGCGCGCGTGCCAACGCCGCGCGCCCACTTCTTTGCCTCGCTCGCTTGCCTGCCTCCCGCGGACCCCGGGGGACGCGCACGCGCACTCTCCCGCCTCGTGCGAGGGGGCGTGGATCTCTGAAGACTGTGTATATATATGTGTGTGTATGTGAGAAAGAGAGAGAGAGCGCGCGTGTGAATTTCGCCCCTTCGGACAGCTGGCGATGGAACGCTGACCCGGGCGGCGCGCGAGCGGCAACAGCTGCACCAATTAGCGCTGCTCTCGGAGTTGGGCCAGCGCGCGCGCTCTTTCTGCCTTGCCAGCTGTATGCAAAAATATATATATTATTAATAAAATAAAATAAAATATTTTTTAAAAATGGGGGAATCGTTCTTGCTGCTGCTGCTGCTACTACTACTACTACTACTACTAATACTACACCTTATCTCTCTCCTGAGGAATCTGTATAAGGACCAAGTAGCAACAGTAAGAACTGACTATGGAACAACAGACTGGTTCTATGAATACCCATTTCATAGAATCATAGAATAGAATCAAAGAGTTGGAAGAGACCTCATGGGCCATCCAGTCCAACCCCATTCTGCCAAGAAGCAGGAATATTGCATTCAAATCACCCCTTTCAGATGGCCATCCAGCCTCTGTTTAAAAGCTCCACCACACTCCGGGGCAGAGAGTTCCACTGCTGAACAGCTCTCACAGTCAGGAAGTTCTTCCTCATGTTCAGATGGAATCTCCTTTCTTGTAGTTTGAAGCCATTGTTTCACGTCCTAGTCTCCAGGGAAGCAGAAAACAAGCTTGCTCCCTCCTCCCTGTGGCTTCCTCTCACATATTTATACATGGCTATCATCAGGCCTGTAGCGAGGGGGGTGGGGTTCAACACCCCCCCCCCCCCGAAATGTTTCAGATTTTTTTAAAAACCTGGTTTACTCATGAATTTTAACTGGCTAACCAAATCCCCATGCTAAGCCTATGAGATGCAAAAAATCAAGTCCCTTCAGAACTGCAAGCACTATCTCAAGCAAATATTAGCAATTTATTCACACTGTCATTACTTGCAGCAATAGCTGATGTAGTTGTTCTGGTACAGCTGTACCAGGAGCTCCAACTTTATTTGCTTTGTATTAAATGTTTGCTTGCAGTCCTAGGTTTCAGGGACTCTGCAGATAGGTGGCTTCTTTGGTTGCAGTCATAGGGCAAGTCACCTGTCCATCATTGTTAAGTTTTGGTCCCGCCCCTTGCTCAGGGCAATTGGGAAGGGAATTTTTAGTTAGTGTCTAACTAACTAACCATTTTTAGTTAGTGTCAGCAAGGTAAGCTTATGTATAGGATGTGTGCAAGCTTCCCCTTTCTGGGGGAGAAAGGTCTTAAGAGTCTCCAAAGAATTACCAGGAAAACAGCCCTAAAGACCAAAGAACTCCAGCTGGAGAACATCTACTGCCTTGCTGGTAGGTCCACTCGGCGTTCGAGACGCAGTTCGACCCCGTAGCGGAGCCCACATCAGTAAGGGTTAGATTACAGTCAGCCTGGGAGAAGTTAAAAAGGGGATTTTCTTTTAAAGAAGAAGTTATTGAAGACAGTTGCCTGTCCTTCGTGGGCAAGATTAGGAATTCACCAGTTGCCTAAAAGCTTGGAATCATTTGCTTAATTTTACTGAAGACAAGAGAAGTTTCTGTTTGATTGTTCATTAATAAAATACTTTGTTGTACTTCTCAAGCCATCTAAAGACTTTGTGGTGGAAACCTCTGAGAACTTCTCTTTAGGCCCCCTGGCTTCCCGCTGGGCAAAGGTTGCACATCCTGTTCTAAAGACAATTATTTACAGGCCCAGCGCGCGACAGAACAGTAGTGAAGCAACCAAGTTTGGGGGGGGGGATGTTGAATGTTCTCATTAAGGAGGCCAGACTTGGTGGAGGTGGTTGGCAAGGGCGAAGCTGCAGTCTATTGAAGGCTGCTCTGCCCCCTGCTAAGCTCTTTGCTTCAGCGTGAGCTAGGAGGCAGGTTTCAACCCCTCCCCCTGTGAAATTTTCAATCCCCCCCCCCACAAAAATTTCAACCCCTCCCGAAATCTTTTTTCTGGCTACGGCCCTGATGGCTATCATATCTCCTCTCTTCCTTCTCTTCTTCAGGCTAAACATACCCAGCTCCTTAATCCGCTCCTCATAGGGCTTGTTCTCCAGACCCTTGATCATTTTAGTCACCCTCCTCTGGACACATTCCAGCTTGTCAATACCTCTCTTGAATTGTGGTGCCCAGAATTGGACACAATATTCCAGGTGTGGTCTAACCAAAGCAGAATAGAGAGGTAGCATGACTTCCCTAGATCTAGACACTATGCTCCTATTGATGGAGGCCAAAATCCCATGGGCTTTTTTTGCCACCACATCACATTCCTGGCTCATATTTAACTTGTTGTCCACGAGGACTCCAAGATCTTTTTCACACGTACTGCTCTCAAGCCAGGCATTGTCCCCCATTCTGTATCTTTGCATTTCGTTTTTCCTGCCAAAGTGGAGTACCTTGCATTTGTCACTGTTGGGAAAGGCATACGGCAGGGTTGTATACTCTCACCCAACCTATTCAACTTGTATGCAGAACACATCATGCGATGTGCAGAGCTTGACGAATGCAAGGCTGCGGTGAAAATTGCTGGAAGAAACATTAACAACCTTAGATATGCAGATGACACCGCTTTGATGGCTGAAAGCGAGGAGGAGCTGAGGAGCCTTCTAATCAAGGTAAAAGAAGAAAGCGTAAAAGCTGGGTTGCAGTTAAACATCAAAAAAACCCAGATTATGGCAACAAGAATGATTGACAACTGGGAAATCGAGGGAGAAAACATGGAGGCAGTGGCAGACTTTGTATTTCTAGGTGCAAAGATTACCGCAGACGCAGACTGCAGCCAGGAAATCAGGAGACGCCTACTTCTTGGGAGGAGAGCAATGACAGATCTTGATAAAATAGTGAAGAGCAGAGACATCACACTGGCAACGAAGATCCACATAGTCAAAGCCATGGTATTCCCTGTAGTCACCTACAGATGTGAGAGCTGGACCTTAGGGAAGGCTGAGCGAAGGAAGATAGATGCTTTTGAACTGTGGTGCTGGAGGAAAGTTCTGAGAGTGCCTTGGACAGCGAGAAGATCCAACCAGTCCATCCTTCAAGAAATAAAGCCTGACTGCTCACTGGAGGGAAGAATAGTAGAGGCCAAGATGAAGTACTTTGGCCACATCATGAGAAGAAAGGAAAACTTAGAGAAGACAATTATGCTGAGGAAAATGGTAGGAAAAAAGAAGATGGGCCGACCAAGGGCAAGAGGGATGAATGGCATCCTTGAAGTGATAGGCTTGATTCTGAAGGAGCTGGGGTGGTGATTGCTGACAGGCAGCTCTGGCATGGGCTGGTCCATGAGGTCATGAAGAGTCGGAAGCGACTGAACGAATAAACAACAACAAAAATGAATAAATTACAAAATATTTTGTGTGTGTACATGAGCCAAAGTAAAATAGTCGTAATAATACTGTAGTATTAGTAGTAGTAGCAGCAAAGATGAAGTACTTTGGCCATATAATAAGAAGACAGGAAAGCTTAGAGAAGACAATGATGCTGGGAAAATGGAAGGAAAAGAAAGAGGGGTGGACCAAGGGCAAGATGGATGGATGGCATCCTTGAAATGACGGGCATGACTCTGAAGGAGCTGGGGGTGGTGATGGCTGACAGGGTGCTCTGGCATGGGCTTGTCTATGAGATCACAAAGAGTCGGAAGCAACTGAATAAACAATAACAACAAAAATCAATAGAGTAGTTGCTCCCCCTCAACGGTTCTTGTCCCCAGAGCATATTTCCCCACCTGTATAAAGGTCTATATTTATGACCCCATAATTTGTGAATGAAAGGCCAACAAGGAGGGTGCCGATTGCACCTCTCTAGGAAGGGAGTTCCAGAGCCATGGGGCCACCATCAAGAAGGTCCTTTCTCTTGTTCCCAGCAATCATACTTGTGACGGTGGTGGGACTGAGAGAAGAGCCTCTCCTGATGATCTCAGAGCTCATAGGAGGAGATACGGTCCTTCAACTAGGCTGGGCGCTAACCATTTATTATTACTATTCCTTCATTCTGGCTGTGTGCAATTAAAAAAAATATTTTATTTAAAATTAATTTTAAAAAATTTAAAGCAATTTTCAGGGGGTGGAATTATCATTATTATTACTATTATTATTGGATACACAACAAGATTAGTACACAGCAAACAACATCATTATGCTGGCTGTTGTATTGGGTCACACAGACTATGTGATGTATCAGTGAATAATGCATGCAGAACTGAGTCGAATGGCCTTTTGAAGATGACAGATGGTGATTTTGTCAGGACAAATTGTTTTTAAGTGCTGGCTAAGGTCTTTAGGTGCTGCACTAAGTATGTCAATCACCACTGGGACCACCTTTACCGGCTTGTGTCACTGAAAATTTCTGCACTTTCATTGTTTTCCTTCCAGTTGCGCTACAGGCCCTTGCCCTGGTTGCTCAGCAGTGCGTCCTGGTTCCTGTAGGCTTCTTGTCGTCATCATTGTTGTATCAAGAAAGCTGGGAAGCAAGGAGACTTCCTGTATAGTTGCCCAAGGAGAAACCCCCTATCTGGGTAAAGAAGAAGGAGGTAAAAGCTGGACTGGAGAAAATGGAAGGAAATTCTGTCCCATACTCTCTGGACTAAGGCTAAGGACCCATCTATACCAACCATTTAATGCAGTTTCAAACCCATATTGAAGAAAGTGGTTTCACTTTAGAGATGGTTTCATAGGACATCCTGGAACTACAGTATTTCATCACATAATAGTCACCACCGCATAATCATGCCTTCCCTGTTTTGGGGTGGCAAAATTGGTATTTTTGTGTTCCTTGCATAATAGTCGTAGAGCTGTTTGAAGCTGATACCCCCTTCCTTCCTTTTCTCTCTGAAGGCAAGGCAGTTTAACAGCTATGAAATGAAGGTCTCTGGAACTCCATTCTTTGCTCCTTCCTCCAAGACAAGGCAGTTTGAAAAACTTGAAACGGAGGTCTCTGGAACTCGGATCTTCCCTCCTTCCTCCCTTCTCCAAAGAGCTCAATTTCGGATTGTGTAAACTGGCTTGCCTCCTTCCTCCTTTCTCAGAGGCAAGGTGTTTTAAACAAGCAAACAAACAGAAAGTGAGCTGTTTGTTTGAGGCTGGATCATCTCTCCTCCTCCTCTTGTCTTTTATTTTTTTTTTATAAAAGAAACAACCCAGGGAACAGAGAGAATCAAAGGCAAATTTATTTTCATTGCATAATAGTCGCGCCTCCTTTTTCCAACTAAAATGAATAAAAAATACAACTATTATGTGATGAAATATGCTAGTCTGAGGCTTTGTTGATTATACAAACCACAGAGCTCTGATTCACATTAAGAACTTTCTTCCACGTGCTTTTTGTGGGAGCTTGTCCTGTGGCTGCTGTAGTTCGAAGTTAGCTTCAAACTGCATATAATGGTCAGTGTAGATGGAGCCTATGTCAGCAGGAGTAGATTCAGGGCAAATACAGGAGCTTGACTTGCAATTGCCATAATTATGAGAATGTCAGAAGGTGCTTAAACTGAGTCAGATCAGTGATCCACCTAGTCCTCTCTTGTCAATTTTGACTGACAGGTGCATCAGAGTTTCAGGCATGCATTTTCCCCATGCTGGTTTCCTATGGAGATATTCCCAAGCTTTGACTCTGCTTCATTCTGAAATCTGGTGTGAAAAAAATATTGTTTGAAAAAGCTGAACTAAGGCTTCCAGAATTGCCCCTGTTTGAGAGGATTCTTCTGGGAATTCACAGCTTTCAAAATTGACTTTTCCGTAATCTGAAGCTGGTCACAATTAAAAATATGATGCTGAGGCAAATGGACTTTTATGATCCTTGATTTAGTTGAATCCTTCCCTTTTTAGAATTTGCAAAGAGTGGTATACCCTCCTTCCATTTTTATCTGAAGCTGTTTGCATTTCACTTCTCCATCATAAATCAAATGCAACAGCTGTGCGAGATGTCATAACTAAGCAACCAAGCTTTCTTATTTGAAATGTATTTATTTATTCCATTTTGTTCTTATTTTTTCACTTTAAAAATATACTCAAGGTAGCGAACAAATATCACTAAAACCAAAGAATATACTTGTTTTATTTCTCCCCCCCCCCCCCTATTATGGTGGGCTCATCCATTCAAGATGCAGGGCTTCCAGAGCAGTCTGGAGATGGTTCCTGCACCTTTAAAGGTTGTATAGAAGAGGGAACCTTTAAATGAACAGGGAACTCTAAAATTTTCAATCTGGAAGCCCTTTTAAGTCAAGTAAAACATATTTCTGAGACCGCTTCTACACTACCATATAATCTAGATTATCAAAGCAGATAATCCACAAGATCTGCATTGAAGTGGATTATATGAGTGACACTGCCATATAATCCAGTTCAAAGCAGATAATTTGGATATTATATGGCAGTGTAGAAGGGGCCTATGTGAGTTGGGAAAGGGATCACCTATCATCTAGTCCAGGGGTCCTCAAACTAATGCCTGGGGGCCGCATACGGCCCTCCAAGGTCATTTACCCGTTCCTCGCTCAGGGTCAACCTAAGTCTGAAACGAAGTCCAAAGAAGGAGCCTCCACTACCCTCCTCTCTGCCCTGGAGGCTGGGTGGCCATTTGTCAGGGGTGCTTTGAATGAGATTTTCCTGCTTCTTGGCAGAAAGGGGTTGGACTGGATGGCCCACCAGGTCTCTACCAGCTCTAGGATTCTATGATTCTATGACTTGAAAGCATACAACAACAACAACAACAACAACCCTAACTTAACAGCTCAAAGCAGGTGCACATTTCCCATTGAAAGACTAATACGTTTATATTTAAGATTGTTCTTTATTTTAATTATTGTATTATTTTAAAGTGGTTTTTTTGCACTACAAATAAGATCTGTGCAGTGTGCATAGGAATTCATTCATGCTTTTTTCAAATCATAATCCGGCCCTCCAACAGTTTGAGGGACTGTGACCTGGCCCTCTGTTTAAACAGTTTGAGGACCCCTGATCTAGTCTTTGGTGTATTCTGATTTTGGACAGATCCTGGTGACATTCTTTTGACTACAGAACCCAAAATCCCAGGCGTGAAACTGACTGGGATATTCCAGGTATTGCCTTCTCAAAAAGGTGAACATTTCAAAATTCTGGGTTTTTTTCCTCAGGAAATTGTTCTAGTGGGGGAAAACACAAAAGCCTTTCATTTATTATTATTATTATTTGAAACACAACAAGATGAGTCCACAGCAGACAAGATCACTCTGCTGGCTATTGTATTGGATCACATGTTGGACATTTCCCAAGTGTCTAGGACTGTGTGATGTATTGGTGAATAATGCGTGCAGATTCCAGTAAGGTGACTTTCTGCAGCTGGCCGATGGTAATTTTATCAGTGCAATTGTGTTTAAGTGCATGCCAAGGTCTTTAGGCACTGCACCCAGTGTGCTGATCACCACTGGGACCACCTTGACTGGCTTGCGCCACAGTCTTTGCACTTCTTCTTCTTCTTCTTCTTCTTCTTCTTATTATTATTATTATTATTATTATTATTATTATTCATACTCCACCTTTCTCCCTATTGGGATTCAAGATGGCTAACAATCCACACTAAACAAGTTTTAAAAAATACAATACAAAAGTTAAAAAAACAATTGTAAAAACAGTGTGGCAAAAACAGATTTAAAATACAAGAAATACACTTAAAGTTGCCTTTAAAATTCATACCCCCCCCCTCCCCAATCCCACCCAACTATATGATTATAGTGATGTCATGCTTCTTTTACTGCCATGGTTCTGTCTTATGAAATCCTGGGACTGGCAATTTAGGGAGGAATATATAAAGCTTTCAGCCAGTGCCTTACCAAACTACAAAACTCCAAATCCAATAGGATGGAACCAGTGGTTCCCAACCTGTGGTCCGTGAACTACTAATGGTCTGCAAGAACAAAAAATATGGCAAACTAGAGCAACTGATCTCGCGAGACCCTGTTACAGTGCCGAGGCAACGGGGGTGACAGGAGGGGAGAGGCTAACGACCCACGAAAGATTACTACTACCACATCAGCTCTACATTATTAAATATGGTTTTCTGTGGGTGAGCAGATGGCGACTGTTAGATAGCATATGTTCTGTACTAGAAACTAGACCTGATGTGGTCTATCCAATGCCATTTTCTGAATCAGGACCCCAAATAACCAAACAAATCTAAAGTTGACCAAAAACTGACTTGTAACCCTTTTGATACTAACATTGGAGTTTGGCCCCTGGTCAAAGTGGTCCCTGGTCAAAAAAAGTTGGGAACCACTGGGTGGAACCATGGCAGTTAAAGTGTCATAATAGTGCTTTAATTGTGTACTTACGTACTTAGACAATCCTCCGTTGTCTGAGTAGGATTGTCTTCCAAGATCAGTTTACTGGCAGTGGGTCCGTAGGTGACTGTGAAGCCCTATTCTTGACCTGCATGTTCTCCTGCAGTGAGGGCATTTGTTTCCAGGTGGAAGGCGGTCCCGGTTGAGGTTGGTTTAACATGCCTTCTTCTTGGCACATTTCTCTCTTTCACCCTTCATTTGTGCCTCTTCAAATTCTACAGCACTGCTGTCACAGCTGACCTCCAGCTGGAGTGCTCAAGGGCCATGGCTTCCCAGTTTTCATTGTGCCAGAGTTTTTAAGTTTGGCTTTAAGCCCATCTTTAAATCTCTTTTCCTGCCCACCAACATTGTAGTGTGAATGGGTCAATAACACTAGCAGCCAACACACATTTTTTTTCGTGTCTCAGACGTTAGCCTTCTGTTTGGGTATAATTGATCTGCTAATTCCAAAAATGACACCAGTTTCCCCCATCAGCTCTAGTCTTTGAGATATAGAACATATGCCATCGACCAGTCGCTATCTGATCACCAATAGAAAACCATCTCTAAGAAATGAGAGCTATGTAATGCAATTTTCTGAATCAGCACCCCAAAGCACCCCAGGAACAGGCCTAAAATGCCAAGAAAAGTTTTGTTCTTGGGCTGTGTACTAGGGAGGCAATATACATCATAGAATTTATCAAATGGTGGTGTTTTTTGGGATGGGAATCGTATATGCTGCCTTTGGAAGTGATGAAAGAGTCACTTTGTATCAACAGTTCTGGATACCAGCCATTTAGTAAAGTTGAACAGAAACAGTTTGAAGAGTGCGGTGCTATTCATCTGAGACTTTGAAAAAGGCAAACATCTCCAGAATCTTTAATGACACACACACACTGACTCAACAACCACTTTTGGCAATGCTAGTGAAGTGTGTTTAATGTTCCCAAAATCCTCCAGCTGGGTGTTACCATTCATTTATGTTTCTTTTTCTTCCTCTCCCATCCCCAAGTAATTCAACTGGGAGTTGCCAAAAGATTTCCATTCCAGCAGCCTCTTTTTTGCAAAACATAAGTCAGCACTAGAATCCAGTTACTGTAGAAGTAAAGGGCAGAAAAGGAATATTAGATATATTTAATATTGCCCTTTCATGTTCCCGGAAAGAGGGTGTTTGCTTTTTAAGTAGGGCTAAATTGGCTATGGGATGTTTTATTTAAAACTCCTTTTGCTGACTCGTTTGGCTAAGCTGCTTTATTATTCATTGATCTATATCACCCTAACGTTCAAGGCTTTAAAAGCTAACTGGTAGGCTGCTAGAATAAACACCTCCATCCGCAAAAATATCAAACCAATTTCTGCCCAATCTGTCAACAAGTTTTACCTATACTTCCACACCTCCCAACACAAGATGGCTACAAGGGTGTTAAAAGGGATTTCAGTGCCTAAGTTATAACAATGCGGTCAGGACCCATTCCCCAAAGAGCTTTGGTGTGCATTTGGTCAGCAGTGTGATGCAGCAGCTACAAAAACATATCCAATTATAGGCTGCATCAATAGGAACATACAAGGGTTGAATGAAAAGTAATGCCTCCATCTTCATAACTCCTCAACAGCTGGCAGTACTGGTATGTGGCAGGTATTGGCTTGTTCAGAAGACTCTCTTGTACAGTTCCATTTTGGTGGGAATCCTTAGCATTGAACAGTTGTGTTGTTAAAGTGCAAAGTATGGAACCCTGAGCAGATGGTGGGTCAATGCGACTTAAGCAACGTGCAGTCATTGAATTCTTGACAGCAGAAGGTGTCACCCCAAAGGAGATTCATCAGAGAATGCAAGCTGTTTATGATGATTGTGTTGATGTGAGTACTGTGTGTCATTGGGCGAGTAAGTTGAAGTGGGAACATCTGACTTGCATGACAAACTAAGAATTGGAAGTCCTGTGACAGCAACCACTGAGTTTCACAAGCAAAAGGTTGACAGATTGATTCAGGGAGATCGTCGTATCACTCAGAGAGAAGTTTCACTCATAACTGGCATTTCACAAGACTGTGTGGATAACATTATTGCTTTGCTTGGCTATTGGAAGATCTGTGTATGATGGGTATGTTGAGAGAACTGTGAGATGCTAGTTGTGGAAACAGAGTGTCAACTTCTTCCACGACGGCTTCAGAAAACTTGTTAATTGTTGGCAAAAATGTATCCAATTGTCTAATGATTATGTGGAAAAGTGAATAGTGGTAGTTAAAGAGCACATTCTAAGGATTATTTCTGCATTTGATTTATTAAAATATTCCCATCCAAACCCAAGTAACGAAGGTGGAGGCATTACTTTTCATTCAGCCCTTGTAGAGCTAAAATGCTTTGGTCAGATCTCACCTTGGAATACTATGTCCAGTCCTAGGAACTAAAGTTGAGAAATGATATTGACAAGCTGGAATGTATCCAGAGAAGGGCAGCTAAAATGGGCAAAATCTGAAAGCCTAGTCCTATGAGAAGAGATGGCTTAGGGAGCAGAGAAGTGAAGGCTGAGAGGAGACTTGAAAGCCATGTTTAAATGTTTGAATTGATGTTATATTAAGGAAGGAACAAGTTTGTTTTCTTTTGCTCTAGAGCACATGGAGCAATAAATGCAAACTACTATAAAAAAGATTCTACCTAAACATCAGAAAAAACTTCCTGAAAGTAAGAACTGTTCAACAATGGAATATACTGTGTTGAAGTCTCCTCCTATGGATGTTTTAAAATAGAGGCAAAATGGCCATTGGTTGGGAGTTCTTTGTCCATTCCATTGTGGTAGGTGGTTGGACTGGATTGCCCTTGGGCCTCATTCAAGGCTGTGATTCTATTATTCATTTCTAATCACAAAATACCCATTTTGCATAAGTCAAACTGGGTGAAGCCGAAAGGCCCCAAAGAGGAGACCACAGCAAAAGTGGGGCCAGAGCCCAAAATACACAATTATATCTATTGAGCCCATAGTTTGGTGATCCAACAGAACATCCAAGAAGTCAAACTGATGAAACTGAGCCATTTTGCAACATGTCCAAAAGCCTGACTCCCACACAGAGGTTGTGTCTCAAAATCCCACACATATTTAGATCACTACTGTAGTTGTCCAGAAGATTGCTTCTTGATTGTGAGTCCCATCCCCAAATAGGGTCTGCTTAGCTCAATGCTGGGACTATGAAAAAATGGCAGCAATAACATGTTTCTGAATGCCACCCACTTACACAATTCTGCTAGCAATAACATTACAATGGACTGCAGAAAATGCTTCAGCTGTACTCTACAAAAAGGAAAAGCAGCCTGTTCTAGAAAACCTTGCAAATGCTGATTTACAAGTATTATCAGTAAATGTTTGGTTTTTATACATGAAGGTTTTTATATACAAGGGGCAGTAATTAAAGATTTCTTCTGACCCACTTCTATTTATCAAAGGATGCTGAAATTGCACATGTGTAATGATGTAAGTCTCTATAGGTTATGTGCCAATTTACAACATAGAACTGATAACAGTCTTGGTTTTACAGGTGCTGAAGTGGTGTGAGGTGTGATAATGGACCCAGTGGAATTCAGAGCAGCATCAAATTCCTTTCCTTAAAAAGCCGCACACCAAAGGAGACATTCAATGAGATGAAGAAAGTTTACGGTGATGATTCCCCACCATATAATGTAGCCAAGAACTGGCATTGTCAATTAAAATATGGTGGACTTCAGTGCAAACAGCTCCAATTCCAGGGTGTTCTCACTCTGTTATTGATGGACACACCATCCAGCAAGTGGAGGTCGCTATTTTGGAAAATTGCTGCATGACCATTTGCCACATAGCATAAAATGTCAAGATTAGTGTGGGGCCAATGGAAAAAAAATCATCCAAGACCATCTTCACATGCATAAGGTATCCACTCGCTGAATCCCTCAGCTGTTCACATCTTTCCAGAAACAGGAACATGGAAACCAGGAAGACCTTTTCAACAGATTGATCACACAGGATGGAAGCTGCATCCATCACTATGATCCTGAGTCTAAAGTCCAGTCGATGCAATTGAAGCATCATGGCTCACTGCCGCCAAAGAAGGCATGTGCCCAACTCTCAGCAGGCAAAGTCATGCTCACAGTATTTTGGGACCAGCATGGTGTAATATTGATGGATTTTCTAGCAAAGGGTACCATGATCACTAGGGCATATTATTCTTTGCTGCTGCAGAAATTGCAGGAGGCCATCAAAACAAAGATGTGGCATACTCACGAAAGATGTCTGCCTTATGCAAGACAACGCACCAGTTCACACCTCACATGTTGCCCAAATGGAAGCATGCTCCTGTGGCTTTGTAATTCTACTGCATCCCCCTTATTCACCCAATCTCGCACCATTGACTTACACCTTTTTCCAACAATGGAGTTCTTTTTGAAGGGCAAGTATTTTTCAGATGATGAGACTCTGATTTCTGAAGTTATAATGTGTCTTTTGGAGTAACCTGTCAAGTGAGGTGTTTACAGTTGCTGAAAAAGATGGGAGAAGTGTGTGTCTGTAGGTGGCACCTAGGTAGAGAAAGACTAATAACTGTGCCAAGTTTCATTGCTCTCAGTCCACAGGAAGTGGGTCAGGGGAAATCTCTAATGAATACTCCTTTTATGTGTGTGTGTACGCACACACACACATACATACCTGGGATCACATAGAAAAGGATCATGGATGGAAAACATTTAAGAAGCCCTGGTCCACACAACAACAACAACAACAACAACAACAACAACAACACTTTATTTATATACCGTTCTATCTCCCCAATGGGACTCAGAGTGGTTTCCAAGTAACATCATCAATGTATACAAAGAAAATAGCATAAACATAAAATTAACAAGACAATATAAGCATAAAAAATCACAATAGCACATATATATTTAAAATAATCCTGCCTGTTCAAGGCGATTTAAAAGGCCGGGTCGAGGCTAGTGCAATTTTAGAGGAAATTAAGTAGAGTCTATGGCTGTTCATTTCCAGGACCTAATAGAAGAAAGTAACCTGGGTAAATGGCAGAAAAAGATATGGCCATATTCAACAGTATCTGGGGCTGAGCTAGAACTAGTCGTTCTCAAAGGCTTGTTCAAACCACCAGGTCTCCAGGCTCTTACGAAAGGAGGAGAGGGATGGGGCCTGTCTTATTTCTCTAGGAAGGGCATTCCTGAGGCGGGGGGGGGGGGCACCACCGAGAAGGCCCTCTCTTTCATCCCCACCAACCATGCTTGTGACGGTGGTGGGGGCGAAAGGAGGGCCTCCCCGGAAGATCTTAAAGTTCATGGAGGGAGATGCGATCACAAAGATAGGCATGGCCCGAACTGTTTAGGGCTTTATAGGTCATAACCTGCACCTTGAATTTGGCTCAGCAGTTTATCGGCAGCCAGTGAATCTGTTTTAAAAGGGGCATTGTATGCTCCCTATAGTTTGCTCCAGTAAGGAGCCTGGCTGCCGCCCGTTGTACCAGCTGGAGCTTCTGGGCCATCTTCAATGACAGCCCCATGTAGAGCGCATTGCAATAGTCCAATCTGGATGTAACTAAGGCATGGACCACACTGGCCAAGTCAGACTTCACGAGGTATGGTCACAGCTGGCACACGAGTTTGAGTTGTGCAAAGGCCCTCTCAGCCACCGGCAACATCTGAGCATCAAGTGACAGCGTTGAGTTCAGGAGGATCCCCAAGCTATGGACCTGCGCGCTAAGGGGGCGTGTAACCCCGTCAAGCACAGGTTGCCATCCAATTCCCCGGTCGGCCCCATGACTGACCAGCCTCACACCACACACCCCTTTTCGGACACTCAAGGCCTTTTCTACACTGCCATATACAATCTAGATTATCTTCTTTGAACTGGATTATATGGCAGTGTAGACTCATATAATCCAGTTCAAATCAAATAATGTGGATTATCTGCTTTGATAATCTGAATTATATGGCAGAGTAGGAGGGGCCTAAGATCCTCCATTACACTTGTTTGTTGTCTAGATCACACAGAAAGATCATACTACAAAAAAGAGTGGAAGGATAGTGAATTTTGGATTATTTGATATGTCATGTAGAAGAAACAAGAGGAAGAAATCCTGCTGAGCCAATTCACTGCTTGTCAGATCAAATTGCTGAATCACAGATCAAGATTTTTTTTTTAAGGAAAGGAGGTTAACAGAAATTAAGCCATCGCTCCTTAAATATCTTTCCCTTACTTCTTTGCCCTGCTGGCATGAATACCACAGGTCTTTGGCATCTCAGAAAGTCCACATACCAGAGTCCTATCAGATAAAGCGGAAGCGCTTTAGAGTTCATTTAACAGCAATGAAGTGAAATTAAGTGCAGAAACAAGATAGCAAAGTGGTATCCTTTTGCTGGCAGTTATCAGTAATTTCATTATTATCTTTGAAGAACTCTTCTCTGCAAAAGTTCATTTGCTGTGCAATCAGGTTTTTTAAAAAAAAAATCAATGCAATGTGTTTTTCTTTCTCCATCTCTATAAATAATTACAGATGCTCTAATGGATCTCATACCTAAGCTGTCAAGAGGTTGATATATCCTGCTTTACTTCTCCAAAAAGGAGGCAATAGTACCAATACTTTGCTGCTATCACTATTTGTATGCATCTTTTTTTTCTTTTAAAGGGGTTTATAAACTTTTTTTCTTTAGTACACAGTAGATACTATTTTAAAGATAACATTCCAGAAAATTGGATTTATATGTAGGGATTAAAAAGTTTAATTAATCTAAGTTCTTTAATGTAGGTCCTTTATTTGATTTAGCTCTCATTCAAAATCCAGTATTGGAGGGTTTCATAGGATTTTCCAGGAAGCGGGGGGGGGGGGGGGGGGAGGAGAGAGAGAAGGTAGTCAGTCAGAGCTTTCATTATTATCCAATTACAACAACACTTAAAATCTGCTTATGTCTGCATGCATTCCCAACACACTGTGTTGTTTTAATTGTTTATAGTTGCTACTTTTTTATAGTTGCTACTTTTGTTTTTGTTTTTGTATTTTAGCTACAATATTGTGGTCTGTACTGGTTTGGGAGGAGATTCAGAGGGTGACACATAATAATAATAATAATAATAATAATAATAATAATAATAATAATAATTGTGCCGTTGAGCCTGGGGGCTATAGCTCTTAGTGGAAGAGGCATGGATGTGGCATCTTTCCCCAGGGGATTGCTTCTTGCCCTCCTATAGGAAACTGGAACTCCCAAAGACCAAAACACAACAGATAACTCGAAATGGTATTTATTGTTCACAATGAGTTATCTTTCTCAGGCATAACCTTGATGTTTCAACAGGGATAAAGGAAATATACTTTACAATCTCTGAAGTCCAAGGAGTTTGCAGCTGAGAAGCTTTTCCTGTTTCCTCTTTCTTCAATGTGTGTGAATATCGGAATAAACACCACCCAGTCCAATGGCCTATGTTGAAGGGACAAGACCTTCCTCTGGTGCCAAAAGAACTGGTTTGAAGGCGCTTGGGTCTCCTCAATGTTGTCCAGGATGATCTGGACATAAAGCATGAGTCCCAAGGGTAAAAAACCTTAGAATTGGTGCTGAGAGATAATTTAAGCAGGGGCTTTTAGAGCCAAGTCTCTTACTCACGTCCATCCGATAGAAACTCTGATGGCAGAATGAAAAAAAGGAAAGCACTCCCCTCCTCCAGGAAGAGGTGGAGCCAAACAACTGAGCTTGAGAAAGCAATTCAACTGGTGCAAACAACACTGATTGACAGCTATAAATAACCAATCAATCCAGCTATACATAAGCAGGGTAAAAAGGCAGGATTAAGCATGATACAACAGTTTAAATCTTGCAACTAGCAGTTCTACACATAGGTGGTGCCACTCGCACCGTCACAATAATCTTTATTTATACCCCGCCGCCATCTCCCCGATAGGGACTCAGAGCGGCTTACATGGGGCCAAGCCCGAACAAAATAAAACCAAAACATAACAACAAGCAACATCATCAAAATTACATGAAAAGAGTTACAAGTCTGGATGGTACAAACCCTAGTGGTGCCACTGCCTTTATTTGATTTAGACCTTATCCAAAACCCAATATTGGCGAGTTTCATGGGATTTGCAAAGAGGGAGATAAGGTTGTAGCAGGTCAGATAAAGTGAATTCGGGTGAACTGGTAAGACTGCACTGGCATTCCTTTTTTTGACACTAATTCGCCCTTCCTTCCCTCTCTCCTTCTCCGCCTGCACGTAAACAAAAATGAAAAAGTAGTTGCAGTCCTTGTATTGGGTTGAATTCCAACTTAAATGTTTTCATAGAGGGATCTTGAACTGGATTAAGAGGACAATGCTTGCTCCAAGCATCTGCTGGTGCATCACATGCTCCCTTGCTATGTGCCGCACACTGTCTCCTTGGGCTGGCCTAATTCTTTCACTATTCTCCTTCTTCTCTCTGACATGTCATTTCATTTCTGCTCTGCAGAACCTTCTTTCAATGAAGAGTCCCCCAAGACTTTTAATTCAATGGAATGTCAGTCTGGAAGTTTGAAATGCCAGGTCAGGGTGTTTATTTATAAGCAAATACTTTAAAAGAGGTACTCAGATGGAGGAGTTGAATTGCTAGAGACTAGGAAGGACAACTTGTGATTCTCCAAATGTTTTTGGATAGCACCAACTCTCCTCAATCCCAGACAGCATAGCCGATGATGAAGGATGATGGGAGCTGCAGTCTAATAAATAGGGCTCCACAGCCACCTACGGACCCACCGCCAAGACACTTTACTTGGAGGGCCATTATCCTTGAGCTACGAGGGATTGCCTAAGTAAGAAAAGTAAATAGCATATGAAGGGCCTAGCATAGCAAAGCGAGATCTTCATCGCATATACAGTCATCCTTATTGGAACAAAGGAACATCCACTTGCACAATTGTATCCTGGCTATTTTGCTGTACCTGCCATAGATGCAGGTGAAACATCAGGAGAGAATGCTCCTGGAACATAGCATACAACTTGGAAAACTCACAGCAACCCAGTGATTCCAACCATGAAAGCCTTCAACAACACAATTCATATAATGATATGTTGTACAAGCAACTTTACAAAATGGGATCTCATTGGTATTAAAAATGGGACAATGACTGGGACATTGCTAGTGATTATACCTTTTCCGTGGTTGCAACTGGGTGTCAAGGGAAGGCAGACGAAATCTCTTGTATCCAAATCACTGATTTGTCCAATCCCCTATTTCAGTGTTTCTCAACCTGGGAGTCGGGACCCCTGGGGGGGGGTCATGAGGAGGTGTCAGATGGGTCGCCAAAGACCATCAGAAAGCACAGTACTTTCTGTTGATCATGGGGGTTCTGTGTGGGAAGTTTGGCCCAATTCTATCGTTGGTGGGGTTCAGAGTGCTCTTTGATTGTAGGTGAACTATAAATCCCAGCAACTACCCAAATCTCAAGGTCTGTTTTCCCCAAACTCCACCACTGTTCACATTTGGGCATATTGAGTATCCATGCCAAGTTTGGTCCAGATCCTCCATTGTTTGAGTCCACAGTGCTCTCTAGATGTAGGTGAACTACAACTCCCAAACTCAAGGTCAATGCCCACCTAACCCTTCCAGTATTTTCTGTTGGTCATGGGAGTTGTGTGTGCTAAGTTTGGTTCAATTCTATTGTTGGTGGAGTTCGGAATGCTCTTTGATTGTAGGTGAACTATAAATCCCAGCAACTAGAAAATCAATCCCCCCACCCAACCCCACCAGTATTCAAATTTGGTTGAATCGGGTATTTGTGCCAAATTTGGTTCAGTGAATGAAAATACATCCTGCATATCAGATATTTACCTTATGATTCATAACAGTAGCAAAATTAAAGTTATGAAGTAGCAATAAAAATAATGTTATGGTTGCGGGTCACCACAACATGAGGAACTGTTTTAAGGGGTCGCGGCATTAGGAAGCTTGGGAAACACTGCCCTATTTCCTTTATAGTCATTGTCCTGCAGCCTTGTTCCTTCCTGCTATGCTTCCTGTTCCAGCAAAATTACACCTGTTTCATGCATTCCATTTCATAAAATCATGGAAGGGACCATAAGAACTGCCAATATTTTGCCATGTTGGAATACATAGTTAAAGCACTCCCAAAAGATGACCATCCAACCTCTCTTTAAAAGAGAGTCCACTGTTTTGGTGAATAACTCTTATTATCAGGGATTTCTTCTGGGGAGGCCCTGCTCTCGACCCCACCTCTATCACAAGTGAGATTGGTGGCGACGAGAAGCGGGGCCTTCTCGGCAGTGGTCCCTCACCTGTGGAATTCACTCCCTGGGGAAATTAGGTCATCGATATCCCTCCTCTCCTTCAGAAGGAAATTAAAAACATGGTTGTGGGACCAGGCTTTCGGGCAATCTGGCAGTTAGACAAGGACAATGATGACTAGACAATATGGAATGAATTTATGGAATCTGAGATGGCGAATGCTGAGTATTGATTGGTTTTATTGATTTTTATTGATTTTGTTGTATAAAGTGACTGTTTTAATTGTTATAATTGCTATATACATGTTTTATCCATTGTTTATGTTTATGCTGGCATCGAATTGTGCCTTTTGTAAGCCGCCCTGAGTCCCCCCTCAGGGGTTGAGAAGGGTGGGATAGAAATATGCGAAATAAATAAATAAATAAATTCTTCCCAGTATTTGGTCAGAATCTCTTTTATTGCAGACTGAATCTGGTGGAGCAGAAAACAACAAGCTTAATCCTTCTACATGACATGCTTTCAGATATTTAAAGATGGTCATTGTGTCAACTTTCCAATCTTTTCTTCTTCACAATAAACATACACAATTCCCAAAACCATTCCTCATCGGGTTTTGTTTTTCAGACCTTTCACCATCTTGGTCACCCTTTTCTGGACACATCTCAGTTTGCAAATATTCTCCTTGAATCACGATGCCCAGAATTGGACAAAGTATTTCAGCCAAACTTTGTCCAAGGCAAATACTTACACTGTATTGTCGACGGCTTTCATGGCCAGAATCACTGGGTTGTTGTAGGTTTTTTTGGGCTATATAGCCATGTTCTAGAGGCATTCTCTCCTGACGTTTCTCCTGCATCTACGGCAAGCATCCTCAGACTTTTCGCCTGCATCTATGGCAAGGTACCTCTGAGGATGCTTGCCATAGATGCAGGCAAAACGTCAGGAGAGAATGCCTCTAGAATATGGCCATATAGCCCGAAAAACCCTACAGCAACCCACAAATACTTACATTTTGCATACTCTAAAAACAAATGCAGCTTCAGTTTGGTCATATCCCCCAATTAACCCACAACACCATTCCTCAGTCCAGTGCTGTCTATATGTTGGAATTAGAAGTTGAGGCACTTGGACTCCAGGACATTTGAAAGGTTTTACAATGTTGAGAAAGACTTATTGTCTATTCCAAGGAACTAACACAGATGGGGAAAAAGTCGTATGCAGATGCACCATCTAGTGGTTATGCTGCCTTAGCAGCAAGAGATAATTAAAATCCCATTTGAAGGACAACTAGAATCCAAGATTTATTTTGGAAATCAAATAACTCTTGATATCAATTTACAACTGGAGAATGGTGAAGGAAACATAGGCAAACTATGAGGTGGTGCCTCTTTGTGCGTACCATTTCTGTTAGGTAGTCCACTAATATTGCCTCTCCAAAGAGTATTCCTACAATTCTTCAAACTGATTGTGACATATACACATCCTGGCAGCCATATTCATCATAGATGTAAGTTCAGCTACCAAGTCGCAGTGGGTTCAACCCCTATGCCGGCAGGACTGAAGACCGACAGGCCGCAGGTTCGAATCCGGGGAGAGCGCGGATGAGCTCCCTCTATCAGCTCCAGCTTCTCATGTGGGGACATGAGAGAAGCTTCCCACAAGGATGATAAAACATCAAAAACATCTGGGCGTCCCCTGGGCAACGTCCTTGCAGACGGCCAATTCTCTCACACCAGAAGCAACTTGCAGTTTCTCAAGTCGCTCCTGACACGACCAAAAAAAAAAAGTCATGATCAACCCTAGTGGCAGGACAGCTGTGGGAATCGTGTCTCCATTGTACGATTTACAAAATGACAATAAAACTGACAATGAACTTACCACTCCCATGGCCACGGATCCCCTGACTGCCCCTTCCACTACTGCTCTAAGTTGTACAGAGAGCATTTGAGATGCTAAACCATGGTCAGCACTAGAAGAATTGCTGTGCAACCTAAAGCTGCTGTAGGAGGGGCAGTAGTAAAATCTGAGAGTGGATTCACTGCTTATTTATTTTTTTCATGCATTTGTACCCCATCCTTCTTACCCCTGGAAGGGGGGAGGGACTCAGGGTGGCTTTACAATGGGCAACCATTACATGCTGAACACATAAATTAAAATAAACAGTTACAGTTAAAATAACAGCTAAGAACAGTTATAAACGTACATTTAAAAGTTCCGCCAGTTCAGAATCATAGTCCATTGCCGGTCACATAAAATCACTCTCATTCTAGTTGCTGAATCTACTGCTCAAATGCTTGATCCCACAACCACGTTCTTCTGCAATGATCTAGTGAGTACCTCTCCTTAGTGGCAAAACTTCAGCATCAAACATACCACTTCGGCACCCTTGTAGAATAGTCAGGATGGCTTCTTCTTTTTATATTTGCTATTCCCAATATCCCATATAGCATGTGCTGGATACATGTGGGGCTTAACCATCGGCTTTGCAGCACTAGCTTGTGCCACCTGGTGCACATGTAATTATTTGCAGCTGTCAGTTTTATTGTTTTAGGAAACCCCTGCCGAGAGAAGGCTGTTAGGCTCAGTGTGTGTATATGTGTATGGCTTTCTTTAATTAGGTTCCAGTTTAGTGCAGAGATTAGGAGGAGATAATGGGACACCAGTGGATAAAGTAGTAGCACAAACACAAGTAGGACTTTGTGCTAGGCGTCCCAGATCAAACAAGGAATGATCAAAAAATCACAAGTCGTATCAAAAAATCACAAGTCGAACACTTCCCAAGTGTCTAGGACTGTGTGGTGTATTTTCGAATGATGCGTGCAATTCCAAGTAAGGTGGCCTTTTGTAGTTGACAGATTGTGATTTTGTCACTATTTATTGTTTCCAAATGCCAGCTGAGATCTTTTGGCACGGCACCCAGTGCGCCAATGACCACTGGGACCACCTGGACTGGTTTATGCCAGAGTCTTTGCAGTTTGATTTTGAGGTCTTGATAGTGGCTGAGTTTTTCCTGTTGTTTGTCCTCAATGCAACTGTCACCTGGTATGGCGACATCAATAATCCAGACTTTTTTCTTTTCCACAGTCGTGATGTCTGCTGTATTGTGTTCCAAAACTTTATCAGTCTGGATTTGAAAGTCCCACAGTATTTTTGCAAGTTCATTTTCCACAACCTTTGCAGGTTTATGATCCCACCAATTCTTTACTGCCAGCAGGTGGTACTTGTGACATTATTATTTTACTACTACTACTACTACTACTACTACTACTACTACTAAAAGAAACAAAAAGCATAGCAGAGTGTTAGTATATAAGACTAATATTATAAGGTGACAGCCTGGCTAGACGGGGTTACACTCCTCCTGAAGGTGCAGGTTCACAGCTTGGCTGTGATACTGGACTCATCCCTGAGTCTGTGATGGTGGCCTGACCGAAAGCAGGGCCTCTCCAGAAGATCTTAGTTTCCACAGTGGTTCGTAAAGGGAGGTGCGTTCAGACAGCTAAACTGGGCTGGGGCCATTTAGGGCTTTAAAGGCCAAATCCAGCACTTTGAATTGTGCCCGGTAGCAAACAGGCAGCCAGTGGAGCTGACGTAACATGGGAGTTGTGTGCTCCCTGTATGCTGCCCCAGTTATTAACCTGGCTATCTCTCATTGGACTATTTGAAGCTACCGAACTGTCTTCAAAGGCAACCTCACGCAGAGTGCGTTGCAGTAGTCTATCCTGGATGTAACGAGAGCATTAGTCTATCCTGGATGTAACGAGAGCATGTTCAATCCCCAAATTTTTAACATAGCAGAGAATGAGAAACTGAGAAGCATTTACATCGAGGTCTCTCCAATTTGCTGTTTGCTATCCATACTTTTATCTGTCTCTTACATTGTATGACTCTACACTGATGATATAGTTTGAAATTGCATTGTATGGCAGTGTAGATACGGCATTAATGCTTAAATGAAGTATGCTAAAATTGAGGATGGAAGGAATATTTAATGGAAGATGGAGAATTATTATTTGGGGAGATCGTGCCCTAATTTTGCACTTCCATAGATATACCTGTGATATGCAGTGACATTGAAATCTGAGATCAGACATGGAGTTAATTTTGTTCACTTTTCCTCCCCTTTGAAGGAGCTCCCATCGTGTATTTTGAAAATATTCACACAGATACAAGAATCTCTGAAATCTATTTCAAGGTTTTGTGTTTTGTATTACGCACTCTTAAAATATGTCATTAAAGGAGTATTAACTTTCTTGCAGTGTGTGTGTGCCTGTGTGTTTTGGCAAGGCTCTATAATTTGCCTTTTGAAATGACAGGTGGATGTGCTTTCCTGTGACAAGAAAAGCTGCTTGGGAAATTGTACCCTTGCTGCTTCTAGTAGCAACATGAAGCACTTCTCTGCCAGCAAACCTGCTCATGAGGAAATGCTCCAGATGCTGTTTTCAGTGGTAGCCGAAACCTTTCCCTGCCAGTACATCTACTCGCAAGGAACTGCTGCCATTTGTTCCTTACTGTGCTCTCCCTTCATAATGATTCCCCTGTGGATCTTTTTTTTCTGGTAGACTGAAAATGCAGACAAAAACAAGCAGTGTCAATTAAGATACAACAAAAGCAAAAATGGGAGGTGGGAGAAAAGCATGCCAGAATAGTCCCTGAAGTGTGCTTTCAAAATATTAGCACCCCCACCTTAGCTCAAAGCCAAGGTGGGGAAAAATTAAATGTATCACATTGAGCAGGGCACCTATGATATTTGGCATGCGATGCTTTCCAATGCTAATTTTGCTGTTACAGGTAGACTATGATTAGCAGAGATTGGAAGATTAGAAAGAAATGTGTGCTGAGACCTAGAGCAAAGCCCGCCTGTTGTATTCAGCAACACGCCTTTTCCATTTCAGTAATTACTTCATTTATTTCACCACAATGGTAGGCAATGACATATCCTAGCACCTGACGACAGCACATCTCCATGATCATATAAACCAGTGGTTCTCAACCTTCCTAAGGCTGCGACCCCTTAATGCAGTTCCTCATGTTGTGGTGACCCCCCAACCACAACATTATTTTTGTTGCGACTTCATAGCTGTCATTTTGCTAATGTTATGAATCATAATGTAAATATCTGATATGTAGGATGTATTTTTATTCACTGGACCAAATTTGGCACAAATATCCAATATGCCCAAATTTGAATACTGGTGGGGTTGGGGGGGATTGATTTTGTCATTTGGGAAGCTGTATTTGCTGGGATTTATGGTTCATTTCGGGCCCAGCTTACTTGTCCGAATGCATCTGCCCCTACGTCCCACCCCTAATTTAAGATCATCCGGGGAGGCCCTGCTCTTGCTCCCGTCAACAGCGAAATTGCGGTTGGAGGGGATGAGGAGCAGGGCCTTCTTGGCTGTGGCCCCCTGCCTATGGAACACACTCCCAAAGGAGGTAAGATCTGCTCCCTTGCTCCTGACCTTTAGAAAAAAAATTAAAATCATGGTTCTGGGACCAGGCCTTTGGACAATAGATGTATACAGCTTTTAGTGGGACAAGGACTGAAACGACGACTCGACTGACGAGATTGTTTTATGGTTTTAATAACTGTTTTGATATTTGATGATGTACTGTTTTTAATATGATTTATGTTTAAAGTGTGGTTTTACTATTGTAGGTGTAAGGCACTGAATTTTTGCCATTATCTATGTGTAAACCGCTTTGAGTCCCCCTAGGGGTGAGAAAAGCGGTATATAAATGCTGTTAATAATAATAATAATAATAATAATAATAATAATAATAATAATTCATTTAAATTAAAAGAGCATTCTGAACTCCACCAACGATGCAATTGAACCGGACTTGGCACACATAACTCTCATGGCCAAAAGAAAATTCTGGAAGGGTTTAGTGGGCATTGACCTTGAGTTTGGGAGTTGTAGTTCACCTACATCCAGAGAGCATTGTGGACTCAAACAATGATGTATCTGGACCAATATGTCCAAATGTGAACACTGGTGGAGTTTGAGGAAAATAGACCTTGACATTTGGGAGTTGTAGTTGCTGGAATTTATAGTTCAGCTGCAATCAAAGAGTATTCTGAAGCCCACCAATGATACAACTTCCCACACAGAACCCCCATGGCCAACAGAATATACTGTGTTTTCTGATGGTCTTTGGCGACCCCTCTGACACCCCCTCGCAACTTCCCCAGGGACCCCGACCCCCAGGTTGAGACACACTGATATAAACCCAAGGGCTGGGTTGGAGACTTGTGGCCTTCTGGATACTAGTGGACTGTAACTCCTAGCATTTTGTCCATTGCTTGGCTAGAGATTATCAGAGATGTAGATTTACAAGATCTGGAAGGCTGCTTGATTCCAACCTGTTCCTAGGGAGATCAGGAGAGAGGTTACAGAAGGTGTGTCCCCTCTCTCTCATCTCCCCCCCCCCACCAATTCCCCTCTCTCCCTCTCCTCTCAGGCAGTCATCTAAATTGCCTCATTGTTACTTGGCAGAGAGAAGAAGGTCTTTTTCCTTCCCCGATTCCCTCCCACCGCAGTCAGAACGTTCCTCAAATGATCCTGTATCAAGAAGCAATTGTCAAACTCTTTAGTTCCCATGACAACATATTACCCGTAATTTCCGTTAAAAGCAAGGATGTGCCTGGCCAACTGGGCCTGGCCAGCTTTGAGCTAGCGGATCAGAGAAAAAGAGGACCCTTTCGCACTGCACAATTATAGCACTATGGTTCCACTTTAATTACCGTAACAACATCATCTGGGATCCTGGGGTTCGTAGTTCAATGACCCACTAGAGTTCTCTGGGAGAGAAATCTATATACTTCTCTCTGAAATGCAAATCCCAGGAATCCATAGGTTGTTGCCATAGCAGTTAAGGTTGAACTTTGTGCTATAATCATGTAGTCTGTAAAGGTCCAGAGATAAGCCTTTTATTTTGCGGATTACCAATGAATTAAACTAGCTACTTCTTTTTGATGAAACCATTTTGGATTTTATTTATGTATTTTGTATCAAAAGCATTGCATAAATTAGTATAAAACTGATAAAAATAGAAGGAGCGCAGGCGGCTAAATATCTTTGGACCAAAAACGGGCAACAGCAATGGGATTGTCGGTAGCCTCCAACAATTCTTCCTCTGTACATGAGGCAGGGCATAGTGGACAAGCATACAGAAACAGAGTTGTCTGTTCTGCTCCACAGTCACACAAGGTGTGGGATTCTTTTAGGTAGTGCCACTTTGCCAGATTGTCTTCTAATCTGTCCACACCACTTCTGAGTCTGTTCAGGGACTTCCAAGTTGCCCATCCTTGGTTTGCCCATGGAGGAAGACCCTCATGGGGGGCCATCCAGTTGGGATTTCCTGGTTTAGATGCCTAGAGGGATACCTTTGCTGTTGCTGGGGAGACGCCAAGAGGAGTGGTAGTTCTCATAAAGCTTTTCCTTGATTTGAGTCTACTGGGAGGAAGCTGGTAGCCATGTAGTGCGTGGCTTTCACAGTGTTCAACCTCATTACTCTCACATTTAGCAGCAACTTCCCAAACCCCCCAATGAAACTTAACCAAAATTCCCATGCCCATAACACAACCCACAAGGTACAAACATATCTACTCAAAATGAAAAACAACACAACAACACACTCACAAAACGGCAAAACAACAAAACTCAAAAATCCCCCAACGAAACAACCAAACTTAACCAAAATCCCCGTGCCCATAACACAACCCACAAGGTACAAACATATCTACTCAAAATGAAAAACAACACAACACACACACTCACAAAACGGCAAAACAACTGAGCATGCACATTGGCGCCCAGCCGCAAGTTCCCTGGCGCGCGCACATGGCCAACGTTCCCTCTGCGGAAACCATGCCCACTCCAAGCCCCGCCGCACCGCTTCCCGCACACACACACACCCTGCCGCACACACACACGCAACCCCATGCTCCATCACTCCCCCCCCGCACAAACACATGCAACCCCACTCCCCCCGCCGCCGCACACACACACGCAACCCCACGCTCCATCACTCCCCCCACTGCCGCACACACACACGCAACCCCACACTCCATCACTCCCCCCGCCGCCGCACACACACACGCAACCCCACGCTCCATCACTCCCCCCGCCGCCGCACACACACACGCAACCCCACGCTCCATCACTCCCCTGCCCCAATCTTACCTCCTTTTACTTCACGCCACCTCCAAACCCCACCCGCCCCTTCCCGCCCTGTCAAAATCTAGGAAAGACAGGAAGGAAGGAAAGAAGGAAGAAAGAGAAAGGGAGGTAAAGAAAAAGGGGGAAGGAAGGAAAGTAAGAGAAAGAAGGAAGAAGAAAAGGAAGGAAAGAAAAGAGAGACAGCAGAAAAGAAAGAAAAGGGGGGAAGGAAGGAAAGAGATAGAGAAAGAAGAGGAGAAGGAAAGATGGGGAGGAAGGAAGGAAAGAAGGAGAGAAAGAGGGAAGATTGGCCACAGCAACATGTGGCGGGTAAAGGTTGTTATTTCTATATTATTACTAGCTGTGCCCTGCCACGCGTTGCTGTGGCCTATAGTAAAACTTATCAAAGTTGAGGTAGATATCTGGACTATTATGAAAGAGAGGTCCTACCTATTCCTTCCCCCTTTTCCTCCCCCTTTCTCTCCTTTCTTCCTTCTCTACCTCTTTCTTTCTTTCCTTCTTTCACTACTTGGTTTCATCCTTCTCTCTTTCCTTCATTCCCTCCCCCTTTCTTCCTTTGCCTTTCTTCCCTCCCTGTTTGCTTCCTTCTTTCACTTTTTATTTCCTTTTATTTCACCACCATCATAACAATAACAATAATGCAATGCATTGCCTCTGGGACCTGACACCTCTCCCATTCCCCCAGGGTCTCATAGGAACAATAGCATAATAATAATAATAGAAATAACAACCTTTACCCACCACGTGTTGCTGTGGCCAATCTTCCCTCTTTCTCTCCTTCTTTCCCTCCTTCCTTCCTTCCTCCCATCTTTCCTTCTCCTCTTCCTTCTCTATCTCTTTCCTTCCTTCCCCCTTTTTCTTTCTCTTCTGGTCTCTTTTCTTCCTTCTCTCTTTCCTTCTTTCCTTCCCTCCCTCTTTCTCTACATCTTCCCCCTTCCTTCACTCCCTCTTTCCTTCCTTCATTCCCTTTTTTCTTTCCTTCTCTCCTTCCTTCCTTCCCCCTTTTTCTTTCTCTTCTGGTCTCTTTTCTTCCTTCTCTCTTTCCTTCTTTCCTTCCCTCCCTCTTTCTCTACATCTTCGCCCTTCCTTCACTCCCTCTTTCCTTCCTTCATTCCCTTTTTTCTTTCCTTCTCTCCTTCCTTCCTTCCCCCTTTTTTTTTCCCTCCCTCTGTCTCTCATTTCTTCCTTCTCTACCTTTCCTTCCTTCCCCATTTTTCTTTCCCTCCCTCCTTCCTGCTCTACCTCTTTCCTTTTCTTCCTTTCCTTCCTTCTTATCTCCTTTTCTTCCTCCCCTTTTCCCTCCCCTT
>NW_026847660.1:44710952-44739337 GCF_025583915.1 Anolis sagrei ordinatus
GGGACCCCTTTAGCGGTCTCCAGGGATCTCCTTCACTGGGAGAAGCCCCCCAAAAGAGCTCGATATCAAGGGCACAGCTAGTTATATATATACTAGCTGTCCCCTGCCACGTGTTGCTGTGGCTCAGTCTGTGTATATGTGTTTTGTGTGTATATATATGTGTGTGTATGTGTGTTTGCCTATATATAAGTGGTTTTGTACATGTGTTGCATTTTTTTGGCTTTTTAAGTCTCTTCTGTTGTGTTTTTCAATGTTTTTATGCATGATGGTCACTCATTGGCCTGCTACATGTATTGTGTCCAAATTTGGTGTCAATTAGTCCAGTGGTTTTTGAGTTATGCTAATCCCACAAACTAACATTACACACACACACACACACACACAATTAAGAAATACTTTGCGATGTAGAGATGAAGAATGGAAGCAACCAATTCCTCCTTTCCCCCTTTCTCTCTTATTCCCTATCTATCTTCCCTATACTCAACTATCCCTATACTTTTCCATATACTCTTCCAAAATGGACCCTATTTCCCTCAAGATCTACTCTACCACCTATTTCTTATACTTTTCCCTCCCCTTCTTTACCTTTTTTAAGCATTGTAACTCAAAAATTTAATTTTAAAATACCTTAAAAAAGAATTTTCCGTCCAAGAACATCTGGGATGCTACATTATTCCTATCCAACTTAAAGCTGTGTCTTTCCCAATGTTTAACCTGCATATTTTGATAATTTTTGTTGTTGTGTACCTTCCAACTTATGATGCCCAAGTCCCAGTCCCAACACTCCAACAATCACTGCAACACATTGGTTGCAGCATTAACAAGTGTTTAGCCAACACAAAATAGTATTTAAGCTTAATGTGTTCCAGTTTTTGGAAGGAGAGTTATAAGGAGGAGGAGGAAGAGGAGGAAGCAGCAACAACAGTTTTCAAATGCTAAGTCTGTGGGCTCCAAGAGCTGCTCTACTCCCCAATTTTCTTGGTGAAAACTCACATCAGGCATTGCGTACCCTCCAACTATCCAAATTTTCCATGAACAGCCCAATTAACCTCTGTTATCTTTTCTGGCTCTCTCCTTTTATCCTTTCTCCTCAGCTTGAATACTTCAGTTGCTGCAAACTGAGTTCAAAGTGCAAAAAGTAGTTTGCATTCCAGCCCTAATTAATACTTGGATGGATGATCACCAAGTCAGGCTATATTTCAGAGGAAGACAATGCCAACCCATCTCTGAGTAATCCTTATGAAATTTATGGGGATCACCATAAGTTGCCAACTGACTTGAAATTACATAAGCACAACTCAGGGTGTTTCCAGACAGCCTCAGAATCCAGGACAAAAAATTGGGGCCAAAAATCACAGGACCTGAAATCAAGTCCGAACACCTTCGCTGTTAGTCTCGGTAAATGCTTCCCAAGGTCCTGACAACTTCATTTCTAGTGGATTTTACTAATCGGCAAGATAGATGGGGGACATCTGGCAGAAGTTTTCTTTTTACTTTTTTTTAGTTGACTCTTCGAGATGCTCATAATTGCTGATGCTGATATCTGAATGTGCACATGAGCAGAATTCTTTCTATCTCTCCTCGCCCTCCTGTAAATTGAAGTCCTGTTTAATTTCATAAACATCAGAACAAAGGAAAGGTTGCAGAGACTTCTCATGGGAATTGTTTTCCAATTGTTTTTCCATTTAGCCACCTGTATGTCCATGGCTCCATTTCTTTACAGCCCTGATCAGCTGTTTTGGGATTTTAAAATGCAGAAATGCCCTAGAGCTGTCCACACCAGCATGTAAGAATGAAATCACGTGTTTCCCTTGACTACAGGGATACACAGTCATGTGAATATGCACATTTGTTTGACCGAAATTGGGTTTTAAGTGCACCTTTTAAGCATGTATTTTTTCAGTTATTAGTGAGAATCAGCGAGCATTTTGTTAAATGTCATTTAGCTACACACACCCTTTTATCCCAGTTTCTTCTGTGTTTACTGTTATTTATTTATTTATTTCATATACTTGTATCCCACCCTTCTCACTCCCGAGGGGGGACTCAGGGCAGTGTCACATTTGGTGCCATCATAATGATAAGAACAATCAACAAACTCATTAAAACAAAACATTAAATAAACAGTTGTTAAAACACGCCAATTAAAATCTGGGTCCGGGTCAATTCATTGTTCTCTGTAAGGTAGAGAGGAAGGGGCTTCATCTTGCCCTTTTCAGTGGATTCAGGCAAAAGCAAACTGCTGCAGCCCTTTCTAGTTTGTCTATTCTTCCTCAATAATACAGGGTGAGGCAGCATAACTTCCTTTTTTAAAATGTGCGCCATTTAGTCGGTTGAAGACGTAGCGGAGTGCTAGTGGTCTCGTTCGAGAGGCGGAATTGTAAAGTTTTGTCCTGACACAGTTCAGTCGCCATCTTGCGTTGGAACAGCGAGGAGCATGCTTTTGCTGTTGAGGCCTACTTTTCGAGCAGATTTGGAGTGGCCAGCCCGCTCTCCAGATTTGGCCCCTTGTGATTTTTTTCTATGGGATTTTTTGAAATCCCGTGTTTATGTGAACCGTCCAAGGACCCTACAAGATTTGAAGACCAACATCCAGGAAGAAATTGCCAACATAACACCTGATATGCTGGCAAGAGACACGACAAACACCAGAAATCGGTTTACTCAGTGTATGGAGAATGGGGGACCTCACCTACCTAATTTGATCTTCAGAACTACATAAAACAAAACTTTAGGTATGCGCCTACATCTATATTTATAAAATGCTCTGTGCATAATGAGTACTTTAAAAACAAAAGAACCAATGAACAAATCACACCAAATTTGGCAACAAAATGTCTCACAACACAAGGAATGACAATCACTCAAAAAATTATAATTTTGTCATTTGGGAGTTGTAGTTGCTGAGATTTATAGATCACCTAGAGGGGCCGACCAAGGGCAAGATGGATGGATGGCATCCTTGAAGTGACTGGACTGACCTTGAGGGAGCTGGGGGTGGTAACGGCCGACAGGGAGCTCTGGCGTGGGCTGGTCCATGAGGTCACGAAGAGTCGGAGACGACTGAACGAATGAACAACAACAACAACAATCAAAGAGCATTCTGAACTCCAGCAACGATGGAATTGAACCAAACTTGGCACACAGAACTCCCATAACCAACAGAAAATACTGGAAGGGTTTAGTGGGTATTGACCTTGAGTTTTGGAGTTGTAGTTCACCTACATCCAGAGAACACTGTGGACTCAAACAATGATGGATCTGGACCAAACTTGGCACAAGCACTCAATACGCCCAAATATGAACACAGATGGAGTTTGGGGAAAATAGACCTTGACATTTGGGAGTTGTATTCACTGGGATTCACAGTTCACCTACATTCAAAGAGCGTTCTGAACCCCATGAATGACAGAATCGGGGCAAACTTCCCACACTGAACCCTCATGGCGAACAGAAAATACTAAAGCCATCCAATCCAACTCCCTTCATTAGGGCAAGAAAACGTAATCAAAATCCTCCTGACAAAGAGCCATCCAGCCATAGATATAGATAGCTAGATCTGATTCACACACAGAGAGATATATAGTATCATAGATTTGAAAGGACAATGATATCTTGCATGTTCCAGGGTGGGCAAACCAGACACTCTCCACATCAACACTGACAAAGAAACAGCAAGAAATACTGTTTACCCGCAAGCAGAAAGACATTGCATATATTAGAAACCAACAGTTTCTCATTGCTTTATTTTCCAGATCAACAGACTGGGCCACAGCAACGCATGGCAGGGGACAGCTAGATATATATATATATATTCTGATTCATACAATGGGCTTTATTAAGTTTTGAAAAAAGTAAGCTATGCTGCCTCACTCTGTATATTTTGCCATCTTGGCCGCATCCTGGTATTGTTTGACCACGTGCATCTGTGAAATGTTGAAAGGCTTTGATCCCTTTCCTTTGCTCAACTTTCTCGTCTTCCTTCTAGTATTTGTTGCCTGGACTCTGTCACTACACGAAAGCCAGTTACTTTCACCGTGATGCTGCATGTACTACTAAGCCCCTAATTGCTGGTTGAGTCATCTACTTTGCTGAAAGTGAATTTTGTCAGGGGTTTAATAACCTCTGCAATTTCTTTAAGAATAGGAAGCGATATAAACCCATCACACTTTTCAAATCCAGATTAACCGGAGGGGAACCTCGTGATAGCAATGTGCTTCAGCCAGCCAGCAAAATAGAGCACTCCAACTCCTTTAGCTGCTGAAATTAACACCGCCAAAGCAGCCTGCCTGCAGTGCTTCCATTATCGCAGCTCTGAAACAGTCACATTGGTAACTATTTGTACAAAAGGACAGTCGATCAATACTTGGATTTGAAAATCCAGCTTCAGTATGCCAGGCAGGATCCAGCTGAAGTGACTGCAGGGGGGACTTTTGTTTTTCATTCCAGGGACTGACAGCCAGGGGATCGTTTGGAAACTGGGGGGCTGTCACCATATTAAAGGCAGCTTAGCCACTTAATTGCACATTTTAATAGATGAGTCAATTAAATCACATATATTTGCATATGAATAATAGTTCTGACAGAATACAATATTCTTTATTTGGTTTCTGATGAGGTGCACATGTGCCACAGCAGGTGCCACCTCCAAAGTGGCATATCCTCCAATGTCTGACAGAAAGGAGAATACTTTCTCCAAGTTCAGAAAAAACATAGAATTGGAGGTGGATTCAAATGTCATGTAGGCCAATCTCCTGCCAATGCAAGAAATCTAGTACAGTATTCCTATTAGGGGGCCATTCAATTTCTTTAAAACTGCCGTTATGTGCCTTCATGTCATTTGCAATTCATAGGGTTTTCTTGGCAAGATTTGTTCAGAGGGATTTTGCTTTTGCCTCCCTCTGAGATGGAGAGAACGTGACTCGTTCTAGATCACCTACTGGTCTCCATAGTCATCGCACCACTCTGGCTTTCTAATGAAAGAGACTCCACCACTCTCTGAAATATCTGCTGGGAAATAGCTTTTGCCTTTAAGAAATCCTTTCTAATACTAAGGACACTATCCTAGACAGCCCAATCCCCCAACGGGGGAAAGCGGGGAAAAAATACATGGGATAAGGTAAAGGTTTTCCCCTGACATCAAGTATAGTCATGTCTGACTCTGGGGTGTAGTGCTCATCTCCATTTCTAAGCTGAAGAGCCGGCGTTGTCCATAGACACCTCCAAGGTCATGTGGCCGGCATGACTGCATGGAGCGCCATTACCTTCCCACCGGAGCGGTACCTATTGATCTCACATTTGCATGTTTTTGAACTGCTAGGTTGGCATAAGCTAGGGTTAACAGTGGGAGCTCATGCCACTCCCCAGATTTGAACCTGTGACCTTTCGGTCAACAAGTTTAGCAGCTCAGTGATTTAACCCACTGCGCCACCGGGGGCTCCTACATGGGATGGGATCTGTCAAATTTGCCCGTGAAGAATTGCTTCAGTGATGTGGAGTAATTTATTTATTTACATTATTTATACCCCGCCCTTCTCTAAGAGTGGCCTACAGAACACACATACGGCAAACATTCAATGCTGATTAACAATTAACAAGGACAGACAAGACAGAGGTTGAGGCAGTTTTTTTCCATCTTATTTCCAGCATCTTGAAGGCTGTGCTCGACTTTGGCTGGGGTGTGTGTGCTTTTACTCCATCTTCCATGCCAAGAAGCTTTCCTTTGATTGATGTCTTTAAAAAGCAGTCCCTATTTATCTAATCTCATTTCTGCTTTCAACCTGCTAGGTGGGGAGGTGAGCTGGGGCTAACGGTGGGTGCTTACCCTAATCTGGGCTCAAACTGCCGACCTTTCTATCAGCAGGATTTTTCTGCAGCATAATGTTTAGCATTTAGCCAGCTATGCTAAGACCGGCCCCTAATGGCTGTTCTTTTGGGCGGTTTCCTACCAAGCATTGACATTTCTCTCCCAAAATCCTGCTTCGTGAGCCCGGCATGGTAATTTTTTTAAAAAATTAATCATTTAAAATACTGAAATTTCAAGATATCAGCATTTTGTTTTTCCTGTCATTTCTCCTTTATAGTAATATTAGCATTTGAAATTGCCGTACTGCTAGATTTTTAACTTTGTTTCGGACTTCCGAAATTGAGGGTAATGAGATGAGGAGGAAAGCCAAGTATCCCCAAGGTGGGGTCTAGGTTAAGAACAGTGGAGGGGAATGTCAAGCTTCCCAGGAGTTTTTTCCCCAAGGTTTTCTTTTTTTTAAAAAAATGGAGCAGGTGAAAACAGTGCTCACTTGTGTGATAAACCAGAAAACAGATGATTTCTAGAGAAAAGGAAAGGAAGAACAATGTGTGATGGGATCTGAAAAACGACACAAGTTGCTTTCTAGCGCAACAGGACATAACGCCATACTAATATGATGCTCTCCCTACTCATGGGATAAAGTCCTAAGGGTGAATCTATGCTGCCTTATAACCCAGTTTCTGAATCCAAATTATCTGCTTTGAACTGGATTATATGAGTCTACGCTGCCATATAATCCAGTTCAAAGCAGATAATTTGATTCAGAATTATATGGATTATATGGCAATGTAGAGGAGATATAAGTTTAATGGTAATCCCAGAGACCCTTTGGGGGTAGAGAAGGGGAGGGTACAAATATTTTAAATAAATAAATAAATATTGTGCAGTCCAATAATAAAACCTCTAGCTGTAGGAAAACCTGCTGACTGGACGGTTAGCAATGTGAAGCTGAGAGTTAGGGTGAGCTCCCGACTGTCAGCCTTAACTTCTGCCTACATAGCAATTTGAAACCATACAATGCAAGTAGATCAATAGATACTGCCTCTGCGGCAAGGTAAAAGGGCGCCCATGCAGACATGCAGACATGCTGGCAAAAAAAGACTGGAGATGTCTATGGACAGTAGGTTCCTCATCATGGAAAATGGAACAAGAGCACCTTCCCATAGCCAGAGTTGAGCATTGCCTCCAGATACCGGAGATAAAAAGGAGAAGGCCTTTACCTTATCTATGTATTGTATATCGTTATTCGTAGTGTAAAAAGGAATGGAATGTTTGCCTTATATGTATACTGTAATCTGCTCTGAGTCCCTCCAGGAAGATAAAGCAGAATATAAATAAAGTGTATTATTATTATTATTATTATTATTATTATTATTATTATTATTATTATGTCTAGAGCACTTATTCTAGACTCCTTTTTATTTTATTTTATCATTTGAATCCACAATCCCTTATTTTATCCTCTAGCGCTGTCATGATCCCTATCTCATGCCATCCAACTATCCACCTTTCTGACACAGAGCACATGGCCCCATGGACCAAAAGGGAGAACAGGACATATGAACCAGCCATAAAAGTCAATTGCGCCAAGGTGTGTGTGTGTGTGGGGGGGGGGGGGGGTGGGCTCTGGAATGTGGAAAGGGGCTCAACCCCCTCCCCCAAAACCCCCAGACCCCGTTGAAAAGTACAATAAACTTACCTGGCCTCCAGTACACTCTCAGAGCAGCTCTCCCAGCATTAGAAATGACGTACCAGGAGAGCGGGGGGGGGGGAGGGGGGAAGAATTCCTTCCCCCCCCCCCGCTCTCCTGGCATGTCATTTACTGGGAGAGCTGCTCCAAGAGTGTACTGGAGGCCAGGTAAGTTTTTTACTTTTCAAAGGGTTTGGGGCTTTGAGGGAGGGGGTGGGTATTCCCAGTTTTCTGGACTAATTTAGTCTGGAAAACGGTGGGAATGGTATCTGGACTGCAGCCCAGACACCAGAAATAGTGGGTTTATCCCGCGCCTTCCAAGAAGGCACGGAATAAATCCACTATCTAATTAATTCACTACAAACCAGGGTTTTCTTGGTTTGTAATGAATTAATTCAGGACTGTCCAGAATGTTGTCTGGACAGCCCCTTCTTTATTGCAGGAGCTACCACAATAAAGGTACTGTCTAGACAGCCCCCTAAGTAAGTAAAACAGGGCAAACAAGAGAAAAGAAATGGACAGGGAAAGAAAGGGAAAATTACATACAGTGTCTACAGTGAAGGATTTCTGGTTCAGGAACATCATAGTATCACACTGGAGGACCTAGAAAATGCCTAGAAAAGAGATATTTTGTAGAGCATGTATAAATGAAGCCAGAGATAGCAGTCCCACGGCATAGCAAAGGCGGCTTCTGGCATGGATTAACTGATTATTAGACTTACTTTTTCAGTGTGCATCTTGTGGCTCTATGTCTAAAGCATGTCAGGGATTTAGACTCCCAATTGTTTAAAATTAGCAAGTAAAATGGAAATGGGGAGGGGAGATTTCTATCATTGCTGGCTTTGCGTTAATTTCATAGCCTCATTTTTCCTCCTTGGTTATTGTGGTCTTAGTGCCACTCTGCTGATGACTTCAATTTCTTTTTTTTTGGATTGTTCATGTACAGCAACTCATTCAGGTATCTGGTATTTGCATTGGGTATTGCTCAGAAGAGGTGGTCAATAACTGACTCAGCTGCTTCCACCCACATCAATTTCCACCTGACTGTGAGTAGGAGACTTTGAGGTTCTTCTAAAGAGCACAGTTGATCCTATCAGCCTGAATTCAATATGTCAAGTGGTCTAGAATAGGACAGGAACTGTGCTTAACTGCAACTTCCAGCACTTTTTACTGCTAGGAAAGGAATGTTGAGTGTTGCAGTTCAAGAACATTCAGGGTTGTTTCATACTACACAGTTACAGTGTTATGATTCAACTTTCTGTCACTGGAAATCTCAGATTTGCAGTTTTGAGGGATATTCAAAATTTTCAGTAAAAGAATTTAATGACTCCCCAAAGTACAAACCTCAGGAATTCACAGAGTGCAGCCATGGCGATTATAGTTGAATCATAGTTATATACAGTAATAATGAATCACGAAAAGACCTTGGAGGGTCATACTTTGCTTGAGCCTGTTCTCAAAGACCCCCTTGATGGACTGTCACCGTGTCATGGTGAGAAGGCTTGCATGTCAGCGTGCTGGAAGAAGCAAAGGCCACCAGCATTGAAGCGATGGTCCTCCACCATCAACTCTGCTGGACCGGCCACGTTGTCCGGATACCTGACCACTGTCTCCCAAAGCAGTTGCTCTACTCTGAACTCAAGAATGGAAAACAGAATGTTGGTGGGCAGGAAAAGAGATTTAAAGATTGGCTCAAAGCCAACATTAAAAACTCTGGCATAGACACTGAGAACTGAGAAGCCCTGGCCCTTGAGCACTCCAATTGGAGGTCAGCTGTGACCAGCAGTGCTGTAGAATTTGAAAAGGCATGAATGGAGGGTGAAAGAGAGAAATGTGCCAAAAGGAAGGTGCATCAAGCCAACCCCGACCGGGACTGCCTTCTACCTGGAAACCAATACCCTCACTGCAGGTGAAAATGCAGATCAAGAATAGGGCTCCACAGTTACCTACAGACCCACCGCCAGTACACTGATCTTGGAAGACAATCCTACTCGGACAACGAGGGATTGCCTAAGTCTTAGTTTCGAAGAACCTTCCATTTCCATTGCTCTCCTATTACAGCTGGTATAGGTCAACAAGGTTGGTTTGGAAGCTCAGATTCACTACTCCATGGTTGATAGAAGCCAGATGGCAATGAGCAATTATTATAGGCCTTGTAACCTGTATAGCCTTGGGCAAGTGTGCATTTCTGAATACCCATTTGCTCCCACCCACAGCGACTGCATGAATAGATTGTATCAGATAGTAAGAGAAAGTCTGGACTGTAAAGCTAATTCCCTGCCCCTCTTCTCCTTGTAATGGAAAACATTTACATAAAACAAGAGTGGAGAACTGTTGGAACTCCAAACATACTTAAGTGTAGCTGTCAGAGGGTCCAGAATGACCACTGGTAAGATATTATGGGGATTAAAGTGTATTTATTTATTTATTTACAACATTTCTACACTGCCCTTCTCAACCCCTGAGGGGGGACTCAGAATGGCTAATTCGATGCCACAATATCACAATATACAATAATATAAAAACCATAAATACACAATAGATGAAAACAATAACATTAATTACACAGTCATAGTAGCTGTTTCCATTATCATAACAATCATCAATTCAATGTCCAAAGTTACTTACTTAGGCGATCCCTCGTAGTCCAAGGATGATGGTTCTCCAAGTGTAGTGTCCTGGCAGTGGGTCCGTACGTAACTGTGGAGCTCTATTCTTGATCTGCATCTTCTCCCACAAGTGAGGGCATCGGTTGCCAGGTGGAAGGCAGTCCTGGTCGGGGTTGGCTTGATGTGCCTTTCTCTTGGCACATTTATCTCTTTTGCCCTCCATTCGTGCCTCTTGAAATTCTACAGCACTGCTGGTCACAGCTGACCTCCAACTGGAGTGCTCAAAGGCCAGGGCTTCCCAGTTCTCAGTGTCTATGCCAGAGTTTTTAAGGTTGGCTTTGAGCCCATCTTTAAATCTCTTTTCCTGTCCTCCAACATTCCGTTTTCCATTCTTGAGTTCAGAGTAGAACATTCGGACAACGTGGCTGGCCCAGCGGTCTGTTCTTTCCCTGTTTTTGAAGAGGGTGATGATGGTGGCATCCTTGAAATCTGCTGGGATTTTCTCAGTCACCCACACTTTTTCTATAAGCTGGTGGAGTTGTGTCAGCTCAGGTCCTCCCTCTTTAAATATTTCAACAGGGATCCCATCAGGTCCACTGGCTTGTTATTTTTTTGGTGGCTGATGGCATTGCTGACTTCTTCCAAACTAGGCAGTGCTGCAAGCTCATCCCTGGTTTGTTGTTCAAAGTGCTGTTATGCCTTCTAGCCAAAAGCCTGGTTCCAAAACCACAATTTCAGTTTTTTCCTAAAGGAAAAGAGGGAGGACGCCAATCTAATCTCACTGTGGAGCGAATTCCTCAAACAGGGGGTCACCACGAGAAGGCCCTGTCCCTCATCCCCACCGACGTATTTGTGGGGCCGGTGGGACGAAGAGCAGGGCCACCCCGGTGGATCTTAAACTACAAGTTGGAGCATAGAGGGAGATACGTTCAGACAAGTAAGCTGGACCGGAGTCATATAGGGCTTTATAGGCCAAGACCAGCACTTTGAATTGTGCTCAGAAATGGACTGGCAGCCAGTGGAGTTGATATAGCAGGGGGGTGGTGTGCTCCCTGTATGGTGCAGGGAGTTGGAAATATCAGTAAGTTGGAAATATCTGGAAGTGTAACGATTCCCACTTCCTGTTTTGCACAACAAAGCAAATTGGTGTCTCTAAATTAGTACAAAGGAGTAGCCTTCGCTTATCAAACAGCCTTCAGATATATTGGACCCATGGTTACTGGTTAGGCAAGGTTGCAAGAGAGTCACACTTCAGATGGATGGCTGAACCAAGAGGAAAGAAATGACAGTGGGAATAGCTCCAGGCTATCTAACAAACTGGATCTCCCCGTGTGAGAGACTGCCAATGAATAACAAGTGCTGTAGGCTATATTTCAGAGGAATGAACTAGCAAAGCTACTTTTTGGGTATGCCTTTCCTAAGAAAGCCATGTGAAATTAATGGGGTTGCCATAAGTTGACAGGTGATTGCTAGGTAAATACACATATAAAATTTCATGCTATTTCAGCGTCTATTATTATTTTTTAGCTTTGCAGCCACCAAGATATCTTATTCCTTGCACTGAAGAGCAGGTGCCTGTGCATTTTCACTGATGCCCCATTTAACCCTACAGACCTTAGGGACCCACTTGCAAAACAAGCCACCCCTTAACCTTGCCATTCTGAGGTGACTTTCGACCAGCAACATCCACTTCTTAACTGGCCAAGCACAAACCTCTGGTGACAGTTCACAGAGGCAGGGTTGAACTCAAGGCTGCAGTTGCTAAGGGCAGCAAGGCTTGGAATGAAACAAGCTCTCAGTCCACTGTTGTCACACACCCACATGCCAATTGCTTCGGCTAACCCTGTTGTTTGAGTGGGTGTTTGTTTTTGTGAAAATGAGAGTCATCTACCTGGTACTGCAGTCTTTGGAGGATTTCCAGGCAGAGCAAATGTTGGAGATTGTTTAGAACGCGGCAGTTTTTGAACAAAATGCTTAATAGACACTGGAATTTTGGGACTTGTAGACCCGGGGAAGCTAATGGCATACATATTTCCCATTTTTCAAACTACAAATGTTAGACCTTTCTGCACAACTGCACATTCTTTCTTGCCCTTTCCATCTGGAGCAGTGGTTCTCAACCTGGGGTCGGGACCCCTGGGGGGTCATGACAGAGTGTCAGAGGGGTCACCAAAGACCATCAGAAAACACAGTATTTTCTGTTGGTCATGGGGGTTTTGTGTGGGAAGTGTGGCCCAATTCTATCGTTGGTGAGGTTCAGAATGTTCTTTGATTGTAGGTGAACTACAAATCCCAGCAACCACAACTCCCAAATGTCAAGCTCTATTTCCCCCAAACTCCACCAGTGTTCACATTTGGGCATATTGACTATTTGTGCCAAGTGTGGTCCAGATTCATCATTGTTTGAGTCTACAGTGCTTGCTGGACATAGGTAAACTACAACTCCAAAACTCAAGGTCAATGCCCACCAAACCCTTCCAGTATTTTCTGTTGGTCATGGGAGCTCTGTGTGCCAGGTTTGGCTCAATCCCACTGTTGGTGGAGTTCAGAATGTTCTTTGATTGTAGGTGAACTACAAATCCAAGCAACTACAACTCCCAAATGTCAAGCTCTATTCCCCCCCAAACTCCACCAGTGTTCACATTTGGGCATATTGACTATTCGTGCCAAGTTTGATCCAGATCCATCATTGTTTGAGTCCACAGTGCTTGCTGGATATAAGTAAACTACAACTCCAAAACTCAAGGTCAATGCCCACCAAACTCTTCCAGTATTTTCTGTTGGTCATGGAAGCTCTGTGTGCCAAGTTTGGTTCAATTCCATTGTTGGTGGAGTTCAGAATGCTCCTTGATTATAGGTGAACTATAAATCCCAGCAACTATAACTCCCAAATGATAAAATCTATCCTCCAACCCCACCAACAGTCAAATTTGGGCATGTCAGGTATTTGTGCCAAATTTGATCTAGTGAATGAAAATACATCTTGTATATCAGATATTTACATTACAATTCCATAGGAATCATGCCTCCCCCCTTTAGTCCCCAAATTTGTAGCATTATAGTACTTTATATATCAGTTGAACATTTACGGATGTAGTTTAGGCACCTGAAGAAAACGAGAAGGCAACATAACTTGAGAAAAGGCAAACACAGCAAATACAAGAGTTCTGGGTGTGAATTATTTCCCTCTAGTATCTGCAGTGCTAGAAAATTATAGGACAATATATAGCATTATTCCAAAGAGACTTGCAGGGAGCAGAGTACAAGATGTCAGGAATGCTAGCCTATCAAACTATCTCCTTGAAACAAATTACACGAGCTCCTTCTCTGGAGCCCTCTTTAAGGACAGTGCAGGAGAAAGCAAGGCATATTGGAATACTATCTTGATCTCAAGCATTGGGCGCATGACAGTTCTGGAGTTGCTAAATCTCAGAGTTTGACCTAAAATGTCAGGATCTTAGATGCCTTCTCAAGGTATTCAATTGAGATAAAAGGTAATAGGTCTTGATATGCATTTGCCTGAAACTAGAATTCAGAATGTTTTCTGCTTGGCTGTAGTGTCTTTGCTATACATTTCTGTCTAGATCTGTTAGATTCCATTCTGTGTTACCAGGAACAGTCATAATTACCTTGCATCAGGTGAGATCTAGGCCCGTAGCGAGGGGAGGGGGGGTTTAGGGGTTCAAACCCCCCCCCCCCGAAATGTTTCAGATTTTTTTAAAAAACCTGGTTTACTCATGAATTTTAACTGGTTAACCAAATCCCCATGCTAAGTCTATGAGATGCAAAAAATCAAGAGTCCCTCCAGAACTGCAAGCACTATCTCAAGCAAATATTAGCAATTTATTCACTCTGTCATTACTTGCAGCAATAGCTGATGTAGTTGTTCTGGTACAGCTGCACCAGGAGCTCCAACTTTATGTGCTTTGTATTAAATGTTTGCTTGCAGTCCTAGGTTTCAGGAACTCTGCAGATAGGTGGCTTCTTTGGTTGCAGTCATAGGGCAAGTCACCTGTCCATCATTGTTAAGTTTTGGTCCCGCCCCTTGCTCAGGGCAATTGGGAAGGGAAGGGAGCCATTTTTAGTTAGTCTCAGCAAGGTAAGCTTATGTATAGGATGTGTGCAAGCTTCCCCTGTACAAAAGCTTCAACCCTTAAGACCTTCCGGGGGAGAAAGTCTTAAGAGTCTCCAAAGAATTTCCAGGAAAACAGCCCTAAAGACCAAAGAACTCCAGCTGGAGAACATCTACTGCCTTGCTGGTAGGTCGGCGTTCGAGAAGCAGTTCGACCCGGTAGCGGAGCCCACATCAGTAAAGGTTAGATTACAGTCAGCCTGGGAGAAGTTAAAACGGGGATTTTCCTTTAAAGAAGTTATTGACTACAGTTGCCTGTCCTTCGTGGGCAAGATTAGGAAGTCACCAGTTGCCTAAAAGCTTGGAATCATTTGCTTAACTTTACTGAAGACAAGAGAAGTTTCTGTTTGATTGTTCATTAATAAAATACTTTGTTGTACTTCTCAAGCCATCTAAAGACTGTTTGTGGTGGAAACCTCTGAGAACTTCTCTTTAGGCCCCCTGGCTTCCCGCTGGGCAAAGGTTGCACATCCTGTTCTAAAGACAATTATTTACAGGCCCAGCGTGCGACAGAACAGTAGTGAAGCAACCAAGTTTGGGGGGGGGATGTTGAATGCTCTCATTAAGGAGGCCAGACTTGGTGGAGGTGGTTGACAAGGGCGGAGCTGCAGGCTATTGAAGGCTGCTCTGCCCCCTGCTGTGCTCTTTGCTTCAGCGTGAGCTAGGAGGCAGGTTTCAACCCCCCCCTGCAAAAATTTCAAACCCCCCCCCAAAAAATTTCAACCCCTCCCGAATTTTTTTTCTGGCTACGGCCCTGGTGAGGTCCCTGTTTGGTGTCCTTGTTCCCCAGTTCTGGCTCGTTTTCCCCAATATTTTTTTTATTAAAGTCGTGCTTATACAAGTCTAATTGTGAACTATACGAATATAAGTACAAAAAGTGAATAGACTCCAATAGAAAATAAAAGAAGGAACAGAAAAAAGGGGAAAAAATTACAGTTTGACTTCCATCTACTTCTTGGTGGTCTTGTTCTGTCGCACGCTGGGCCTGTGAAGAATTGTCTTTAAATAGGACGTGCGACTTGAGCCCAGCGGGAAGCCAGGGGCCCCTAAAGAGAAGTTCTCAGAGGTTTTCCACCACAAATGGTCTTTAGATGGCTTGTGAAGTATAACAAAGTCCTTTATTAATGAACAATCAAACAGAAACTTCTCTTGTCTTCAGAAAGTTAAGCAAATGATTCCAGGCTTTTATGCAACTGGTGGCTTCCTAATCTTGTCCACGAAGGACAGGCAATTGTCTTCAATAACTGGTTCTTTGCTTTAAAGGAAAATCCCCTTTTTAACTTCTCCCAGGCTGACTGTAATCTAATTCTTACTGATGTGAGTTCTGCTACCGGGTCGAATTGTGTCTCGAACGCCGAATGGACCTACCAGTAAGGCTAGTAGATTCTCCTGCTGGAGTTCTTTGGTCTTTAGGGCTGTTTCCCTGGAAATCTTTGGAGATCTTTGGATGCTCTTAAGACTGTTCTCCCCCGGAAGGTCTTAAGGGTTGACGCTTTTGTACAGGAGAAGCTTGAACACGTCCTGTATATTAGCTTTCCTTACTGAGACTCCCTTCCCTTCTCAATTGCCCTGAGCAAGGGGCAGAACCAGAACTTAACGATGATGGACAGGTGACTTGCCCTATGACTGCAACCAAAGAAAGCCACCTTTCTGCAGAACCCTGAATCCTTGGACTGCAAGCAAACATTTAGTACAAAGCAGATAAAGTTGGAGCTCCTGGTACAGCTGTACCAGCACAGGTCTCAAAGTACAAAATAGTTCATTGGCTCTTAACATCTGACAGTTGGGTTGGTCACATGCTTTTTTCATCCCTTCTTTGGTGATGGAGCATCTGTCACTTTGAACCTTATCACATTGGGATATAATTCATTTATATCAGTATGCATTCCATATTTTTTAGGACTGGGTGCATACTGTATCGAGACGGGATGCATACTCTTCTCATCACACCTGATTATTACAATTCTTATGATTTAAAATTCTGTGCTTTGACTCATCACACCATGGAAAGTTGCCTCCTCCCAATCCAATCAAAACTCCTACATCACTCTTTTAAAAAGTATTGTTGCTGATAGGATGCATACAAATTTTCCTATCACACACAAAAACAGTGCTTCAGCAACCGAAAAATCTGTAGTATTTCCAAAAACACGATTCAAATTCCGTCTGCAAATAAACAATTTCTGTGATACTTTGCAGACAGATTCCAATAGTATACTGATGGGATGGAGCAAACGTCATGTTTCGATCAGTCTCAAACAGTCTCAGAAACGGAGTACTTCCTAATGTGATAAGGTCCTTTAATGACAACACTGCATTCTGCTTTTGTTTCCTTCTGCTTGTCACAATGTTAGGTACCACTTCAACCGGTTGAAAGCAAAGGCTACTGACTCCAGCTTGGAACCAAATGTGTAGCAGCGAGTATAATTATACAGTTTGGACTTTCATAAGATGCATAAAAGACTTTGGACTATGGATTATTGATTAAAAGTGATACCCTGTTTTCTCAACACAAAGAAACTACATCCTATCTATAAATGAACTTTAATAAGAAATGTGCCTGTATGGTGATATGGTTATAAAGTCGATATAAGTGATTTTAATGTTTGTATATATTTATTGTTTTAGTTCCTGGCATTGAATGTTTGCCGTACATATGTTATGCTCCGCCCTGAGTCCCCTGCAGGGTGAGAAGCACGGAATATAAAAGTTTTAAATAAATAAATAAATAAATAAACAAACAAACAAACAAATAAACAATACAAGACGTTTGTGAGTAAACAAGATATGTTATTTTTCAAAGAAGACTTTGGTTTTTTAAAAAAATTCTAAGTGCATATTTTAAAGTAATTGGTTTCAAAGGAGAGTATATGTTTTGGGCAGCTGCAACTGTAATTTCAACTTCAACTTCAAAGAAACTATTTTAAAATTCTGCTAGACAAATATAATTTTACTAGCTGTTCCCTGCCATGCTTTGCTGTGGCCCAGTCTGGTGATCTGGAAAATAAAGTAATGAGAAAGTGTTGCTTTCTAATATATGTAATTCCTTTATGCTTGTGAGTAAACAGTATTTCTTGTTTCTTTGTCAGTGTTGATGTGGAATATGCAACATATCATAGTCCTTTTTTAAGGGTCTCTTTCAAATCTATATCTGTGTGTGTGTGAGAGAGAATCATATCTATCTAATATTTATGACTGGATGGCTCTTTGTCAGGAGGGCTCTGATTACATTTTCTTGCCCTGTTGAAGAGAATTGGACTGGGTGGCCTTAAGTATTTTCTGTTGGTCATGGGGATTCTGTGTGGGAAGTTTGCCCCAATGTTGTCATTTGTGGGATTCAGAATGCTCTTTGATTGTAGGTGATCTATAAATCCCAGTAACTACAAATCTCAAATGTCAAGGTCTATTTCCCCCAAACTCCATCTGTGTTCATATTTAGGTATATGGAATATTTGTGTTAAGTTTGGCCCAGATCCATCATTGTTTGTGTCCAGTGCTCTCTGAATGTAGGTGAACTACAATTCCCAAACTCAAGGTCAATGTCCACCAAACCCTTCCAGTTTTTTTCTGTTGGTCATTGGAGCCCTGTGTGCTAAGTTTGGCCCTAGTCCATCATTGGTGGAGTTCAGAATGCTCTTTGATTGTAGGTGAAATATAAATCCCAGCAACGACAACTCCCAAATGACAAAATCAATTTTTTTTTGAGTGAAGGACATACATTGGGTTGTTAGGAGTCTTGTGTCCAAAATTGGTGTCAATTCATCCAGTGGTTTTTGAGTTCTGTTGATCCCACAAACGAACATTACATTTTTATTCATATAGATGTAGTGGCATGTCTTTGTCCCTGGAAGTTCAAAGACATGGTTTTCAGTTTAACAGCTGAGTTGCCTGTGTGCCATTACACGAATGCTTGTGAAAATTACTTTTTCAAAGGGTTGGCTTCTAACAAGGTCATGCCTTTCCTTGACTAGTGGTTTTCAAAAGGTGGTCTTCAGATGTTCATGGAGATTCACATTTGCCAATATGACATCATTTTTCCTTTTCAAAAAGGTTATGACTGCCATTTCCTCCAAAAAAATATTACCATCTAAAGCACTTCCAAATCCCAGATCCATATGACCATAGAGCTCAATATCTAAATGATGGAAGGCATCAGGTTATTTCTAGCTGTAGAATTGTGAACTGCTGAAGAGTCACAGAAAGAACTTTGGGGTTCCTCTTCTCTTCTAGACTCGTAGCAAGAGAGATGGATGGGTCTTAGTTGTGTGACTAAGTAAAGACTTTCTGTATATATTTCAGATTTCAATTTTAATATCAAAATATGTAGTATGATTTTACATAGGATTTATGCTACATTAAAACAGTAAAGACAAAAATAACTCAAGTAAAATAAACATTAAATATTAAATAACCAAAAAAAATTAAAATAAGGTGTAAACACTAAAGTAATCTGGGAATCTGCTATTGCAACACATCCAATGAAGTGATTTAAAACCAGTATAAAAAGGATTGGGAGTAAGAGAGAGATAACATTTATACTCTGTTGAGAGAAGTGACAGTTACAGAGATCACATTTTATGTTTTAAGGAGAAGACCCCCACCCTGTCATCCCACACACCATTGTCAAATATAATTTCCATGGTCAAGGAATGCATCCAAAGCCTTTTGCATCTTCTCTGATGCAAAGGTAAAGTGCAAAATATTCATTTATCAAACGGGTAAAGAAAAAAAATTAAGCAAAGCTGATAAGGGAAGCTGTATTCTGCAAGGCTGCGGTATTTCCCAATTATAGATGAAAGCTCAGAGGCTGTGCAAAAATGGAACTTGAGGTCTCCATTAATTATAAATACATTATCTACACTTATCGCCCAAATGAAAATTCCAGATAAAACCTTAGGTTTGGAGGAACATCAGCCGTATAAATATTTATGCAAGCAACATCTCTCTTTCACACACACACTCACAGAAACTGTAGTCAGAAAGAGAGGGCAGGAAGGAGTGAGAATATGGCTATGGAGGTTTTCTGAAGGTTTAATTCTGCAGAACTGCAAGTGTAAAAATTCCAACTGGCTAGAAGGCATGCTGCCACCACCTTTTTGTCACAAGGTGAAAATCCACTCTTCACATGGCTCCAGGTAATGTTCAACCACTTTGCAGGCCCATGAGAAAACACACAATTCAAGCTCCTTTTTTTGAAACCCTATATGTGGTGGAAATGCCCCATACCTCCTAGAAGTATTTGGGGACAATTTTTTTATGGGCACAGGTGTGACCTTCCAAGGTCTCTTAGAGTCTAACATAGCCTTTTAGCTTTCCAAATTTGCTGATCTCTCCCTAAACAAATCCCTTCTCCGATTACTAGGCAAAGTGTTGAGTGATTTCAGCTACTGCTAAGCCACAGGTTTGTGAGCCTGGCTGTCACTGAACATCAAGAAAACCAAAGTGCTCTTCCAGCAGTCACCAGTTAATGCCTCTGCAATGCCAGAAATACAGTTCAATGGTGTAACATTAGAAAATGTTGACCATTTCCGCTACCTTGGCAGCCACCTCTCCACAAATCCAACATCGACACTGAAATACAACACCTCCTGAGCTCTGCGAGTGCAGCATTTTTCCAAATGAAGCAGATAGTGTTTGAGGACCGGAACATCCGTAGGGATACCAAGGTGCTTGTTTATAAAGCTATTGTCCTCCCAACTCTGCTATATGCCTGCGAGACGTGGACTATCTACAGACGTCACATGCAACTCCTAGAACGATTCCATCAGCGTTGCCTCCGAAAAATCCTGCAAATCTCTTGGGAAGCCAGGTGGAAAAATGTCAGTGTGCTGAAAGAAGCAAAGACCACCAGCACTGAAGCAATGTTCCTCCGCCATCAACTCCGATGGACTGGCCACATTGTCCGAATGTTTGATCACCGTCTCCCAAAGCAGATGCTCTACTCCAAACTCAAGAACGGAAAATGGAATGTTGGAGGACAGGAAAGAGATTTAAAGATGCCAACCTTAAAAACTCTGGCATAGACACTGCGCACTGGGAAGCCCTGGCTGTTGAGCACTCCAGCTGGAGGTCAGCTGTGACCAACAGTGCTGTAGAATTTGAAGAGGCACAAATGGAAGGCGAAAGAGAGAAACGTGCCAAGAGGAGGCGCGTCAAGTCAACCCCAACTGGGTCCGCCTTCCACCTGCAAACCAATGCCCTCACTGCGGGGGAATATGTGGGTCAAGAATAGGGCTCCACAGTCACCTACGTACTCACCGCTAGTACACCAATCTTGAAAAATAATCCTACTCGGACAACGAGGGATCGCCTAAGAGAGAAGAAGAAGATAGTTCAAACCTAACAAGGGACAATTTCACACATCATCCTTTGTTGGCAATTACAAATTTCTTCAAGCCTTCTCTAATAATTAGTTTATCTATAATCCTGTTGCTTATTTATTGTATATATGTTCTGACATGCAGTTTACTTGCCTTGCTCTATGTTTTCCTGAGAAGTTGTGGGAGGGGCTGCAGACCACATGATCCACTCTGAGACGAGCATAGTGCACAGACTTCTTTAGACTTTGGGACTGCTCAGATCGCAAGATTTGCAAACACTTGCCTGCTGTTATCATAAGAGAGGTGTTCCGACTGGATGGCACAGACATATCTATAACTGACTGATAAGTTGGGTACCTGTGTATGCCGAATACATGAAGGTTGTGAGTAAACAAAATATGTTATTTTTACCAAAGTTTAGTTTGTCTTTTTAGTGCACAATATAAAACAATTTGCTTTATGGGAGAGTAGACGTACTTTTGGACACTGAAAACACTTCTGAAGAACTGCCATTTTTGTGCATTGGCATATTCTCCACTTCCTAATAGATTATTCAGTCTAACAACTGAAGCCAATTGCCTTGCACAACTACATTTGGTTGTATACAACTTGAGAAGATTCTACTCAAATGGGTTTTTGGATCTTCTCCAAAAGGTTATGATCTCCAAAAAGTTATGCTTTTCTAAAACCCTCCCCCTATTTCTTTATCCCAGCATACTGCATAAAAAGTTCAAGAAAATTTGAAAGCTTGCATTTACTTCTAGAATCTAAGATGGTCCTGATAAAAAATACTGTCGGCCTTTCTTGTGGATTCCCTTATGTGGTGTAAATGCATTTTAGATAGTGTTATAGTTATGGGGGTACAGCCTCCCTGTGTAGGTTTTCTTTGGTACCGCATGCTGGCAACTCGCAAAATTGTAGATTATTAAAAAGAATATGATTGTAAAAGTGACTGAAAAGAATAGTTTCACAACTAGAGGAGAAAAAACGAGGCACTTTAAAGGTACAAAGTGACATAGTTATCCACCTGCTATAGGACAAACTGATAAATTACATCTTATTTGCAACTAGTTACTTCTAAGCTAGGCAACCAAAGGCAGTTGTCTCCTGGGTGCTCTCTCAGAAATTCCTGGCATCTCTCCCTTCCTGCTCAAAACCTCTCTGGCACCTTTTCTTTTCTTCTCAGCAAAGCTGTTATCAGAATCCTGCAGCAAAGAGGCAAGCTTAGCCTCTCTCTCTGATGATAATCAATAATGCCAGAAGACTTCATTACCGCTGACCTCCATTCCTCCCCTTCCCAATTCATTGTGCATGCTGACTGCGAGACTACAAACCCATTTTGGCAGTCCGAAAAGTAACTTTCCTAAACTCTGCCCTGGGCCTCCTGAGTGAAACACAATTTCTCTTCAATGTCTCTCGGTTGTCGGCTTTTAGGGAAATGGTACGGGGAGACAGAGGTGGCCCTAGGTAATTTTCAACAATAAGCAAACAGTATTTTGGCGCCCCACCCCCCACCCCCATCCAATCATCTATATAAATAAAAATGTAATGTTCGTTTGTAGTATTCACAGAACTCAAAAACAGTGGGCGAATTGACACCAAATTTGGAGAGCATACACCTAACAACCCAATGTATGTCCTTAACTCATTTTTTTTATTTTGTCACTAGCTTGGGGACCCGGCGTTGCCCGGGTTATTAGAGAAAGTGGGTAATGGTGGTTCTGTATGCCAAGTTTGGTCTTTATTGGTCTTTGGATAACGGCTGCATTATTTTCAGGAAGTGAGTTAAGGTACTTGAAGTCCCATCATCCATGGCCCATCCTCCTACAAACAGCAGCAGGATATAGAGTGGATCATGGGGGCTCTGTGTGGCAAGTTTGGTCTTTATCAGTCATTAGATGAGAGTGGCAGTGGTGTCAGTAAGTGAGTGAAGGTAGTGCAAGTCCCATCATCCAAAGTCCATCCCCTTTCAAACTGCAGCAGGATGTAGAGTGGATCATGGGGGCTCTGTGTGCCAAGTTTGGTCTTGATCGGTCATTAGAAGAGGGTTGCAGCAATGTTTTGAAGGGAGTGGAGGTACTTGAAGTCCCATCATCCATGGTCTGTCCTCCTCCAAACTGTAGCAGGATGTAGAGTGGGTCATTGGAGCTCCATGTGCCAAGTTTAGTCTTGATTAGTCATTGGCGAGGGTCTCAGTGGTCTCAGGAAGTGAGCAAAGGTACTGCAAGTCCCATCATCCATCTCCAAATTTCCAAACAACACCAGGACGTAAAGTGGGTCATGAGAGGTCTATGTGCCAAGTTTGGTTTTGATCCGTCATTGGATGAGGTTTGCAGAGGTCTCAGAATGTGAGTGAAGGTACTGGAAGTTCCATCATCCATGGTCCACCCTCTCCAAAAATGCAGCAGGATGTAGAGTGGGTCATGGGGGCTCTGTGTGCCAACTTTGGTCTTGATTGGTCATTAGATGAGTTTTGCAGCAGTCTTGGGTAGTGGAGGTACTTGAAGTCCCATCATCCATGGTCTGTCGTCCTCCAAACTGCTCCAGGATGTAGAGTGGGTCATTGAAGCTCCATGTGCCAAGTTTAGTCTTGATGAGTCATTGGCGAGGGTCTCAGTGGTCTCAGGAAGTGAGTGAAGTGACTGCAAGTCCCATCATCCATTGTCAAATTCTTCCAAACCGCACCAGGATGTAGAGTGAGTTATGCGGGCTCTCTGTAAATTGTGGTCCTGATCCATCATCGTTGGCAGTTGTAATTGTCTTAGGAAGGGAGTGCAGGTATTGCAAGTCCCATCGTCCATGGTGCATCCTCCTTCAAACTGCACCTGGATGTAGAGTGCGTCATGGAGACTCAGTGTGCCAAGTTTGGTATTTATTGGTAACTGGATGAGGGTTGCAGTGGTCTGAAGAATTGAGGAATGGTACTGCAAGTCCCATAATCCACGGTCCATCCCCGGCCAAACCACACCAGGACGTAAAGTGGGTCATGAGAGGTCTGTGCGAAGTTTGGTCCTGATCAGTCATTGGATAAGGTTAACAGCGGTCTCAGAATGTGAGTGGTGGTACTGCAAGTCCCATCATCCATGGTTCATACTCCTCCAAACTGCAGTAGGATGTGGAGTGGGTGATGGGGGCTCTGTGTGCCTATTTCGGTCTGTATTGGGAGTGTTCTGACCCAGCCCCCTGGCCTTTCCTTTCCTCTCTTTGTCATCTCGGAATGTTGGATTTGAGGCTGGCCAATCAGAGACCATATGCAAATTTCCTTCTGTCATGCCCTGTTTCTGTCATGAACTCTTTTCTCCACCAGGGGCTCCTATTGAAGTGGCCAATCAGAGACCATATGCAAATAGCACCACAGTGGCAGCCAATCGGAAAGCTGCCACAAACACATCTGCCCTCCACACTTCCGCCCTCCGCACTTCCGCCCTTCGCATACAAACACTCTTCTTTATTATATACTAGCTTGGGGACCCGGCGTTGCCCGGGTTATTAGAGAAAGTGGGTAATGGTGGTTCTGTATGCCAAGTTTGGTCTTTATTGGTTTTGGATAATGGCAGCATTATTTTCAGGAAGTGAGTGAAGGTACTTGAAGTCCCATCATCCATGGGCCATCCTCCTACAAACAGCAGCAGGATATAGAGTGGGTCATGGTGGCTCTGTGTGCCAAGTTTGGTCTTTATCAGTCATTAGATGAGGGTGGCAGTGGTGTCAGTAAGTGAGTGAAGGTACTGCAAGTCCCATCATCCAAAGTCCATCCCCTTTCAAATTGCAGCAGGATGTAGAGTGGATCATGGGGGCTCTGTGTGCCAAGTGTGGTCTTGATTGGTCATTAGAAGAGGGTTGCAGCAATCTTTGGAAGGGAGTGGAGGTACTTGAAGTCCCATCATCCATGGTCTGTCCTCCTCCAAACTGCAGCAGGATGTAGAGTGGGTCATGGGGGCTCTGTGTGCCAAGTTTGGTCTTGATTAGTCATTGGCGAAGGTCTCAGTGGTCTCAGGAAGTGAGCAAAGGTACTGCAAGTCCCATCATCCATCTCCAAATTTTTCCAAATAACACCAGGACGTAAAGTGGGTCATGAGAGGTCTATGTGCCAAGTTTGGTGTTGATCCGTCATTGGATGAGGTTTGCAGAGGTCTCAGAATGTGAGTGAAGGTACTGGAAGTTCCATCATCCATGGTCCACCCTTCTCCAAAACTGCAGCAGGATGTAGATTGGGTCATGTGGGCTCTGCGTGCCAAGTTTGGTTTTGATTGGTCATTAGATGGGTTTTGCAGCAGTCTTGGGTAGTGAAGGTACTTGAAGTCCTATCATCCATGGTCTGTCGTCCTCCAAACTGCTCCAGGATGTAGAGTGGGTCATTGAAGCTCCATGTGCCAAGTTTAGTCTTGATGAGTCATTGGCGAGGGTCTCAGTGGTCTCAGGAAGTGAGTGAAGTGACTGCAAGTCCCATCATCCATTGTCAAATTCTTCCAAACCGTACCAGGATGTAGAGTGAGTTATGCGGGCTCTCTGTGTAAATTGTGGTCCTGATCCATCATCGTTGGCAGTTGTAATGGTCTTAGGAAGGGAGTGCAGGTATTGCAAGTCCCATCGTCCATGGTGCATCCTCCTTCAAACTGCACCTGGATGTAGAGTGCGTCATGGAGACTCAGTGTGCCAAGTTTGGTATTTATGGTAATTGGATGAGGGTTGCAGTGGTATGAAGAATTAAGCAATGGTACTGCAAGTCCCATAATCCACGGTCCATCCCCGGCCAAACCACACCAGGACGTAAAGTGGGTCATGAGAGGTCTCTGTGCGAAGTTTGGTCCTGATCAGTCATTGGATAAGGTTGAGAGCGGTCTCAGAATGTGAGTGGTGGTACTGCAAGTCCCATCATCCATGGTTCATAGTCCTCCAAACTGCAGTAGGATGTAGAGTGGGTGATGGGGGCTCTGTGTGCCTATTTCGGTCTGTATTGGGAGTGTTCTGACCCAGCCCCCGGCCTTTCCTCTCTTTCTCATCTCGGAATGTTGGATTTGAGGCTGGCCAATCAGAGACCATATGCAAATTTCCTTCTGTCATGCCCCGTTTCTGCCATGAACCCTCTTCTCCACCAGGCGCTGCTATTGAAGCTGGCCAATCAGAGACCATATGCAAATAGCACCACAGCGGCAGCCAATCAGAACGCTGCCACATACACCTCCCGCCGCACTTCCTCTGTCCGATACAAACAAACACTCTTCTTTATTATATACTAGCTTGGGGACCCGGCGTTGCCCGGGTTATTAGAGAAAGTGGGTAATGGCGGTTCTGTATGCCAAGTTTGGTCTTTATTGGTCTTTGGATAACGGCTGCATTATTTTCAGGAAGTGAGTGAAGGTACTTGAAGTCCCATCATCCATGGGCCATCCTCCTACAAACAGCAGCAGGATATAGAGTGGGTCATGGGGGCTCTGTGTGCCAAGTTTGGTCTTTATCAGTCATTAGATGAGGGTGGCAGTGGTGTCAGTAAGTGAGTGAAGGTAGTGCAAGTCCCATCATCCAAAGTCCATCCCCTTTCAAATTGCAGCAGGATGTAGAGTGGATCATGGGGGCTATGTGTGCCAAGTGTGGTCTTGATTGGTCATTAGAAGAGGGTTGCAGCAATCTTCGGAAGGGAGGGGAGGTACTTGAAGTCGCATCATCCATGGTCTGTCCTCCTCCAAACTGCAGCAGGATGTAGAGTGGGTCATTGGAGCTCCATGTGCCAAGTTTAGTCTTGATTAGTCATTGGCGAGGGTCTCAGTGGTCTCAGGAAGTGAGCAAAGGTACTGCAAGTCCCATCATCCATCTCCAAAGTTTTCCAAACAACACCAGGATGTAAAGTGGGTAATGAGAGGTCTATGTGCGAAGTTTAGTCTTGATCCGTCATTGGATGAGGTTTGCAGAGGTCTCAGAATGTGAGTGAAGGTACTGGAAGTTCATCATCCATGGCCCACCCTTCTCCAAAACTGCAGCAGGATGTAGAGTGGGTCATGGGGGCTCTGTGTGCGGGCTAGGGGGCTCGGCGGGAGGGGCGTGCGGCAGGATGTAGAGTGGGTCATGGGGGCTCTGTGTGCCAACTTTGGTCTTGATTGGTCATTAGATGAGTTTTGCAGCAGTCTTGGGTAGTGGAGGTACTTGAAGTCCCATCATCCATGGTCTGTCGTCCTCCAAACTGCTCCAGGATGTAGAGTGGGTCATTGAAGCTCCATGTGCCAAGTTTAGTCTTGATGAGTCATTGGCGAGGGTCTCAGTGGTCTCAGGAAGTGAGTGAAGTGACTGCAAGCCCCATCATCCATTGTTAAATTCTTCCAAACCGCACCAGGATGTAGAGTGGGTCATGCTGGGTCTCTGTGTAAATTGTGGTCCTGATCCATCATCGTTGGTAGTTGTAATGGTCTTAGGAAGGGAGTGCAGGTATTGCAAGTCCCATCGTCCATGGTGCATCCTCCTTCAAACTGCACCTGGATGTAGAGTGCGTCATGGAGACTCAGTGTGCCAAGTTTGGTATTTATTGGTAATTGGATGAGGGTTGCAGTGGTCTGAAGAATTGATCAATGGTACTGCAAGTCCCATAATCCACGGTCCATCTCCGGCCAAACCACAGCAGGACGTAAAGTGGTTCATGAGAGGTCTATGTGCGAAGTTTGGTCCTGATCAGTCATTGGATAAGGTTAACAGCGGTCTCAGAATGTGAGTGGTGGTACTGCAAGTCCCATCATCCATGGTTCATACTCCTCCAAACTGCAGTAGGATGTAGAGTGGGTGATGGGGGCTCTGTGTGCCTATTTCGGTCTGTATTGGGAGTGTTCTGACCCAGCCCCCGGCCTTTCCTTTCCTCTCTTTGTCACCTCGGAATCTTGGAATTGAGGCTGGCCAATCAGAGACCATGTGCAAATTTCCTTCTCTCATGTCTCCGTTTCTGTCATGAACCCTTTTCTCCACCAGGGGCTCCTGTTGAACCCGGCCAATCAGAGACCATATGCAAATAGCACCACAGCGGCAGCCAATCAGAAAGCCGACACCGACCTCCCTCCACAATTCCTCTGTCCGATACAAACACTCTTCTTTATTATATACTAGCTTGGGGACCCGGCGTTGCCCGGGGTATTAGAGAAAGTGGGTAATGGTGGTTCTGTATGCCAAGTTTGGTCTTTATTGGTCTTTGGATAATGGCAGCATTATTTTCAGGAAGTGAGTGAAGGTACTTGAAGTCCCATCATCCATGGGCCATCCTTCAAACAGCAGCAGGATATAGAGTGGGTCATGGGGGCTCTGTGTGCCAAGTTTGGTCTTGATTGGTCATTAGAAGAGGGTTTGCAACAATCTTCGGTAGGGAGTGGAGGTACTTGAATTCCCATAATCCATGGTCTGTCCTCCTCCAAACTGCACCAGGATGTAGAGTGGGTCATTGGAGCTCCATGTGGCAAGTTTAGTCTTGATTAGTCATTGGCGAGGGTCTCAGTGGTCTCAGGAAGTGAGCAAAGGTACTGCAAGTCCCATCATCCATCTCCAAATTTTTCCAAACAACACCAGGTCGTAAAGTGGGTCATGAGAGGTCTATGTGCCAAGTTTGGTCTTCATCCGTCATTGGATGAGGTTTGCAGAGGTCTCAGAATGTGAGTGAAGGTACTGGAAGTTCCATCATCCATGGTCCACCCTTCTCCAAAACTGCAGCAGGATGTAGAGTGGGTCATGGGGGCTCTGTGTGCCAACTTTGGTCTTGATTGGTCATTAGATGAGTTTTGCAGCAGTCTTGGGTAGTGGAGGTACTTGAAGTCCCATCATCCATGGTCTGTCATCCTCCAAACTGCTCCAGGATGTA
>NW_026847660.1:44751573-44939628 GCF_025583915.1 Anolis sagrei ordinatus
TTCTTTATTATATATATAGATATAGATATAGATAGATATAGATATAGATATAGATATAGATATAGATATAGAAGATATACAGATATAGATTTGGGAGTTGCAGTTCTTGGTATTTAGAGTTCACCTACAATCAAAGAGCATTCTGAACTCCACCAATGATGGAATTGAACCAAAGGTGACACACAGGACTCCCATGACCAACAGAAAACACTAGAAGGGCTTGGTGGGTATTGACCTTGAGTTTGGGAGTTGTAGTTCACCTACATCCAGAGACCACTGTGGACTCAAACAATGATGGATCTGGACCTAACTTGGCACTGATACTTAAAATGCCCAAATATGAACACAGATGGAGTTTGGGGAAAATATACCTTGACATTTGGGAGTTGTAGTTACTGGGATTTATAGTTCACCTACAATCAAAGAGCATTCTGAATCCCACAAACGACAGAATTGGGGCAAATTTCCCACACACAGCCTCCATGGCCAACAGAAAATACTTAAGGCCATCCAGTCCAACTCCCTTCACCAGGGCAAGACAATCTAATCAAAGCCCTCCTGACAAAGAGCCATCCAGCCATAGATATAGATATATATGATTCACACACAGAGAGATATATTATGTCATAGATTTGAAAGGGACTCCTAAAGAAGAACAATGATCTGCTGCATACCCCAGAGTAGGCAAACCAGACACTCTCCACATCAACAGTGACCAAGAAACAACAAGAAATACCATTTACCCACAAGCATAAAGAAATTACATAGATTAGAAACAATCACTTTATTTTCCAGATCACCAGACTGGACCACAGCAACGCGTGGCAGGGGACGGCTAGTTGATATATATTTTCTGTTCGGCATGGGAGTTCTGTGTGCCATATTTGGTTCAATCCCATCATTGGTGGAGTTCAGAATGCTCTTTGATTTTAGATGAACTATACATCCCAGTAACTTCAACTCGCATATGTCAAGGTCTATTTTCCCCCAAGAGCACCTCAAGAGCACCCTTGGGCAAATCAACTATACTGCAAATGCTTACTTTGTGTAATGGTTTGAGCTGCCCCTGCGGAGAGACGTCACTAATTTCCTCTCTCCATCAATCAGGTTTCTGCAATTGCATGCGTGTTTTCCCTCGTTCCAAATGAGGACAGAGCAAATGGTCTTGTGCCGCACAGGAACAGCACCTGCAAGTAGGAAAATGCCACCAATAAATAAATAAATAAATCCCGGAATACAAAAAAAAAAAAAAAAAAGCACAAATGGGGAAAATGGGCAAGCATTATCACCGCAGGTAACAATACAGCTTGTGCCAGCTCCCTCCAAAGTCCTCGCTTTCCTTTCCACACTTCCACTTCCCCCTTGCGTCCTTTCTAGGCTAAGCTGCTGCCGAAAGCAATGCGCTCTCCATTTCCTGAAGGTTACCTCTGCCTTTGGGGCTAAGAAAATGTCACGCAGTCTGATTCCAGAAATAACTGTATCCCTACAGAATAAACCTAATTATTTCATATCATTTTTTTTAAAACCCTCTACCATGCACAGAAGTCCCGCCTCTTACTCTTCTTGTGATGCTAAATTCAAAAGCTGGGTGTGTTACGTAGGCGGAAGATGTGTGCAACCTGAAAGGAAGGTTCTGCTTGGATAACACCCAAAACAGTGATGAGGAATCCATAAGCCTCTACATCAGTGGCTCTCAACCTTCCTACTGCCACGACCCCTTAATGCAGTTCTTCATATTGTGGTGACCCCCATCCATAAAATTATTTTTCTTGCTACTTCATAACTGTAATTTTGCTGCTGTTATGAACCATAATGTAAATATCTGATATACAGAATGTATTTTCATTCACTGGTCCAAATTTGGCACAAATACCCAATACACCCACATTTGAATACTGCTGGGGTTGAGGTGGGGGTTAATTTTGCCATTTGGGAGTTGTAGGTGCTGGGATTTATAGTTCACCTACAATCAAAGGACATTCTTAACTCCACCAACAATGGAATTGAACCAAAATTGGCCCACAGAACTCCTATGACCGACAGAAAATACTGGAGGGGTTTGGTGGGCACTGACTTTAAGTTTTGGAGTTGTAGTTCACCTACATCCAGAGAGCACTGTGGACTCAAGCAATGATGGATCTGGACCAAACTTGGCACAAATACTCAATATGCCCAATTGTGAACACTGGTGGAGTTTGGGGAAAATAGACCTTGACATTTGGGAGTTGTAGTTGCCGGGAGGTATAGTTCACCTACAATCAAAGAGCATTGTGAACCCCACCAACAATAGAATTGGACCAAACTTCCCACACACAACTTCCATGACCAACGAAAAATGCTATGTTTTCTGATGGTCTTTGGTGACCCCTCTGACATCCCCTCATGACCCCCCAAGTTACATGAGCTCCTTTTCTGGAACCCTTTTCAAGGACAGTGCAGGAGAAAGCAAAGCATATTGGAATACTATCTTGATCTCAGGCAGTGGGTGCATGACAGTCCTGGAGTTGCTAAACCTCAAATTTGACCTAAAATTGCAGGATCTTAGATGCCTTATCAAAGTCTCCAGTTGAGATAAAAGGTAATAGGTCTTGATATGCATTTGCCTGAAACTAGAATACAGGATGTTTTCTGCTTGGCTGTAGTGTCTTTGCTATACATTTCTGTCACAGATTCCATCCTGTGATACCAGGAACAGTCGGAATTACCTTGCATCAGGTAAGGTCCCTGTTTGATGTCCTTGTCACCCAGTTCTGGCTCTTAACATCTGCCAATTAGGTTGGTCACATATGCTTTTTTCTTCCTTTCTTTGGTGATAGAGCAACTGTTACTCTGGACCTTATCATATTGGGATATAATTCAATTATATCAGTACTAGCTGTTCCCTGCCACGCGTTGCTGTGGCCCAGTCTGTGTATACGTGCTTTATTATTGATGTATTGTGGGCTAGGTCTCATGTAAGCCGCACCGAGTCCCTTGGGGGGATAGTAGCGGGGTATAAATAAAGTTTTATTATTACTATTATTATTATTTGTGTGAATATGTGTGTATATGTGTGTGTATATATTTGTGTATATGTATATATACATATGTATTTGTGTGTGTGTTTGTGTGTGTGGTTTTGTGCATGCATTGTAATGTCTTTTTAATTTTTTTGGCTTTTCAGTCTCTTCTGCTGTGTTTTTCAGTGTTTTTAAGAGTGATGGTCACTCGTTGGCCTAGTAGGTGTCTTGTGTCCAAATTTCGTGTCAATTCATCCAGTGGTTTTTGAGTTATGTTAATCCCACAAACGAACATTACATTTTTATTTATATTGATTATTATTATTATTATTATTATTATTATTATTATTATTATTATGCTGTGATCCATGGGATGAAGGATCTAGAAGAGAGGCTTCGGTGAGCATTGGCTGAAATAAAACTTGAAGGGGAGCACTGGGGGAATGGGGATTGGGAAGGAGGGAGGGAATGAGTAATAGAAGGTGTGGGCATACAACCCATGCTCTACACAGATGTGCCCAGCATTTGTTTCATGCCATCCTCTGGGCTTAAGGCATTACAGTGGGGTCACCTTTGGTAACAGGGCAGCAATGTACCCCATTGCTCAGGTGGCTGGGAGCAGTATCTCATTTCTCCCTCAATTAGCTCCTGATTAGCACCATTCCCTGGCCCCCAGCCAGGTTCCATTTAACGCACCATTAATAATTCACTTCTCTGATAGAAGAAAGACAATGGGAGAATGGACCAGCCAAGATTGTGCTCCGGGATCAGAATGGAAGTGAATAAGCACAATGCAGGAAAATGCTGCAAAGAAGGCAAGGAGCCTCCAGGAACCACAAGCTGTCCAGTATCTCTTTGATCATCATAGGAGAAGCTCATAGAAGGCCTCCAAAGGTCATGGATGGAACCAATGGCAAAAGTGGAAGGCAAGACTTGGAAAAAGCGATATTCAGACACTGTAAAGCTATCTGCTAGCCGATGCCTTTTTGTGTATCCCACTTCAGTTCCAAAATAAAGCAAAACACCTTTCCCTAGAATTTTTGGGCTTGCACAAATCTTGACCCGGCCTTTTTAATTTTTAAATTGCCTTGAACAGGCAGGATTACTTTTAATATATGTGTGTTATGGCGACAATTTTTATGCTTATATTTTGTTTTGTTAATCTTATGGTTATGTTGTTTTTTCACTTTGTATGTTTTGTGATGTTACCTGGGAACCGCTCTGAGTCTCCTCGGGGAGATGGAGTGGTATATAAATAAAGTTATTATTATTATTATTATTATTATTATTATTATTATTATTATTATTTCCGTTTCCCATCTAATCAATTTTCCCTTTTGAGATAGCAAGTCTTTGGGCACTGACTCTAAAAAACCTGGTATCTAAGCCACTCTAAAAGCCTTCCCTGTGAAAAGTGAGGGTAAACAATTTTAAATAAAGAATTACACAATGTTTCAGGGTTTCTCATCTAGCAGCAGAAACAGAGCTTTTGTAGTGGGCTGCATTGTCCTCTTCTGGAAGGGGGACACTTACATAATCTTTGCCCTTCACTACTTCAAGGCAAAGCCCCTTCCCTGGGGGTCCTACTATCCCTTAGAACTTGTATACACATTCACCTCAGAGTTCGTTGTTTTGTCCTTGTAGAAGCTGGGAAATTCCTACACAAACAAGCTGGGGGTGGAGATCCTTGGCTATACACAGTAAGGAGTGTTGAGAGGAGGCTGGCTACCTTTACATTAGAAAATGTTGACCATTTCCGCTACCTTGGCAGCCACCTCTCCACAAAGGACAACACTGACACTGAAATACAGCACCGCCTGAGCTCTGCGAGTGCAGCATTTTTCCAAATGAAGCAGAGAGTATTTGAGGACTGGGACATCCATAGGGATACAAAGATGCTTCTTTATAAAGCTATTGTCCTCCCAATCTTTTATGCCTGCGAGACGTGGACTATCTACAGACACCACATGCAATTCCTGGAACGATTCCATCAGCGTTGCCTCTGAAAAATCCTGCAAATCTCTTGGGAAGACAAGTGGACAAATATCAGCGTGCTAGAAGAAGCAAAGACCACCAGCATTGAAGTGATGGTCCTCCGCCATCAACTCTACTGGACCGGCCATGTTGTCCAGATGCCCGATCACTGTCTCCCAAAGCAGTTGCTCTACTCCGAACTCAAGAATGGAAAACGGAATGTTGGTGGACAGGAAAAAAGATTTAAAGATGGGCTCAAAGCCAACCTTAAAAACTCTGGCATAGACAGGGAGAACTGGGAAGCCCTGGCCCATGAGCGCTCCAGCTGGAGGTCAGCTGTCACCAGCAATGCTGTAGAATTTGAAGAGGTACGAATGGAGGGCGAAAGAGAGAACGTGCCAAAACGAAGGTGTGTCAAGCCAACCCCAACCGGGACCGCCTTCCACCTGGAAACCAATGCCCTCAGTGCAGGTGAACATGCAGATCAAGAATAGGGCTCCACAGTTATCTATGGACTCACCGCCAGTACACCGATCTTGGAAGACAACCCTACTCGGACCACGAGGGATCGCCTAAGGACCTTTGCATTTCCCTGACATCAAGATGAATCTTGAGGTTGCTGTATTATCCACTGCATCCCCCAGTAGCCTGGCAGTGTCTGGCCCGTGTCATCAGGTGGGATGCTGGATCCATCCTTCCTGACCAGTTTGCTGGTAAAGCCAACCTCATCACTTCTGCTGGCTTCTCTTCTTTCCCTTGCTCTACCTTTGGGCTAGCTTTACAATACCTCTGCCCTCCAAAGAAGATATTAATATTCTACAATGGCCAAGATCCTTCTCTAAGTATCTGTTCTCCTTGTCTAATATTTCTCATCACTGCAAATTTCTAATGATTTACATCCAGGATGTTCCTTTCTGAGCTTCTCTTTAATGGCTAGGTTGTAATAGTTTGAATTTTGCAGAGGGAAAAGATGCTAGGCATGAAGAATCCAGAGGAATCAGCACTCATGCTCTTACCTTGTCCCCTTGTAGGTTAAACAACAAAGAATGATGCTTCATTAACCTGCCTATGGGGAATCGTAAGGACAGGACAGCCTATGCATAAACATGTACCCAAGGCAGTGAAAGAATTTTGGAACAACTGAGTTGATCTGTTTGTAGAAAATGGTGCAACACTGGAAAAGAAAGGAAATTGTAGGAAAAAAACAGTTCAAAGATACCTAATGCCATTCTGATACAAATCAGGCAAAGGATATGTTGTATTGTCCTAGTCAATACCAATTTGAAGACATTATTCAACATATATAGCATGTTTACATACTCAGAATCCATCTAACGGACTCATGTCAAGTCTATTCTTTAAAAACATTTCATGTATAAGTGCTAGCAATATATGTGAAATTACAAATAACTGGTTCTAATGGAGGACATTTACAAAATAGGCTTACTATCACATTAAGAAATAGTATCCAAGTTATGCCTGGCATAGTGTTTATTGCAGAGCCACTTCCTGTGCGTGCCTTGTTGAGCCAGGTATAGCTTTGATTTTTGGTGGATGAGACCTGGCTTTGATTCCCAAATAAATAAAAGCTCTCATCACATCAACACCTTTAGACTTTTTCAAACATCTTGCTGAAGCGTAGCCACTAGGCATGGATAGAGCCGCGTCGGATAACTCGTTGCTTGTAATAATTTTGTTAAAATTACCCCTTTGAAGCAATTTCGAAGCATTTTTTAAAACCGGAAGTCCCTTTTTTCCGCCATTTTTGTTACAACTCTGGAAGTGAAATGATTCTGTGTACATTCAGCCCTCTACTAGCCTGCTGGGAGGCAAGCAGCTTGCATGCTGGGAGGCTCCTTGCCTCCCAGCCAAGCAGGGGAGGAATTTTGGGAGAGCACGTAGCTCAGAGGCTCATTCGGAGCCGGGAAGGGAAGGGAGAAGGGAAAGACAAAGGGAAGGGAGGCTGTGTTGAAGGGAGGTTGGAAGAAAAGCATAGTGGGCATGCAAGCAGAGAAGGGTTGGGAGAAGGGCTCTTGCCTGCCTGACTCCCTGCCTGGCTGGCTGGGCAGCCTGTCTTGCCGCTTGTGTGTTGTTGCTGCTGTTGGGGTTTGGGATGGGTGGGCACTGCGAGGGTAGTGTGTGGGTGAGTGGCGTGGGTGGAAAGAGCAACACAGAGGAACCAAAGCACTCACTCCAACATTTTTAAAAGCCAACCTTGTAGCAGGTCTATCTGGCCTCAGTGTTTTTTTTAGTTTGTGTTGCACATTGCCTCAAAAGAACTAGATCTCCCATCAATTCAAGCCACTCTTTGAACACAAACTCTCCTTCTTAAAGTTGTGAAATCAGCTTCCAAGGCAAAAGGGGCAGGGCTGTTTGTTATTTTGTTTGTTGTGAGTTGCCTAAAAAGTACTACAAATCCCATACTTTCAAGATTCTCCTTACCTAACTTATGAATCAGGTTACAAGGCCCCAAAAGCTATTAGGGCTGGCTATTTGTTATTTCCTTTGTTTGCTGTGTGTTGCCTAAAAAGACACTACAAATCCCATACTTTCAAGTCTTGCTTATTGCGTATTGAGCAATCGCGTCTGCCATTATTATTTTCTTTGTTTGCTACAAATCCTATACTTTCAAGTCTCTCTTTATCTAACTTGTGAAATCAGCTTACAAGGCCCCAAAAGCTCTCAGGGCTGGCTGTTTGTTATTTCCTTTGTTTTCTGTGTGTTGCCTAAAAAGACACTACAAATTCCATACTTTCAAGTCTTGCTTATTGCGTATTGAGCAGTCGCATCTGCCATTAACGAACCCATTCGGAAATTTTGTAAAGTTCCAAAAAATTTTTTTAGAAAAATTCAGAATTCAATTCCAAATTGTCGAAGGCTTTCATGGCTGGAATCACTAGGTTCTTGTGGGTTTTTTCGGGCTATAGGGCCATGTTCTAGAGGCATTTCTTCTGACATTTCGCCTGCATCTATGGCAAGCAACCATTTTTTAATACTGGTAGCCAGATTTTGTTCATTTTAATACTGGCTACCAGTATTAAAAAACTCTAAAATTACAACAGCAAAACAGCAGAGAGGAAACAACCAGGCACATCTTAACACCTCTCAACAGGGGATTTTCCCAGGCTCAGTCAGGCCTTCAAATGCTAATGAAGGTGATCAGTTGAAACATTCACACCTAGCTCCAGCAGGGAAGAACTCCTTGCCCCACCCCAGCCATTCCACACATATATAAACCCATTGTCCTAATTCCAACAGACCTCACTACCTCTGTGGATGCTTGCCATAGATGAAGGCGAAACGTCAGGAGAAATGCCTCTAGAATATGGCCCTATAGCCCGAAAAAACCCACAAGAACCTAGCAATTCCAAATTGAACCACCAGTGCCCCCTACATCCAAAACTAGTTTTGATCCATTTTATCAACCAAGCCTAGTAGCCACCCAAATGTTTTCTCGTGGAGCAGGCTCTATAGGCCCTGACCCTCTCATCAAATGCCAACGGAGTCTGAAGGGACTGTGAGAATTTTATGTTACGTATCCACCAGGCAGTAATGATGTTATGGTTACAATTGCATGATTTCTCTTTTCCTTGCCAGGAGCTTTAGCTGCGACCAAGGAGAAGTCAAGCAGGAATGACTGCGTATCATGTACTAACACACTGCTTGTGAGTGATAAGGCAGGAATCTCTAGACTTCGTGTTCTGAGCAAAAGCATTCAATGCATAGCGACATTTAATACCACTTGATAGTCTGGTGATCATATTGCCGTTTTACTTTCTCCTTCAAAGATAACTTTATGAGTGACTTTAGCTCCCTTATAATTTGGGGCAAAGTCATTAATCCCCGAAGAGCAATGCCAGGCTGAGAAAAATAATGCAAGGCTGTTTCTTAAATTGAAGTGCTGCGAGTCACTGAAGCCTATAAACAACATCTTTTCATATCTTGCTGATTCTTAACAATCAAGAGATTATAATTTGCTATCAGCTTGATCTGTGAAATCCCTAGGTATCTATTCATCAAATATCCTTCCTTTGCATTCTTTAGGACCTTCATTTCATTCTTAACTAGTGACCTATATTAACTCTGGCTGCTTTAGATTTTTCTACCCATTTTGTATTCTGTACACTGCAAAGTATTATTCAGTACACTGCTGTAGGTATTATTGTTTTAAGAAACGGAATCATCTTCCTTGCCGACACATGCAGATGACACCAAATTGGAAGGAATAAACAATACTCCAGAGAGCAGGATCAGAATCTAAAATGACCTTAACTGAGAGCTGGACCAAAACGAACTTCAACAGGAAAACATGTACAGTACAACATACACAGTGACAGACTTTGTACTTCTAGGTGAAAAGATTACTGCAGATGCAGACTGCAGCCAGGAAATCAGAAGACGATTACTTCTTGGGAGGAGAGCAATGACCAATCTCGATAAAATAGTGAAGAGTAGAGACATCACAATGGCAACCAAGATCCACATAGTTAAAGCAATGGTATTCCCTATAGTAACCTATGGATGTGAGAGTTGGACCATAGGGAAGGCTGAGTGATGGAACTGTGGTGTTGGAGAGAAGTTCTGAAAGTGCCTTGGACCGCGAGAAGATCCAACCAGTCCATACTTCAGGAAATAAAGCCCGACTGCTCATTGGAGGGAAGGATATTTGAAGCAAAGATGAAGTATTTTGGCCACATAATGAGAAGACAGGAAAGCTTAGAGAAGACAATGATGCTGGGGAAAATGGAAGGTAAAAGGAAGAGGGGCCAACCAAGGGCAAGATGGATGCATGGTATCCTTGAAGTGACTGGCTTGACCTTGAAGGAGCTGGGGGTGGTGACAGCCGACAGGGAACTCTGATGTGGGCTGGTCCATGAGGACATGAAGAATCGGAAGCGACTGAACGAATAAACAACAACACAACACACACACGTAACGCCCGCAATAAGTGAGGGAACACTGTATATAACACCATAGTTTTCATCAATTAACTACAATAGATTTTTCACAATGCAGTTGTAAAATCAAACACATCAGCAACACCATTGCCCAGAACCAGAGCTGCATTATATAGAAAATATCTCTTCCAACATCAAACTGAGATTCAGCAGTATTTATTAGGAAACTGTCAAGGTAGGTAAGACGCAGATATAAAACCACTGGGACGAAATAATGAGCAGGTAGAAAAACTGACAAAGAATGCACAATGCCATTGCCTAAGGTAGATAGAGTGCTGTATTTTAGTGCATATTCAAGTGCTAGAATACTCACATTCAGATACACAAAAGCAGCAGTATTCAGTTTAAATTAGTTGCACTTGGGTTCCATTGAAATCAATGTGAAAATTCAGACACAATGTCAATCTTATTGAGTCTAAAGAAAACTAAGTACAACTAGCTTAGTTTGATTCCAGCCTACGATGTTTTTTTAACATCATTATATATCCCAGAAACTTGACACTACAGAAGGGCTTCTAAAAACAGTTACCTTTCACCACAATGCTGCAGTGAAGCACATTAAACAATTTGTAAGATTACAAAAATAAGATTTATGTCTTTCATAAGTATTTAAATTGTGACCAACCGGAAGATTTGGTTCTTTAGGTAAGTACACAATTGGTTCATCAAGTCTCTGTTCTGGCCTTCAATCCAGTGCATTTCCACTAAGATGTCTGAGCCTTCCTTCTTCACAATTAAAACACACTTGAAAAGAAACCATTCATTGGAGCTATTGGGAGTCTCTCCAAGTTCAAGTGTTGAGAGAGCAGGGTCCAAGATTCCTGAATCCTCTTTTGCATCACTGGATTCTCCTAAGCTTTCTAACCGGACTGGTTCCTCTACTTTATTATTTTCTTTAAGGCGTTCAGAGTTTTCTTCCTCTTTAATGTCTTGTGCACTATTTAGTTCGTCACCTTCTGGTGACTCAAGATCACAGTCAAGGGCTGCAGAAGTTTTTTCTGTGGTTTCAGCCTTGTTTTCTGTACACTCTGTGGCATTAGTGGTATTTTCCTGGGATTTTTCTTCAGTGGCTTGCAGGAAGTCCTCAGACGCCCGAGGAAGTTCACGCAGCTGCCTGACTCTATCCCTCTTCTTCCTTCTTAAATGAATCCATGAGTTTTCTCGAGCTGTGAGAAACAAGCTGATTTCATCTTTTTCAGAGGGGAGATTTTTATGATGAACCTAGCGAAAAAAATACACAGAGAACCTTAATGTGATTCCATTCGGTCATCGCTAAAGAAGAATCACATTTGGAGAGATAAAGTTATACCTTTAGGTCAGTAAGAAGCTTTCTAATCCATGCAGCGACGACTGCCATTTCTTCCACGGCATCTATTCCCACAGATGGAGCTTTCACAGCTAACTCTTTGGCTGTAGATGCCAAGACAAGGAATGTAAATGGTTTCCGAGGTTTCCCTAGTTTTCTTTTCTTCGAAGGAGGTGACTGGAGGCAGAAAACACAGAGAGGCACTTTAAACTGAGTGGAATAATTAGAATTCAATAGATTAGAAATTGTACAGTCAGCATTTAATAATATTAATAATAATAGAGCTTGTACCAGCTCTCCTTAAGGTCTGTTGCGTAGGTGTATTTGATTTTCTTTTACAGATGGTACTTAACACCAGAAATACTTGCAAAAATCAGTAAAGGTAAAACAAAAGACATATGCTGGAAATGTGAAAAAGAAAAAGGCAAATTTGTTCACATGTGGTGGGATTGCAGGAAAGTTAAAAAGTATTGGTTACAAATACACAAAAAGATAGAAAAAATTCTAAACATAAAATTATTATTGGGACTATCAGACTTCAAAATAGAAAAGAACAAGGGTAAGATATTTTTCTATCTAATCTATCTAATCAGCCGCAAGGATGATTCTAGCAAAAGTAAGGAAAACCAAAGAAATCCCCACAATGGAGCAGTGGATAGCAAAAATAATGGACGCAATAAATATGGACATACTGACAAAGAATTTCACATAATTACACAAAACCCCAAAGAACTGACTGGAAAATAGTTCTGGATTTTATTAAAGAAGAAAACAAAGAGATATATATTATGGATCTGTAATTGAAATCCAAAGAATGTGTAAACATCAAGACGACAACCGAATCAAGTGAGGGCAAAAAAACAACAACGTGTGTTTGCGTGTATATATGCATAGATAGATAAATGTGTGTGTGTGTGTATATATATATATTACAAACGTACATAAATATACAATTAATTGAGACAGCCTGGGTGATCCTGGAAGTAACCTTCCGACCCCATCCTCATCTCAGTAATTTTCCCCTCCCCTCTCACATTACCCCCCCCCACTTCCCTTTTTTTTTTCACCCTACAAACCTATTGTTCCCACCCCTTTTATGTAAACATGAAGAAAACAATAAAATATATTAATAATGATGATGATGATGATAATAATAATAAACTTTATTTATACCCCGCCACCAAAGGGGACTTGGGGCGGCTTACATGAGGCCACACCCATCAATACAGAAACACAATTAACACAAAAACACAACAGAAAATCAGAAAATAAAATAACATAAAATACAAAATGTAAATATACAGCACAACAATATAAAATCAAAACATTAAACCACTAAAAATGAACACAATGGGCAGGGCCAGTTCAAAGATTAAAGTTTTAAAACACTGGGAGATAGGGCAGTGTAAAATATCAGCAAGGGGATCCGGGGGATAAGGTAAGAGTTCATTGCACAAACCAGAGAATAAAGTGCTTCTGAGGACATTTTATGCAGAGTTTGGTCAGGGATTATCATACATTCTGTCAGTGAAGGCACATTGGAACAGCCAAGTTTTCAGCTCCTCCTAAACATTTCCAGGGTGGGGGCTTGCCTAATATCTCTGGGGAGCGAATTCCAGAGCCAAGGGGCCACCACAGAGAAGGCCCTTTTTCTCTCATCCCCACAAGTCGCACTTGCGATGAAGGCGGGAGCGAGAGAAGGGCCTCTCCAGAAGATCGAAAAGATCGCATGGGTTCGTAGACGGAAATGCGGTCGCGGAGGTAGGCAGGTCCCAAACGGTTTAGGGCTTTGTAGGTCAAAACCTGCACCTTGAATTGGGCCCGGAAAATAAATGGCAGCCAGTGGCGCTCCATAAAGAGGTGGGTTGACCACTCCCTGTAGCTCGCACCAGTTAGTAATCTGGCTGCCACTCGTTGGACCAGTTGGAATTTCCAGGCCATCTTCAAGGGCAGCCCCACGTAGAGTGCATTGCAATAGTCCAATCTAGAGGTAACGAAGGCATGGACCAACGTGGCCAAATCTGACTTCATTTAGAAAACAAATAGACCTCACAACCTGCGAGGATGCCTGCCATAGATGCAGGCGAAACGTCAGGAGAGAATGCTTCTAGAACATGGCCATATAGCCCGAAAAACCCAACGATCAGATAATTTGGAAGTAGCTGGCATCAACAACTTAATCCAAACTTGACTTAAGGAAGTTCAGATCACAATTTAAATACTTACGGAAGACATAAATCTTATACTCTCATCTCCCTTCAACCATTTGTACAAATGTAAAGCGTCTTCTGAGGAAGGGATTAAACATCACACACAAACAAAATGGTGGAGCTGACATTGAGGGTGAGGAATGACCATCAATTGAGTCAAGGAAGCAGTAATGAATTAGCTTAAGGAAATTCATAGAATGTAAAGTTTTCTATCTCCACCCTATATTACTCAGCTGTATACAGGAAGGCAGCGTTTGGAAACTTTCATTCTGTGAAGCTCCTTTGGATTCAAGCCATATATTACATTGTATATTATAGAGAAACAGCCCTTAGAATATGTGTTGTCGAAGGCTTTCGTTACCGGAATCACTGGGTTGCTGTGAATTTTCCGGGCTGCATGGCCATGTTCCAGAAGCATTCTCTCCTGATGTTTCACCCACACCTATGGCAGACATCCTAAGAGGTTGTGAGGTCTGTTGAAAACTAGGCAAGTGGGGTTTATATATCTGTGAAATGTTCAGGGTGGGAGAAAGAACTCTTGTCTGCTTGATGTTGCAATTGGCCACCTTGATTAGCATTTAATGGCCTTGCAGCTTCAAAGCTTGGCTGGTTGCTGCCTGGGTGATCCTTTGTTGGGAGGTGTTCATTGGCCCTGATTGATTCTTGCTTGGAGTCCCCCTGTTTTTTCAGTGTTGCTCTTTATTTACTGCCCTGATTTTTGGGTTTTTAAATTCTGGTTGCCACCATAGACATCAGAAGAACTGCAAGATCAAGTTCCCCTGGAATACAGCCCAGAAAACTCACAGCAATCCAACTCTTAGACTAGTTTATACTAAGTACCAGAAAGAAATTCCACAATTAGAATTGGAAGAATAAGTCACCCTCCAAATAGTAAGAAAGTTAATGTTTATATTGAAGGCAAAAGATTCAAATGAGACTGTTCAATAATACGATTTTTAATATCTTCATCAGATGAAAAAGACTGTGAAGCTTTGAACACCTGTATAATGTATTATAAGGTTTGGTGTTGGCCCAATAAAAGTATTATTGCTTGTGGATAATTATATTTTGTTGTGTTTTAGTTATATGAACAGTAAGAAATTATGTATATGCCATTAGCTTTGATTATTTCTTTGATTTGCCGTATAATACAGAATATTGCCTTGGAAAGCAGAAACCACTGAGGCTCCTTGATAAAATTCTGCCTGCTGCAGACCCCTGGAGAGAGTTCAGCCAGAGCGGCTAGATTCTTTTATCTATTATCACAGAATTTTTCTACAGGAATTAAAGCTCAGCATCCTTTTTTGTGATGCCGACAAGGAGTCGTCTGCACATTCACTGTAAAAGCTGAGGCATGGAGTCAAGAAACTGCACATAAGAGTTTTAAAAAGCCTCACAAGCTTGAATCTGACAGAATGAAAAAACGAATGACCAAAAAAGTGATTGATTTTTGAACTAACAAAAGGATGCACAGTGACGCAAAACACGCACATTCACAATGTCAGAAAATATCAGTCCCCAGTATGAAAGAGTTTTGAACAGTTAGTTTTTGATTGCAACTCCCCCAATCCTTTAGCCAGTATTGAGCAATCCAACAAAGTAATTTTCATTAATAACATCCTTCAAGTCCCCTAGGATACTGGACCAGGGTAGGTAGATTTCTGTCATGTATAATTGTCTTTTATGGGTCTAACAAAACCCTGTATAATGTATTATAAGATTATGGCAACAAGAATGATTGACAACTGGGAGATAGAGGGAGAAAACGTGGAGGCAGTGACAGACTGTATTTCTAGGTGCAAAGATTACTGCAGACGCAGACTGCAGCCAGAAATCAGAAGACGCTTACTTCTTGGGAGGAGAGCAATGACCAATCTTAATAAAATAGTGAAGAGTAGAGACATCACACTGGCAACAAAGATCCGCATAGTCAAAGCAATGGGATTCCCTGTAGTAACCTATGGATGTGAGAGCTGGACCATAGGGAAAGCTGAGCGAAGGAAGATAGATGCTTTTGAACTGTGGGGCTGGAGGAAAGTTGAGAGTGCCCTGGACAGCGAAAAGATCCAACCAGTCCATCCTCCAGGAAATAAAGCCCGACTGCTGATTGGAGGGAAGGATAGTAGAGGCCAAGATGAAGTACTTTGGCCACATCATGAGAAGAAAGGAAAGCTTAGAGAAGACAATGATGCTGGGGGAAAAGGAAGGAAAAAGGAAGAGGGGCTGACCAAGGGCAAGATGGATGGATGGTATCTTTGAAGTGACTGGATTGACCTTGAAGGAGCTGGGGGTGGTGACGACCAACAGGGAGGTCTGGCGTGGACTGGTCCATAAAGTCATGAAGAGTCGGAAACGACTGAACAAATGAACAACAACAAAACCCTTAAGGAGCCAAGAACATGATTACTACCACCCCACTCTGGCTTTTAGGGATACAGTGTTCTCTCCCTATGTCGCGGTTTCCTAATTGCGGACTTCCTGTTTTGCAGGTCCGCAATAAGCGGGGTGGGGGTGGGGAGCCATGGGGGTGGGAGAGGAAGGGCAGCCAGATGCTAGGCCTTACCCTGAGGCTTGTCTCCGTCCACTTGGCAGCGGCCTCGTCTTCTTCGCCGAGTCTGCTGCTCGCTGCCTTGGAGGTCCCTTGGGTGCTGTTGATGGCATTGCCATCGACCAAGGAGCCTCCGAGCCTCCGAGCAGCAGATTCGGCGAAGAGGACAAGGTCTTTGCTGAGTGGGGACACTTCGCCCACTCAGCAGCGGCCTCATCCTTTTCGCCGAGACTACTGCATGCCGCCACTGAGGCCATCAACTTGCCCAAGGAGTCTCCGAGCCAGTGAGCAGCAGACTTGGCAAAGAGGACGAGGGCTTTGCTAAGTGAGGATGCTCCACCCACTCGGCAGCAGCCTCGTCCTCTTCGCTGACTCTGCTGCTTGCCTCCTCGGAGGCCACTTGGGCTCCGCTGATGGCACTGCCAAGCTGGGCTGAGGCCTCAGACCAGGCTTCAGCCTAGCCTGGCAGTGCTGTCAACGGAGCCCAAGGGGCCTTCAAGGTGGCGAGCAGCAGACTCGGCAAAGAGGGCCAGTGGGCAGAGCATCCTTAAGTTGCGGATTTTCACTTATTGCGGGTGGTCTTGGAACGGATCACCCACAATAAGTGAGAGCATACTATATTTTAGTAAAAAATATTGGAGGGTGATGGAGCCCACGTTTTTGCTAGTACGCTATGATATCGCTGTTGGAATTCAACCCCACACTACCCAAGTCTCAAGTTCTTAATGAGGAATAGTTTAGTTAGCATTAGAATAGTCTGAGGATTTCCTTCCCCGTTTTCTCCTGTATGACAGTATCTTTTTCTTCTCTATTTCTGCTCTCATTCTGATTGTGTAGAATCGATACTTTTCTATTGCAAGCCTTTTAAAAATCCAATTTCTGTTTCTTACATCTGAATATTTGCTGTGTGCTTTGAGATTTCTCCCTGCATGTGTGCCTGAGAGATGTAGTGATTGGTATATTTCTCTCTCTCTTGGAAACCTTAGAAAAGATGTGTGTTAGAGTAGCTCAGACCCAGTTCTTTACCATGTAGAAATGTAGTTAGTTATTATTGTAAATAAACATTTTGTCATTTTTTAAAGATTGGACTGCATCTTTGAATGCCTATGCTCTTAATTCTTTACAGCAGCATCACACGGTACTTCATGCTCTTCTGGCTAATAAGCTGAATGCTCAACTTTAAGTATCTTGTTTGTTTTTGGATGCTCTGCTATATTTTAGGATAACTTTCCCTAACAATAGCAACATTTGTAATTTTGGTTATGGTAGTCGTAGCCTGAAATCAAGTTCTTGGAGATGAAAAAGCATAAATTAAAGCAATGGAAATAACAGAGTTTAGAGGACTCTCCCACAACATTCAGCATTTTGAAGGTAAAGCAGGCATGAGCAAACTTCGGCCCTCCAAGTGTTTTGGACTTCAACTCCCACAATTCCTAACAGTCCATGAAGACTAAAGAATTGAAAATTCTTCTCTCTTCTGTCAGTGATTCTGAAAGTTGTAATCTAACAAAGAAGCTATTTTAAGTTTTGAACAAAAAAACAAGCAGCACAGGTGAGATTTACAAAACTGTGTGCACACTATTTTAATCCCTTTCACATTATTATGCCTTGTAACAGCAAACAGAGACTAAGAGTTGTTTAGTAACAGTATTTCTTAAAGAGAATGCATAGGTTCTGTGTATTACTAGCTACTATACTCACTTTCAGTGAAAAATGGTATGACAAATTTTGATCAATTATTTTTAGCCATGACTGCTAAATGAATGAATGTGAAGAATCAACATGACATTCCAACCTTTTATGTTTGCCTCTTCTCAGTTAGTTTCAAAGGTACTACCAAGATCCTTAATATCTTTTCATACTGAAGCAGTATGAACTTTCCTCCATGGCTATATCTGCAAATGCAATCAAGTAGAACTGAACCTAAGAGTACTAAGAGTGAAGCTTTACCTGATATTCCAATACTCTTTCTCATAACCTCTCTTTGGTGTGAAAAAGGAAAGTTTTCCCCCCTTCACTTTAGAAAGGATAATAATGGGGTTCCACTCTCTAGAACAGTGGTTCTCAACCTGGGGGTCCCCATATGTTTTTGGCCTTCAACTTCTAGAAATCCTACCAGCTGGTAAACTTACTGGGATTTCTGGGAGTTGTAGGCCAAAAACATCTGGGGACCCCAAGTTGAGAACCACTGCTCTAGAAACATGTCTCCTACAGGTAGAAAGCTCTGCTGTTCGCAGCTTAACAGCAGAAAGAAATCCAGCACAGCCTTGTCAAAGCAGAAAACCTCCCACGGTGCTATGGAATTTGACTGTAAGAGCTGTTCAGCAGTGGAACTCTCTGCCCCGGAGAGTGGTGGAGGCTCCTTCTTTGGAAGCTTTTAAACAGAGGCTGGATGGCCATCTGTCGGGGGTACTTTGAATGCAATTTTCCTGCTTCTTGGGAGGGGGTTGGACTGGATGGCCCATGAGGTCTCTTCCAACTCTAGGATTTTATGAAATGTAAGGTGACCTCAGACTCCTTTCTCACCTTTGTTTTCCAAAGAACACACCAAAAGATTTCTGAACATTGCTACAAGGAACACATAATTTTTTTGTTGTAAAAGCTTCACAGACTCCCCATCTGATTCTGGGCACAATTCAAAGGACAGGTAATGACCACTAAATTCTTATAAAGTTCAGGTCTACTACAGGTCTTCTACCAAATGGCATTTCCTGACATTTTCTGGGAAAGTTCTTCTTTATGTCCCATTTCACAGGCATATTAAGTGGCAACAAAGGAGAGAGCCTTCTTGGTGGCTGCTTTCAGGCTCAGATTGCCCTGTCAAGAGAGATTACATGAGTGCCATCCCTGCTATTCATTCATAAGCAGGTGAAGACATTTTTGTTTCAGCTGATGGCTCAGGGGAAAAAGTACCTTTAAGCATGTGCTGTACAGTTACCGTATATACTTGAGTATAACCCGACCCAAATATAAGCCAAGGCACCTAATTTTACCACAAAAAATCTGGGAAAACATATTGACTCGAGTATAAGTCGAGGGTGGGAAATGCAGCAGCTACTGGTAAATTTCAAAATAAAAATAGATACCAATAACATTACATTAATTGAGGCATCAGTAAATTAAATGTTTTTGAATATTTACATAAAACTGTAGTTTAAGATAAGACTCTCCAACTCTGATTAAACCATTATTCTAACCTTCTTCAATGTAAATGTGTGTTTTACAATATTTACCGTATTTCAAAGAAAAACTGTATACTAGCTCTGTAAGAAGAAAAGTGGGGCCAACAAAAACAATATGGTATCAACCATAACTTAATAATAATAATAATAATAATAATAATAATAATAATAATAATAATAACTTCATTTGTATCCTGCCCTATCTCTCCATGAGGACTCAGGTCGGATTCCAACATAGTAACAGGCAAGCATTCAATGCCTACATAAATAATGTAGAGCTAGATATAAATCTATAATTATATATACTAATTTCACATATGCATTTCTCCCTGAAATATTTGCAAATTCTCTCTCTATATGTGCTTTTCCTTCCTGCAATATTTGCAAGCCCTGTATATCTATGTTTATATCTATCTAGACATCTCTCTCCTTCTGTGTGTGCGTGTGTGCATTTCCCCTGCAATATTTGCAAGCCCTATATATCTATAGGGCGTGAGCTTGACAGGGGGAGTGTGTCCCTGTTGGTTCTGCTGGACCTCTCAGCGGCCTTCGATACCGTCGACCACGGTATCCTTCTGGGGTGCCTCGTGGGAATGGGCCTGGGGGGCACTGTTTTACAGTGGCTCAGGTCCTTCCTAGAGGATCGCACCCAGAAGGTGTTGCTGGGGGACAACTGCTCGGCCGCACAACCATTGACTTGTGGGGTCCCGCAGGGTTCAATATTGTCCCCCATGTTATTTAACATCTACATGAAGCCGCTGGGAGAGATCATCCGGAGTTTCGGGGTGCGGTGTTATCTGTACGCAGATGATGTCCAACTCTGTCACTCCTTTCCACCTACTACTAAGGAGGCTGTCCAGGTCCTGAACCGGTGCTTGGCCGCTGTGTCGGACTGGATGAGGGTGAACAAATTGAAATTGAATCCAGACAAGACAGAGGCACTCCTGGTCGTCGGAAGGCCGAACAGGGTATAGGGTTACAGCCTGTGCTGGACGGGGTCGCACTCCCCCTGAAGACGCAGGTTCGTAGCTTGGGTGTGACCCTGGATTCTTCGCTAAGCTTGGAACCCCAGGTTTCAGCGGTTTCCAGGGGAGCATTTGCACAATTAAAACTCGTGCGCCAGCTGCGCCCGTATCTTGGGAAGCCGGACTTGGCCACGGTAGTCCACGCTCTCGTCACATCCCGCATAGATTACTGCAACGCGCTCTACGTGGGGCTGCCCCTGAAGACTGCCCGGAAGCTTCAGATGGTACAGCGCTCGGCAGCCAGGTTGTTAACGGGAGCAGCACTCAGGGAGCATACCACCCCCCTGTTGAGCCAGCTCCACTGGTTGCCAATCTGCTACCGGGCACAATTCAAGGTGCTGGCTTTAGCCTATAAAGCCCTAAACGGTTCCGGCCCCACTTACCTCTCCGAACGCATCTCCACCTATGAACCGGCGAGGACGTTAAGATCGTCCGGGGAGGCCCTGCTCTCGGTCCCGCCAGCGTCACAAGCGCGGTTGGCGGGGACGAGAGACAGGGCCTTCTCGGTGGTGGCCCCTCGGCTATGGAATGCCCTACCCGCGGACATCAGGCAGGCCCCTTCGTTGCTGGCGTTTCGGAGGAGGGTCAAGACGTGGCTCTATGAACAGGCGTTCGGATAGCTGTGCAATTGCAATTAAATCCAGGAAGACGGCATAACTGAACAAGGAACGGCAATGGAATGTGAGAACGGAATCTGATTTTATGTGAGGCGTTGATGTCTATATGTGTGTCGTTTGTGTATGTTTGTCCTTACATTGTTAGTGTGCACAACTTTTACTGTAAACCGCATTGAGTCGCCGGTCACGGCTGATAAATGCGGTATACAAATAGCGTAAATAAATAAATAAATAAATATTCATATTTATCTAGATATTATATATTTGTACATGCATTTCCCCCTGTAATATTTACAGGCCCACTATATATATATTAATATATATATTTGGCGTAGACTGGTCCATGAGGTCATGAAGAGACGGAAGCGACTGAATGAATAAACAACTATCTAGACATCTTTCTATAGATAATTACATCTATATAGGATTTTCAAAGACTTGCAAATATGTGAGGGGGAAAATTATACATAAAATTATTTATATACATATACACATATACATACATACAGATACCTCTATATATTTATTGATATCTATATCGATAAATATAAGATATATAGGATATAGCTATATATTTATTGATATCTATATAGGATTTGCAGAGACTTGCAAACATGTGAACGGAAAATTCATACATAAAAATAATGTATACATATAGATACAGATATATAGGTACATGGAAATCTCTAGATATCTATATGTATATAGGATTTGCAAAGACCTGCGAACATATGAGGAGAAAATTCATAGATAAAATTAATGTATATAGATAGAAAGATGCAGATATGTAGGTACATAGGGATTGCAAAGGCTTCCAGGGGGAAATGCCTATATATCTGTAGAGAGATTAACAAATATTTCAGGGGAAATGCTTTTATAAGATTAATGGATATTCTTGACTTGCAAGGGCTTCTCTCTCTCTCTGGAAAAGAAAACACACTATTAAGGGAGGAGAGAGAAATATAGTCATATATTGCAAGCAATGGCCTCCAGGTTTCGCTTCCCAGCTTGACCCCATTATAAGCTGAGGGAGGCTTTTTCAGCCCCTCAAAAAGGCTGAAAAACTCAGCTTATCTTTGAGTATACGGTATTTGCTCTTTTTTTTTCACTGTCTTTATTTTTAACTGCTTCTAATTCCATTGTTTGTTTAATTGCTTTTTTCATTTTTATATAATATTTTAAAGTTATTTTTTAAACTTTTTGCATGTCTGGAATGTGACAAGGGCAGGATCTCTCTCTATATATAAATACTATGTTAATGAACCTCTTGCCATTATTTTCCTCTCAGCAGAAAGTATACTACTTCAGGAAATGCACACTCCAAGACTCACATATGCCGAAGTTATGCAGAACTGCCACCTAAGGCTCTGAATGCCAGATAAATCTTCTTGACTGGCAGGAACTAGTCAGGCAGAATGTACCAATTAGCAAAGGAATTAGGATACATTTGCTATTGAAGCATTCAGTACCGGCCTGTGCCTAAGCAGCTGAGCAAACCATTTGCAATTCTGCACAGCTGATATTCTCCACTTCTCTGGGGAGAAAGCAAAAGGAGCAGTCAAGGATAAGAAGCATTCCTTCTACCTCTGTGACATTAACTAAATGTCTTTTAAATGTTCTAAAATTTATATCTACCTCACACATTATCTTAAGGGATGATTACTTGTGCAAAGATACGGTCACTGGTGAGACATGATGACTCTTTCAAACCAAATATTTTTCTCAGACAAAAAGTCTCCTTTGTCAGAAATATTAAATATTAACTAGGTATTTTTAATTACAAAAATGTGAGTCAAGCACTTAAAGGGTTAAATGGATGTAATGACTCAGCAAAAGCTGTAGTTTAATATAAGCATGTATGCCTGTAGCTTAGTAGTCTCAGTCTGTGAGAGGTCTCTGTGGGAGAAGGGCCTCAATGTGAGAGGTAGGCCTCAGTGGGAGAAAGGTCCCAGTCTTATTAGGCCTCAGTATGAGAAGGCCTGGTGTAAGAAGCTTTGGTGAAAGGAAGCCCCAGGTTGAAGGCCATTGTGGGAGAAGCTTCAGTGTGAAGGCTGCTGTGTGAAAAAAGCTACTGTGTGAAGTTCCTGTGTAACTTCGGTGTGAGAGGCGGCTCTGTGAGAGCGAAGCTGTTTATCTGCATGAGAAAGAAGTCCAGCATGGAAGCAAAGAAGGAAGTATAAATAACTTTGTTCGTGTTATGGAAACCATGTTCTCGTCCAACCATATTGTTTTGCTATAAAGAAAAGGCTCCTATGGAAGAGATAACATCGGTCTTTGTGTTTTTGTCTTTTTTATCACTTTGGGCTACTGGTGCTGGGTCACGCTCCTACTGATAAGTTACTCTGCTGTGCATTTATGAGGAGGGTCTTTTGTTAATAAGCTCACTCATCCAACATCCTTCACACTGACTCACATTTGCACAACTGATGTTCCACATTTGATGTAATGTGCAATGTAGGCTAAAACAAGATCACAAAGGGGTAGGGAGAAAAGATACTTAGGCACTTACCAGAACTGTGACATCTTCATAAAAGCTCCATGCCAGTGCCCACCTCATGGTGCGACCCTGACAGAATTCAGTGTGTGTGACTTTGGGAACCTGCACATGAAAACAGCAAACACATTTTATTTTTATTCCAAAAATATGTTTTCCCACAATTTCACTATTGTTTTGGAAGCATTTGAAATGAGACCCCCGATCTCCCATAGTGACATTGTGTTTTATCTTTCACATTAAAGCATTGCATGGCAGATCATCTGTGGGAAAATGCAGCCCACACATGACTCTTGGAAGCTGTTACACACACACGGTGCCCACAGTTCAGCTGTTTTGTTGGGCTATAAGGTGTGTGATGCTTATAGTAAGGACAGAAACAAGGAGGAATTGTCCTTTTTAGATGTGGTCCTCCCAAAGTAAATTGTGTGTCATAGCCCAATCAACAGTTATTTAGTAGGCTGTGTCAAGTGCTATGAATCACAGGGAAGGTCATTCCTGTATACTGTTTTACCTCTAAAGACTGTGTGTATGTCCACAGAGATGTAACAGAGAATGAGTAGGCTTTGTATTAGAGCAAAAAGGATCTAAAGTCCAGCTGTTCTTACAGCAACCCCAGGCCCTTCACAATGTTGGTTTCAGACACACTCACCAAATAGAAATTAGAATTTGTCCCCAATCCTCTTGTATGTGCAGCTCTTGGAGGTAAGAAGGCTATCTACCCATAATAAAAATATTTCTACCCAATACTTTCCCCCTTTCTCCACCCACCATTCACAATGAACACAATGAGGCCAGGCATATGCTTAGAGTAGAACTAGGTAGATGATGGAAAAATGATTTGGAAGACATAGCATAGCCCGAAGGCAAAGTCAGGGGGAAGGAGGTGACAATCTAAAGAAAGACAGGAAAAAACTAGACGAAGCAAGAATCTTAAATGGAGACAGAATAAGATAGTTATTGAAAATAGCTCGGTTTTGTGAGAAATAAAAAGTGATAGGAAAGCAAATGGAGGGCCAAAGAAGATAGCTTGTCTGCACAACTTTGGGTTATAAAGTTATTTGTCTCTGTTTGGATGTTCATGAGTATGATCTAATCTGTGTCGACTACTTTTCATAGGCTGAAAATATTCCTCTCAGCTTATACTCAGGTCAAGGTTATTTATTACTTTACTCTGTTGTTATTATTTTTATCACATGTATTATTTTACTCTATTTATTATTATTACATGTATTATTTTACTCTATTATTACATTTTACTTTATTATTATTGTTGTTATTATTACATGTTATTATTACATGTATTATTTTACATTATTATTATTATTATTACATTTATTATGTTACTCTATTATTATTATTGGAAGGATACATAAGCACATTTACCTTGAAGAAGCTTAGAATCAGAGTTGGACAGTCTTATCTTAAATTACAGTGTTATGTAAATATTCAAAAACATTAAACCTACCGATGCCTCAATTAATGTAATTTTATTTGTATCTGTTTTATTTTGAAATTTACCAGTAGCTGCTGCATTCCCCACCCTCGGCTTATATTCGAGTCAATACGTTTTCCCAGTTTTTGGGGTAGAATTAGGTGCCTTGGCTTATATTCGGGTCAGCTTATACTCGAGTATATACGGTATGTTTTTCATGGCTCTTCTACAGAAAAAGAAAACCCACTAGCAGTTAAGAAAGGTAGCAGAAGAGGATTGGTGAGGTCTTGCATAACCGATTCCACAGAGCTGCATCCTTGTGTGTCTATTTGTAGGTCGGGAAGCATTAAAATTGATACTACCTTGTTTTATGTTTTTTGTGTTGTGAATGTACAGACTAGGCTATAAAACCTCTAGAAAGAGGAGGACTGCAGTATCTGTCATTTTGCAAATAAAAAAAAATCTGGAAACTGGACATTTTACTTTCTCCACTTCTTACTCAGCATCTCTTTGACACAAAACTGCATAATTGGTTCCTCTCGCTGCTTGGGATAGTATATTGCCAAGACCAGCAGGGGAGTAAGAAAAGCTATTTACTCCAAGACTCATGTTAAATGCATCCAAATGAGGGAAAGAAGCTTCGCAGTGAAATTCACACTGGTTACTAATGGGAATGCATACAGGAAAGAAAATTGTTTACTGTCATCTCTCCACATTTGCGGGTTAAGCACTTTCAAATTTGACTATTTGCAGATTACTGTATTTACCATTGCTGCCACATATATGACTGAAAAAATATTCTATCTAGGTGTTTTTAGGTTATCCAGCATGATTCTAAGTATCCCAGTATGACCACAGAATTGCACTGGAATACCTAGAAAAGTATTTTCTCAGGTTAAAAAAAATAGTGTTTGTTATTTTAATTTATATTTTATTTTATTTTTTGACCCCTGTCAGGATCCTGGGTTCCCAACCCCTGCAAAAGGGCCAAGTGTAGTTTGTTTCTCAGAAATTAAGAGCTAGAGAAGTCCATGGGAGTCTTTCAGACTCCCTGAATAATCTAGTAATCGTATCTTTGCCAGATTTTCCAAACTTCCAGTAGAAACTATGTCAGAAATACTAAAAACTAACTAGGTATTTTTAATTACAAAAATGTGAGTCAAGCACTGAAAGGGTTAAATGGATGCAATGACTCAGCAAAAGCTGTAGTTCAATATAAGAAGGTGTTCCTCTAGCTTAGTAGTTCTCAGTTTGTGAGTCGTCTCTGTGGGAGAAGGGCATCAGTATGTTATTAGGCCTCTGTATAAGTAGGCCTCTGTATAAGTAGGCCTCTGTATAAGTAGGCCTCTGTATAAGTAGGCCTCTGTATAAGTAGGCCTCAGTGTTAGTAGGCCTCAGTGTTAGTAGGCCTCAGTGTTAGTAGGCCTCAGTGTTAGTAGGCCTCAGTGTTAGTAGGCCTCAGTGTTAGTTTGCTTCAGTGTGAGAGATGCATCAGTCTGAGAAGGCCACAATATGGGTAGGCCTGGTATGAGAAGCTTCTGTGAGAGAATCCTCAAGTTGAAGGTCACTGTGTGTGAAGCTTCAGTGTATAAAGGCTGCTGTGAGTAAAAGGCTCCTATGTGAAGCTTCTGTGTAACTTCCGTGTGAGAAGAGGCTTTGTGAGAGCGAAGTTGTTTATCTGCATAAGAAAGGAGCCCAACGTGGAAACAAAGAAGGAATAGTAAAGAACTTTATTTGTGTTATGGAAATTTTGTTCTTGTAAATAGGGCAACAATATTATTTTGCTATAAAGAAAAGCCTCTTATAGAAGAGATAGCATTGGGTCTGTGTGTTTTTGGTTTTTTAAAATCTCTTTTGGCTACTGGTGCTGGGTCACTCTGCGGCTGATAAGTTACTCTGCTGTGCATTTATGAGGAGGATGTTAATAAGCCCACCTGCCCAACAAACTATTCTGTGGAAGTGTGTTTTACACAAAATATGTGAGTGCAAACTATAAGTAAAATAATTGCAACACACTTGGAGAAATACTTACTCCATGGATTCGGAGCTCCTTTTTCAATGGGGCCAAGCTGCACTTTTTTCCTAGCATACAACTGTACCACCTGTAATAATATTTCAGAATCAAGCAGTTTAGAAAATAAAGAAGTGGTCTATCTAAAAAAGCAGATGAGGTTGAGGAGAGGAGCCTTTCTGCCTGGGAGCCTTTTGGAATGGATTAACTGACACTTCCCAGAAACAAATTATTTGTATATGAAGGTATGACTGCTTAACATTCTATTATGACTCTGGAAAAGTTTTGGAACTAACAAGAATTTAGTTCTAGCTTCCTATTGCTTCTGTAGAATGGGAGATAAGCCGTTTCCTACCAGTGTATGGTGGCAAATTAAATAACAGGAACTGCAAGAACAGGCAAGGGAATGCATGTAGCTCAAAGATCATTATCCCCACTAATATCTTCCTTTTACAAGCAATCAAAGATATTTATGGCAAATGTCTTCTGAACAAATACTGCCAAGAAAAACCTGTGATAAGCTCGGCTATAGAGCCCCCGGTGGCGCAATGGGTTAAACCCTTGTGCTGGCAGGACTGCTGACCGAAAGGTCGGTGGTTTGAATCCAGGGAGTGGGGTGAGCTCCCGCCTGTCAGCTCCAGCTTCCTATGTGGGGACATGAGAGAAGCCTCCTACAGGATAACAAAACATCTGGGCATCTCCCGGGCAACGTTCTTGCAGATGGCCAATTCTCTCACACTTTAAGAAACTTGCAGTTTCTCAAGTCGCTCCTAACATGGAAAAAAAAAAGTTCGGCTATAGGTTGGAAACAACTTAAAAGAAACAGCAACTACAACAATGTACAAGGCGTTAGACCTTTGTGCATTTATTTATAAAAATCTTTACAAAAGGGAACATCTCTATCATAAATCAATTTATGATATTGAGAGTGGCCAAATGTATTTTGTCAGCAAAAAAAAAAAAAAGATATTGAGCTAACAGATTGCCTGCTGCTTTTAATCTTCTTACTATGGGGTTACTTATGAAATCTAAGACTGTAATGTGACAAGTTTTGTGTGTGTGTTATTTTTAAATATTTTTGCCTAAAGACTGGAAAAGATTAGTTTATTTGTTTTAAGCTGAAAGGGAAATACAGATGCAATTACACTATAAGGCATTTCATTATTTTAATATTTTAGATTTCTTTTTTTAAAGTTGCATTTCAAGAGCCTTGGCAAACAATTATGTTTACTTTTATCAATTTTTTACCTTAATCTTTTTTTAAGCTGCAGGCTATCATGGATAATCCTCTTAACAAATTCTAGCTCTCCCCCTTCAGCCATGATCTCCGTGATTCCTCCTGTGTTAACTGAACTTGGAGGAGGTCTTCTAGGATTGCGGGAATTTACTCCCTAGGAAAGAAACAAAGCATCTACATTACAACGCTGGAATTTAAGCACCTATGTATCTATCTATACATAAAAAGTCAAAGTTTGTCTATCTGTCTGCACCACAAATGCTGTTGCATGGTAAATGATGTCCCTGGATTGACTGTTGCTAGGTAAAGTGGCCCTCTGTGATGTTACTGGGAAGTAAGGTGACATGTGTAAGAGAGGAAGGAAGGAAAGAGCCACAACAAAGAGTCATGTTATCATGGAGAAATTATGAGATAGGCCCTTTCACAGCTGGAATGAAGGAAAAAAAGGGAAGGAGGAAGGAAAAGGAAAGAGGAAAGACATAAAGGAAAGAAAGGAAAAGAAAGACAGGATGAAAGCAGGAGGACAGTGCCCCCCCCCCTCCCAACTCTAGGGCAATAGCAGGTATGTGCAGAACTTTGGCATGAATTCTTCCTTGACAAATAATTATTCCACTACATCTCACTTCCATCTTCATTGCACCCTATCTTTATTCCGCCACTATTATGTCATATGTTTCTCTTCAAAATGGCAAAACATTGCTATTTCTGCTACTCATAATACTGTTGCACTCCAGGACAGGAAAAGCCCTCTGACTTTAAACACCACACCGTTGGATGAAAAACAATCAGTTTATTGAAGATAATTAAAAAGCAGTAAGGTAAAAAACACTTTAAAGAAATAGGTAAATCCAATTAGGTAGGAAGATAAGCAGGAACAAAGTAATCCAGGATAATAGTCCAGCAAAGTCCATAAAAACAAAGTCAAAACTTCTCAAAGATAATGCAAAACATCAGGAAACGTGAACCCAAGGCATGAATATAGAAGCATGAAATCCAAGAATAAAAATCATGAAACAAAGGCACTTAAAACATGAATTCCCCAAGCAAAACTTCCATGAACAAGAACGAGAACTTGACTTGATTCCAAACAATGCTTCATCTGACTACATATCCTGTACTTGGGATTTTTATCTCCTTGTTAGCCAAGTCTATAGCATTCAGAAATTGGTTTCGTTTTAACAGAGAATTTCTTATCTTTTTTTACTCGGAGTCTGGTAGACCGCCGAAGCCACTGTTCGGCTCCGTTTTGACTAATCTCCTCGTGTCTATCTATTTGCTCATTGATTCCTGCAGCTGGGCCAGGTGCCGAGCTGTTTTCATGTTCCCTATCATGGGAACTCTCTGGTAACAATTCAGAAAGCACACTATAATCCCTCAGGGACAGTCTCATGGAAAACTACACTTTGAACACGGATCTCCTGGTCATTCTCTGCAACAATATCACTGACCAAACCATTACCATCTTGAAACTCATCGACATCACTCCCCACATCCAAAGCACCCTGATCCTTGAACACAATCACAGGCTGAGCTCCAACACATGCTGTTCTACTGAATTTTCTTGGTTGAAAACTAAGGTGCACATTCTAGTCATCTTTAACTTTACTAGGGCAACTGTTTTCTCTTTAGCCACTCCTTTATCTAGAGCAGTGGTTCCCAATCTTTTTTTTGACCAGGAACCACTCTTCAACATTAGTACCAAAAAGGTTACGAATTGGTTTTTGGTCAACTTCAGATTCAGTTTGGGGTGCTGATTCAGAAAATTTCATTGGATAGACCACATCAGCTCTACTTTCTGACACAGAACATATGCCAAGATCAGCAACAGGGAAGGACTGGCAGGTGGTGCGAAAGGAGCGGAAATAAAATAAAGAGGAAGGAGGCTCGCAGACCAGATTTTACTCCTCACAGTCCACTAGTGGTCTGTGGCCCACAGGTTGAGAACCACTGATCTAGAGTTCAGGCCTCTTTTCAAAACCCTGTTGCCCTAACCATTCATATGTTGCCAATCAAATCTCCTGACTCGTACTTCCAAATCTACTTCTAATTAATTCTACATCCATTTCAAACTCCTTATCTTAACCTTTAAAACTCTTATAGCCATGCCTGATCCTCTTTTTCTGTATTTCCTGCAATATTCCCTCCCACATTCTTTATTCCTACAGCCTAACCCAATCAACTGCTTGAACGAATCCTCTATTTCAGCCATAGGCTGAATCCCAGTAATATTATCTTTCTTCCTTCAAATACTTTCTCAAAGAACAGTCTCTTCTATGAACATCTTAACATGCGTAGCGTTATTTGCTCACATCCCTGCACCTTTACTCCCTGCATCACTCAGTATTTGTCTCTCTCAGTTCTTGGTTTCATTTCTGTCTATTCCCTTCTACCTGGCCCCTCTGAGATTCTATTTAAATTCTATGATTTAAATCATGTTTCCCCTTGATGTGTTCTAGACGTGTTGGCTGAAGCCGATGGGGCTTGTGAAGCCGCAGATAAGAACCAGCTTTTTGTTAATGCCACTCTGTAAAGCTCTGTACTCCTTCTGATATCAAACCAGCAACTAGTTAACAGAATGTAGTGGTAGAGGACAGAAGTTTACATTGCAGCGTAGCTTAAGAAACTGTAGAGATGAAAACTATGCATATACTTAGCTTCAGTTTTTCAGTATTCACTAAGCATGCGCCTAGGCAATCATGCATCTAGTTTCACATAATACATAATTCAAATTTTCAACAATATGAATCCATCACTCCATAAAGAAAAAGCGCAGTTAATTAATCAGGAATCAACATACCTTTGCTTCCATCTGGTTGGCAAAGAAGGGAGGGTTGCACATACAGAAGTCATAGATAACTTCAGACTCTTCTTCTAATGCATCCAATAGGAGTGTCTTCTGCGGTACTTTCACCACTGTAAGAAGAGCAAAGATAGGTAATCCCCCTTCATACAAACTGACATAAATTCATACAACGCTGCAAATAAAGATAAACACAACTGGGTTTTTCCTCGTATTACAATAGGAATTTTTTAAAAGAGAAATAAAATGCTTATGCATGTAGTTTTATTAATACATAACCACAACTAATGAATAGACACCATTGTTAGTCCTTTTAAAACAATTTACAACTGATTTCATTATAAACCTAGCTGGAACTCAATTATAATAGCTGAAACTACAAAAAAAAAAAGAAAAAAAAAAAGAAGAAAATGGGAAAGCCAAGTAAATCAGCATTATGGACAGCCATAGGAACAACTGAGAAAACACAATCTGTGGGTAACTAGTTGAAATCTTGGACAATTTCAACAGAAAGGAGAAAACCATGAAAATGAACAAAATCTGGCTACCAGTATTAAAAAACTCTAAAATTACAGCAGCAGAACAACAGAGAGGAAACAATCAGGGACAGCTAATCACCTCTCAACAAAAGATTCCCCCAGGCACTAGCAAGCCACACCAAAAAAACTGCCAGGCCATCAAATGCTAATCAAGGTGGTCAGTTGAAACATTCACACCTAACTCCAGGAGACAAGGGTTTTTTTATCTGTGGTCATTCCACAGATATATAAACTCATTTTCCTAGTTCCAACAGACCTCACTACCTCTGAGGATGCTTGCCATAGATGCAGGTGAAACATCAGGAGAGAATGCCTCTAGAACATGGCCATATAGCCCGAAAAAACCTACAACAACCTAGTTGAAATCTGATCGCAGATGCCTTTAAATGGATCTAAAAGTGCCCTCAAATTATTTGACTTTTAAAAGAAGCCATCACAAATGCCCATCTGAAGGGGGTGCGGGGCAATGTTATGGGGTTTTTTTTTCCTTTTCACTCTTTTAATTACATAATAAATATATTTTTCCCCAAGCCCGTAAGCGATTTGGAAGCCAGTTTGGAAAAAGAGATGCTCTAGATCTAGATCATCTACTTGAGGACTATGACCTCATACAGTTTGGGCTGAAATTCCCAAAATGTTTTGTGTTGGTGGATCAACATGGGCCATGAAACCAGCTTTCTTGCCTAGAGCTATGTATCTCCATTCCTGACCTACAACTAACATGAACCAGGAGAAGACACAGTTGTTCCATGTTGCTTTATGAGCATAAGCACAATTGCTACTTGCAGAAATCTCCAATATTAATGAGAAGTGCTTTCTCCTTTTCCTCAGACCCAGCCTTTACTAATATAAGAGAAAGGTTTTAGAGAATTGGAAGTTGCACACTTCTTCTGAACTGACCTAGTTGACTTTCATGTTGGCAATAGGCTTTTTAATATGAAAGTTTTTAAGACAAACCTGGGGGATGACATGTTCTATGTAATTTAATAAATTTGTTTAATGGCTTTACTGGTTTAAACTATGTATTTTTAATATTTCCAGATTTATTATATTTTCGTGGTTTTAATTCACATATTTTATAGTTTTTAGTGTTAGACGGGCTGAGTTCCTTTGGCAGAGAAAAAGCGGAGTATAAATACATATAACAATAATAATCTGAAGACTTTAATTTCTATAAAAATGGCTACATATATTTTATAGTTATGCCAGCATCACTATACATCCCTCTTCTTGTTACTTGCCTCTCTTCCTCCCTACTCTGCCATTTGTTTTCCTCTACCATCCCTTTATTTTTTAAGAGCTAAGAGTAATTTCGATTGCAGGTAGAAGTTTGAGTAATAGACTTCCTACACATAATCACAGAAGAAAGGTGGGATAATCAATCCACCAATGAAATAATATTGAACATAATCAAGAAAAAATTAATACAACTCTGGCTCTGTTGTCAAAGAAAATAGCTTCTAAATCATGCAATACATTGTCTGTTAAACAACTGACAGATTATTTTGCTGCAAAAGGAATGAGACAAGAAGATACAATAGGATACCTTTTATAAGATCAGATAAATTATTTTGTTCCACATTTTTCTTGGCATAGCTGAAACAGACATCATCCACTTCTGTTGCAATGAAATACCATCCATTCAACGTTGCACCAAGTAATGGGTAAATGCAAGATGCTCCTGTACCTACATCACACCAAAGGAGGGCAAGTTCACTAGTCAAATCATGCTAATTTGTAATATATTTTCAAAGATTATACATAACAAATATGACATCTGTTAGCCAGTAGGCAATGCCCATTCAAATACCCCAATGTTTATTTAAAGTGACCATTCAGAAATAACCTTGCATATTCCACAGTACAAAATATCTGACAGGAGAGAGAAATCTAGCAATCGCAGAACTGATAAAACAGGGACAAACTGGAATATGAATAATTCAACTCTGTTTTTCTGACATGAAGTAAAACTACAGTAAATGGAGGATAAATGAGATTTGAATCCCAAGACCAGGATTCTTACACATCCCATTGCCTAGTTTCTTCCTGTCAGTGCTATAGCAATTGAATAAACTGAGAATGCTGTGCTATCATTGCACTAGACAGTCCATTTATATGTTGGGTGGTGAGACATTAGAGCAAGGTCTCCCAGTCGATGTGGTGTTTGGTTCCACTGTACCAACCTATGATCAAGGGCACAGTGGTTTTGGTATAGGTACTATAGCTATTATCCTTGCTCCTGTGATTTTGTACTGGCATTTTTAAAAACTTTTATATTATGAGTAAATGCCACGGAGGTGAAGTTAAACTCATGTAGCAGTGTCATAGATGTCGATGTGTGTAGTGGGACAACAGAAGTGTTCAACTAGTCATGATCGTCATCTTACCTATATCTATTCCCCATATCACAGAGCCTTTAGCAGCAGTCTCTTGCTGAGCGATCAGATCTTCAACCCAATGGATATAGTTTAATCTCAAGGGAACCGTTGGAATAAGCCTTTCTAATGGTATGTCAATTTGCAATCCAAAGTCTTCTTTCAGCAGTGTACATGTCAGAGCTCTCACTGCCTCTGGGTCCTTGAAGTTTACACTGAAAAACATAACAAATAAACTAAATATCTCCAAGTTTTGTGTTATGTTACAGAAAACATCACAGAATTTAAAGACAAAAAACATACATAAATTGGAACTGTAGCCAGGCTTGCAAATAAGTACTGGAGAATGTGTCAGAAAAAGGCCTTATGAGAATGGTATCAGCAAAAATTCCCAGGCTCAACCCTTGATATCTCCAGGATGATTGGAAAGACTCTTGACTATGACCCTGAAAAGGTGCTGCTGCCAGGGTGGGCATATGAACTACATAGATAAATGGTCTGATTCAAAGCTTGGAAAAATATTTGAAGTACAATTTACTGACCCTATTGAGGATTCTGGGAGTTGTAATCCAAAGAGTCCAAATTCCTCACTTGCCTTGGTCCAGAAGATAGAAGAGGCAACTGCTTCTTCCAGTTACTTAATGTATGCCATCCATCCATCTTGCCCTTAGTCTGCCCCTCTTCCTTTTTCCTTCCATTTTCCCCAGCATCATTAGCTTCTCCAAGCTTTCCTGTCTTCTCATAATTTGGCCAGAATACTTCATCTTTGCCTCTACTATCCTTCCCTCCAGTGAGCTGTGGGACATTATTTTCTGGAGTATGAACTGGTTTGATCTTCTTGCAGTCCAAAATTTAATAGAAGTGTTGTGTTTGGAATTTTTGTAGATCAATCAGCAGCATGTCATGAATTTGAAGAAATACTTTTCCTCATTTTTAAAATATTTTCCATTTTTTCCTAGTGATGCAGTGAAGAAGCCCAAGGCCTGAAACCTATCATTTACCTTTATTAGAGTAAACACAATGAATTGGGTTCACATGAAGTGTTTACTTAGAATTCATCAATTGATTTAGTAGTATCTAGTACTGCTTTGACATAACAATTGGATTCATGCTCACGTGTGCAACAAATCACAAGGTGATCAGTAGCAATAATAAACTGAATCTAAGCATCCTTTCTTGTTGTAACAAGGCTCCTGTACCTTTTCCAGTTGCTTCTCAGATAGCTTTTGCTACATTGTGCCTTCAAGGTGGACCTATCACAGGGTTTTCCTGGCAAGATCTGTTCAGAGGAGGTTTGCCTTTGCCCTCCTCTAAGGCTGAAAAGGTCTGACATACCATGATCAACTGGTTGGCCTAGCAGACATTTGAACCCTGGTCTCAAGTCATGGTCCGATTATTTTATTTATCGTGTCAGTATCAACCAGACAATTGTATTACATTTTAAACAAAATTTTAACAAATAGACAAAACAGAGTTTGCAAGCTTGTTAGTTGATTAAATGTCCTTTGACCAGTAGCTGGCCACTTGGAGTGCCTCTGGTGTTGCTTCAAGAAGGTCCTCCATCGTGCATGTGGCAGGGCTCAGGGTGCATTGCAGCAGGTGGTATGTAGTTTGCTCTTCTCCACACTCGCATGTTGTGGATTCCACTTTGTAGCCCCATTTCTTAAGACTGGCTCTGCATCTTGTGGTGCCAGAGCACAGTCTGTTCAGCGCCTTCCAAGTTGCCCAGTTTTCTGTGTACCCAGGGGGGAGTCTCTCATTTGGTATCAGCCATTGATTGAGGTTCTGGGTCTGAGCCTGCCTCTTTTGGACTCTCGCTTGCTGAGACACTGTAGAATTAATACAATTTGACACCATTTCAACCGAGGTCAATGCTATGGATTCCCGAGAGCTGCAGTTTGCAAAAGCCTTCTCTGCCAAAGTGTGCTACTGTCTCAACAAAGGACAACTCGGGCAATTCCATGGCAGCCCAAGGCATATCAAACTGCATTAATTGTAGTGTAGATGAAAATCTTCCTTAACTCCTTATTTTGGTGTCAGGAGACTCACACAGCTATATAACCCAGAATATTAAGGCAGAAAATCCCACAATATCTGATTTGAAATATGGGATCCCTATATCCCATATTTTCAAGGCAGAACATCCCATCAGGGGGCCATTCTCTCCCCTCTGTTGTTTAACATCTATATGCGACCACTTGCTCAGCTGGTCCGAGGTTTTGGGCTTGAGTGTTATCAGTATGCTGATGACACTCAGCTGGTGCTGAAGATGGAAGGCCGACCGGACTCTGTACCCGATTGTTTCCATCAATGCCTCGAGGCCGTTACTGGATGGCTGCGTGCCAGCAGGTTGAGGGTGAATCCAGCAAAGACGGAGATCCTATGGCTGGGTCGACCGGGCAGTGGGGAAATCCAGCTGCCTACCCTGGATGGCGAGGTGCTACGCCCGTCATCATTGGTAAAGAGTCTGGGAGTCCTTTTGGATCCTCTGCTGACGACTGAGGCCCAGGTCTCCGCCGTGAGCAGAACCGCCTTTTTTCATCTGCGGCAGGCTAGACGGCTGGCCCCTTATCTGTCCAGGAATGACCTAGCTACGGTGATCCAGGTCACGGTCATCTCAAGACTGGACTACTGTAACACCCTCTACATTGGCCTTCCTCTGTCGGTGATCCGGAAGCTCAAGTTGGTACAAAATGCAGCTGCTCAGCTTCTTGCGGGAATTCCAATGAGATGCTACATAACCCCAATCTTACTACAGCTGCACTGGTTACCAATTGAGCACCGGATCACTTTCAAAGTGATGGTACTCACCTTTAAGGCCTTGCATGGTCTGGGGCCGATGTACCTGAGGGACCGCCTCATCCCCTACCAACCCCAGAGAACCCTCCGTTCTGAGGACCAAGATCTATTGGAAGTCCCCAGTGTCAAGACCTTGCTTCTAACAGCAACCAGACGCAGAGCCTTTGCAGCAGTGGCATCATCACTCTGGAACACTCTGCCACCTGAAGTCCGTGCCTTGCGGGACTTACCAGCTTTCCGCAGGGCATGTAAGACATACCTGTTTCGACAGGCTTTTAATGTTTGATATTGCTGTTTTTAAATTGTTTTTAAATTGTGTTAGATTTTAGCCATTCTTTTAAGCCGCTCCGAGCCCCAGGGGAGTGGCGGCATATAAGTTCGAATAATAAATAAATAAATAAATATTATCTGTGGACTCAGATAACCAGTTCAAAGCAGATATTGTGGGATTTTCTGCCTTGATATTCTGGGATAGAGGCCTGCGCGGATGGGCCCTGAGTCCACACTACCATATATTCCAGTTCAAAGCAGAAAATGTGTGACTTTATTTCGCTGTGTGTGGAAGGGGCCTCAGAGCTTGAACTGCCTTGATTTTGGAAGGCCTCACTCGCTGTCAGCTGAGGTTGTGTATACGACAGATTTGCAATGGGCTCGGATGCTGGCCTACCTCACTCTCCCCGACAGGTTTATTTGCACGTGCTGCTTAAACTCCGGGTACTTGGAGGCCAGGGAGGCGAAGTCGGGAGGCTTGTCCTTGTACCTGTTCCTCGCGTGCATGGACTTATTGAGGGCCATCCCCACGAGGAGAGGCGCCCCCTCAGACCTGGGCCGGGCCCACTCCACAGGCGCCTTCCTACTCTCTGTCCCTTCCCCTCCTCGCCAAGAGACGGGCGCGAGACGAAAGGGAAAGACACAGAGTCGGAGGGAGTTAGGAAAAGGAAGGGAAGAGGCGGAGCCTCAGCAGGCCCAACTTCCGGCGCAGGTCTCTATGGTGGACCTCCAGAGAGAGAGAGAGAGGGAGGGGGAGAGGCGAAACTCTTGGCATCTTTCCGTCTTTAGTCCCAGCGGAAGCTTGTGGGTTCATTCTGCACTTTCGCAGGTCTATGATTTGAGCAAGAAGAGTTAGGAGTTCAGCATCTTCCTCTTTCTTTTCTTCTCTTCTATCCCTTCTCCTTTTTTCTCCCTCTTCCTTTTTCCTTTCTTTTCCTCCACTCATACATTTTCCCTTCTTTCTTCCCTCTCTCCTTTTTCTTTCTGACCCATCTCTCCATTTCTTTCCTTTATCTTCCCTTCTTCCTTTGTTTCTCTTCTCTTATTTTTCTTTATTTCCTCCTTTTGTTCTCTTCTCTTACCTTTCTTTCCCTCCATTCATACTTTTCCCCATTTCCTCTTCTCCCTCCTTTTTCTCTCTCCCCTTTTCTTTCCCTTCTTCCTCTTCTTTGTTTTCTCTTTCCTTCATTGTCTTTCTTGCCTCCATCCACTCATATCTTTCTCCCTTTCCTTCTCCTTTTCTTACCTCCTTTTCTACTCTTCTCTTTCCTTTCTTTCCCTCATATGTTTCCCCACCTCTTCTCCCTCCTTTTTCTCTCTCCCCTTTTCTTTCCCTTCTTCCTCTTCTTTGTTTTCTCTTTCCTTCATTGTCTTTCTTGCCTCCATCCACTCATATCTTTCTCCCTTTCCTTCTCCTTTTCTTTCCTCCTTTTCTTCTCTTCCCTTTCTTTCCCTCCATTCATACTTTTCCCCATTTCCTCCTCTCTCCCTCCCTTTACTCTCTCCCCTTTCTTCCTCTTTTCTTTCCCTTCTTCCTCTTTGTTTTATTTCTCTTTCCTTCATTGTCTTTCTTGCCTCCATCCACTCATATCTTTCTCCCTTTCCTTCTCCTTTTCTTTCCTCCTTTTCCCTTTCTTTCCCTCCACTCATACTTTTCCCCATTTCCTCTACTCTCCCTCCTTTCTCTCTCCCCTTTCTTCCTTTCTTTGTTTTATTTCTCTTCCCTTCGTTCTCTTTCTTGCCTCCATCCACTCATATCTTTCTCCCTTTCCTTATTCTCCTTTTCTTTCCTCCTTTTCTTCTCTTCCCTTTCTTTCCCTCATACTTTCCCCCATTTCCTCTTCTCTCCCTCCCTTACTCCCTCCCCTTTCTTCCTTTTCTTCCCTTCTTTTTCTTTCTTTGTTTCCTTTCTCTTTCCTTTATTCTTTCTTGCCTCCATCCACACATCTTTCTCCCATTTCTTCTCTTTTTCTTTCCTCCTTTTGTTTTCTCTTCCCTTTCTTTCCCTCCACTCATGCTTTTCCCAATTTCCTCTTCCTTCCCTCCTTTTACTCTCTCTTCTTTCTTCCCCTTTTCTTTCCCTTCTTCCTCTTTGTTTTATTTCTCTTTCCTTCATTGTCTTTCTTGCCTCCATCCACTCATATCTTTCTCCCTTTCCTTCTCCTTTTCTTTCCTCCTTTTCCCTTTCTTTCCCTCCACTCATACTTTTCCCCATTTCCTCTACTCTCCCTTTCTCTCTCCCCTTTCTTCCTCTTTTCCTTCCCTTCTTCCTCTTTTCTTTCCCTTCTTTGTTTCATTTCTCTTCCCTTCGTTCTTTTGTCTGTCCTCCACTCAAACCCTTTCCCCTTTCCTTTTCTCCCCTCATTCCTGTTCCTTTCCCCCTTCTTTCTTTTCCTTTCTCTCATTCATTTCTCTTACCTTCTTTCTCTTTCTTGCATTCCCTCCATTCATACTTTTTCCTCTTCTCTTCTCTCCCTCCTTTCCCCTTCCTTCCTTCTCCCTTTCTCCGTTTTTTCCTTCTCTCCACTCATACATTTCCCCCTTCCTTTCTGTCTACTCCCTATCCCTTCCTTCCTCCTTTCTTTCCCTTGTCCCTTTCTTTGTTTTTTCTTTCTCTTCCCTTCTTTCTAATTCTTGCCTTCCCTCCACTCATACCTTTCCTGCTTTCCCTTTTTTCTTCCTTCCCTCCCTCTTCTTTCTCCCCTCCCCTTTTCCTCTTTCTCTTCCTTCCGTCCCTCCCTCTTCTCTCTCTCTTCCCCTTCTCTTTCCTTTCTCATCCCTTCTTTTTCTTTCTTGCCTTCCCTCTGCTCATACCTTTTCCCCTTTGTTTTCTTTTTCTCCCCCCCCCACCCCCAATCTTGCTTTTGACATGAATATAGTCCAACATAGTGATATGGGATGGGCAATTTTTCATTTTTTTTTAAAAAAGATGCATGTTTATTTACTTATTTACGATATTTATATGCCGCCCTTCTCACCGCGAAGGGGACTCAGTGGCTTACAAGTAATATGTAAATACAATATATTATATTATTAACATAGTGCAATATTGTTATTTATTTGTTCAGTCGCTTCCGACTCTTCGTGACCTCATGGAGCAGCCCATACCAGAGCTCCCTGTTGGCCGTCACTACCCCCAGCTCCTTCAAGGTCAAGCCAGTTACTTCAAGGAAACCATCCATCCATCTTGCCCTTGGTCAGCCCCTCTTCTTTTTTCCTTCCAATTTCCCCAGCATCATTGTCTTCTCGAAGCTTTCCTCTCATCTCATGATTTCGCCAAAGTACTTCATTTTTGTCTCTACTATCTTTCCTCCAATGAGCAGTCAGGCTTTATTTCCTGAAGTATGGACTGGTTGGATCTTCTCACTGTCCAAGGCACTCTCAAACTTTCCTCCAACACCACAGTTCAAAAGCATCTATCTTCCTTCGCTCAGCCTTCCTTATGGTCCAGCTCTCACATCCGTAGGTGACTACGGGGAATACTATTGCTTTGACTCTGCAGATCTTGGTTGCCAGTGTGATGTCTCTACTCTTCACTATCTTATCAAAATTGGTCATTGCTCTCCTCCCAAGAAATAAACGTCTTCTGATTTCCTGGCTGCAGTCTGCGTCTGCAGTAATCTTTGCACCTAGAAATACAAAGTGTGTCACTGCCTCCATGTTTTCTCCCTCTATTTGCCAGTTATCAATCAGTCTGGTTGCCAGAATCTCGGGGTTTTTTTATGTTCAACTGCAACCCAGCTTTTGCGCTTTGTACTTTCACCTTGATTAGAAGGCTCCTTAGCTCCTCCTTGCTTTTGGCCATCAAAGTGGTATCATCTGCATATTTAAGGTTGTTAATGTTTCTTCCAGCAATTTTAACTCCAGTCTGGCATTCATCAAGCCCTGCACATCGCATGATGTGTTCTGCATACAAGTTGAATAGGTTGTGTGAGAAGATCCAACCCTGCCGTATGCCTTTCCCAATCTTGAACCAGTCTGTCGTTCCATGGTCAGTTCTTACTGTTGCTACTTGGTCCTCATACAGATTCCTCAGGAGAGAAACAAGGTGATTTGGTATGCCCATACCACCAAGAACTTGCCACAATTTATTATGATCCACACAGTCAAAGGCTTTAGAATAGTCAATAAAACAGAAAGAGATGTTTTTTTAAAAACTCCCTGCCTTTCTGCTTTATCCAGCGGATATTGGCAATTTGGTCTCTTGTTCCTCGTCTAAATGGATCAGTAAAATATTAGTAACATACATTTCCACATTGTACTTACACCACTATACTGTAATATTATTTGCAATATTACATGTAATATAAAATATAATTCTTATAGTGTATTATTAGTAGTAGTATATTGTATTACATTCTAATATTATTATCAATATTATGTGTGTTTACAATATATTATTAGCATAGCACATCAGTAATATATTAATGCTGTAATATGTAATATTATACCACATGAAATAAAATTGGAACCTCTCTCTTTGGTGCTATCATTTGTCCGAGGATTGGCAAACTGGTAGGATTTATCCGTAATTTTCTCTAAGCAATTCTTAGAACAAAAAATTGGTACCTGACACAAACCTTCCTGCATTCAAGTGGGCATTAATGGCCTGCGGGCTTAACGTATGTCTGAAACAACAGTACACATTTCAGACAAATCTGAATGCTTCAGGATTAGTAACATTTCCCATTATAGATACAACCTTTAAAGAGATTGTCCGTGGAAAACCTGCCTCATCGTAATTACTTTGACATGTCCTTGTTTATCCTTTGATGCTTCTGCTAAAAGGGCAAACCTTGGAATGTTTCTTCACCCTTAAGTTGTCCTCGGAAGAAACAGTATTGGCTTGGATATCTTTCAGGAAACAGTGGAGAGAAGAACTCCTATTGATAGTGAGAAATTCACCTACTTGGATCCTAACTGTAAAGCAACGGAGAGGTTAATTTAGGAGGCAATTTTGCAGCCACTTAAAATAGTAAGATACAGTTGAGAGCTTGTCAACACTCAGTATATCCCAGGACAGGGATTTCGGGGGCTGTGCTCAAAACCTATTTATATTTACTTCAACACCCTCTCACATGACATTTAGGATGAAGAACGAAGTGGAAACTTCTGGTGTAAGTCAGGTGAAGACAAAACATCGTAATGGCTGTTGACTGACTTGCTGCACAGTTTTCATCACTCAGACATGAGAGCCAACTACATTGGCGCGTTACAAATTAGCAGAGAGGCAAGAGATGGAAGCTGATCCTTCCTCTCCAGGACATGGACATTTGCAGTTCCGTTCAAATTTGCTGCTCTTTGAAGAACATTTATTAAGACATCTGCCACAATAACTACTTTGAACCCATACAGCTAAAAGAATATGTATTTTGTACACTGTTTGATCAGTTCACAAAATACAAGACGTTGATGTTCCATATACCTTTAGGTCAGTATGTTAACATACGAGGCCTGTGCGATCAATGATTAAAAAATGTTAGCATACTCATTACAAAATTAGGGGGTTGGGGGAAATCATTTCTAAAGTGTTTCCAAAATTGGACAGGATCTGTATCGTAACTATAACAAGTTACCGTATATACTTGAGCAGGGGTCCTCAAACTAAGGCCCAGTATTAGTTGGCAGCCTCCCATCCAAGTAATACTGGGTATGCCACTTGTTAAATTTCACAGTCCAGCACGTATTTTTGTTCATAGTACCTGTCATTTACATATACTTTCAGTAGACTCTAGAATTATCTCCTTAAATTAGTGAAGAAATAATAATAATAATAATAATAATAATAATAATAATAATAATAGTGAAGTTTTCTGGCATTGTATATTTCTGCCGCTTCTATGATTGTTCATTTGTATTTTGATTCTGTAGCCCATTTGTTGATGAATGTCTAGAATCAGCAGCATCCACTGCGGTCCTTTTTATCCTGGGTGTCGACCGAGCCAGTATAGACTTTGTTTTGATTTGCTTCTCCGAAAAATTGAAAAGGAGAAGACCTGATTATGGCTCACGAATTGAACCCTGAAGAAGGAGAGAAAAGGCCCGATTCTTGCAGCCCAGGAGCAAGCCATCAGAACAAATGCCATTAAAGTCAAGATTGAAAAATCAGCTGATGACCCAAAATGCAGACTGTGCAAGGAAGCTGATGAAATCATTGATCATATCCTCAGCTGCTGCAAGAAAATCGCACAAATGGACTACAAACAGAGGCACAACTCTGTGGCCCAAATGATTCGCTGGAACTTATGTCACAAGTACCACCTGCCAGTAGTAAAGAACTGGTGGGATCATAAACCTGCAAAGGTTGTGGAAAATGAACACACAAAAATACTGTGGGACTTTTTGAATCCAGACTGACAAAGTTTTGGAACACAACACGCCAGACATCACGATTGTGGAAAAGAAAAAAGTTTGGATGATTGATGTCGCCATACCGGGTGACAGCCACATTGAGGAAAAACAACAAGAAAAACTCAGCCGTTATCAGGACCTCAAAATCTAACTGCATAGGCTCTGGCATAAACCAGTACAGGTCATCCCAGTGGTCATCAGCACACTGGGTGCCGTGCCAAAAGATCTCAGCTGGCATTTGGAAACAATACACATTGACAAAATCACAATCTCTCAACTGCAAAAGGCCACCTTACTTGGATCTGCGCGCATCATTTGAAAATACATCACACAGTCCTAGACGCTTGGGAAGTGTTTGACTTGTGATTTTGTGATACGAAATCCAGCATATCTCGTTTGCTGTGACATACTGTGGTTTTGTGTCAGTAAAGTAATGAGGATGATGATGCACAAAGTTGCAATTAACCAACTTTGCAATTTTGTGTTATGATGCCAGTCAGTTAAATAATTTGGAGATAAATGGGCCATGATTCAGAAACCTAATTCAGTCACCTTTTCTGACTTTTGAATTTTGTTAAAGTTTGGGCTAGGAGACTCTATTAAGCCATGGTGAATTTAGCAAATACTCCTCCTCCCCACACTGCAACCTAAACCAGATTATGTACACCCAGAACAGGGCAAGAGCATTGTCCACAACCACAGATGAATTCATAACGATAATGCGTCTTTCTTTCCACTTATTGATTACCTGGTGTAATATTGGAAAATTGGCATAAAGTAGACATACCTGTTTCATTCCTCAGGAGAGAAGCACAGTTCTAGAATTTGACTTACATAAGATATTGAAAGGAATGCTGGTCAAAACTGACCTGATAAAACTTAATGAAGATATAAAGGACGTCATACAAATGTCTTCATTGGAGGCTGAACACATGAAAATTGTGAGTAAACTAAGTATGTTATTTCCATAAAATTGTGAGTAAATAAAGTATGTTATTTCATTTTTGTCTCGTCTGCATTATATAAAACAAGTTGTTTTATAGGACAGTACCTTTTTGGGGCACTGAAATAAAATAAAAAAATCACTTCTAAAGCTCTCCTGATTTTATGCACTTGCAAAGCTGTTTTTTTCTGACAGATTGGAGATTGCTGGTTATTCAGTCTAACAACTGAAACCATTGCCTAGAATAATTATATTTATTTTTAAAGATTTTTTTTTTGCTCTTCTCTAAAAGGTTGTGTTCTCTAATAGAAACAGTATTAGGGGCCTCTTTGCTTGCAGTCACTGACAATCCTAAGCCTACTAGCCTTATCCATAAAGCATCCAGGTGTATAGTAGACACGGTTTCAGTTTGGGATACAATGAATGGTATACTTGTTGTTCATTCGTTCAGTCGTTTCCAACTCTTCGTGACCTCATGAACCAGCCCACGCCAGAGCTCCCTGTCGGCTGTCACCTCCCCCAGCTCCTTTAGAGTCAAGCCAGTCACTTCAAGGATGCCATCCATCCATCTTGCCCTTTTTCCTTCCATTTTCCCCAGCATAATTGTCTTCTCTGTCTTCTCATGATGTGGCCAAAGTACTTCAACTTTGTGTCTAATATCCTTCCCTCCAACGAGCAGTCAGGCTTTATTTCCTGAAGTATGGACTGGTTGGATCTTCTCACAGTCCAAGGCACTCTCAGGACTTTCCTTCAACACCACAGTTCAAAAGCATCTATCTATCTCCAGCAAAGGATCGCCGCCTTGTTGTGGCGCTGGAGCTTGAGCACCTCAATGATGTTATGAGAGAAACCGTGAAGGGCCACCCAAGACGGGACGGTCGTGGCAGAGAGGTCAGACCAAGCGTGATCCCTTGGGAAGGCAATGGCAAAACACCCCAGTATTCTTGCCAAGAAAACTAACTAGACCAGTACAACCAGAGATATGAAGAGCTTGCTATCTGTAAAATTGGATTCAAGGATACTCAAAATTACAAGAATCTTGCCAACTTTCTCGAAATAGATACTGAAGATTAATCTATAGAGCTAAAAAAGGTTAATATATAAAATGTTGAAATCTTGGGCATTAGTGAACATTGGCACAGATGGCTTGCAAACCTGGTGAGAAAGAAAATGTTCTGCGCTTTTTTTGAGGGGGAGGCGGTGTGTATCTTTAAGCACTTGCCATTCTCATTGTGATGAGTTCACTATCTCAGGTCCAGTCTCTGCTTGATCATCCACTGTGTCTGCAATTTGTCCCTCTGCATCAATAAGGAAGATCTGGACAGATAGGCGACCTGGTTTTGCTCACTGAAGAAAAGGTTTCCTTGTTTTTACAAGACTGGGCTGTGTAACATGACATAGAATTTCAGAATATTGGACTGGAAATGAAGAAAATACCAGATGGATCATCCTAGCCTTCAGAATGTTAATGTGGATGAACCCTGAAACCAGATTTCTGCAGGGATAACAGATCATGAGCCACCTCTCATCGCTATGAAAGCAGAGAAATACACCTGTGCTCAGATGAATCAGCAGATTGCTCTGAGTCTGCCAGTTATTTGAAAGAGTATGCTGGACCAACAGATGCCTACAAATGCTTTGCTCAGATAATTTGATTTACTTCAGTTTAGCACAGGATGCAAAATGCTGTCTTGAGGAATTATATACACAGGTCCGATCTCAGGTGTACATTCATAATTGTCTTCAATGTTCAATGAAATGGTAAAAAACAAACACACCTAAATTCTATGTGAAGAATTACCTGATTATGCAGATTAGGCACAACTGAATATATGTGCACAATGTTCTGTTTATTATTGAAGTGGAAAGACAAGTTTGGGACAAGATTGATACACTGGTAATGGAAATCTTCTTACAGTCTGGAGCAGGCAATCATGACTTCTGAAATTTCCCCAAGTATTTATCATCATTCACTTATTTTTAGCTGCTTTTTATGTGTTACCAATTCTGAAGGCAAAATGTAAATCAAGAAACTATCAACACTGTTGCAAAATTAGGGTTGAAAATTAATTTGGTAATTTAGAAATGAGAAAATTAATTCAATACCATAAGCACAAATAATTGGAAATATTTTAATTTGCTATTGTTTATTAACTTGACAGGGTTAATGTAGGACGAGGCCATGGAATCTCCAGAAAATGGCATGGAGGTTGTCACTTTTCACCTCAAGGAAGCACATTTTGTTGTCAGTTCCTTAAAATAGTCTCTCCCTCTACACTACCAGCATGTATGCTTCAGCTTTCAAATGCCTTGTTTATTAAAAGTTAATCAGGACTAACTGATTTCAGTTAGAGGATTACTTACTTAGGCGATCCCTTGTTGTCCAAGGATCGTCCTCCAAGATCGGTGTCCTGGTGGTGGGTCCGTAGGTGACTGTGGAGCCATATTCTTGACCTGCATGTTCAAATTCTACAGCACTGCTGGTCACAGCTGACCTCCAACTGGAGCGCTCAAGGGCCAGGGCTTCCCAGTTCTCGATGTCTATGCCAGAGTTTTTAAGATTGGCGTTGAGCCCATCTTTAAATCTCTTTTCCTGTCCTCTAACATTCTGTTTTCTGTTCTTGAGTTTGGAGTAGAGCAACTGCTTTGGGAGACGGTGGTCGGGCATCCGGACGTGGCCGGTCCAGCGGAGTTGGTGGCGGAGGACCATCACTTCAATGCTGGTGGTCTTTGCTTCTTCCAGCATGCTGACGTTTGTCTCCTTGTCTTCCCAAGATATTTGCAGGATTTTGTGGAGAGGTGGCTGCCGAGGTAGCGGAAATGATCAATTTTCTAATGTTACAACATTGTTGTATTTAGAGGATATGGATCCATGTACAGTAGTAAGTACACAATTACAAAGATCAGTCACTGAATGATGGGTGTATTCCTGACCAGAAATGGTTGAAAAGTCTCTAAGCATATACCTAATATTTTTCTGCACACCTAAATCCTTTCTGCCACCCATAAAGCACGATTTGCAAATATCAGTGGTAGAACATACATTTTGCCAAAAGGATGCAGAAAGACCAAGTTAAATTCATGGTATCTCTGGTTTATAAGATCAAATATCTAACAACCACAGCATTCTCTGCCTTTATTTTGCTTTAATATTTACTTGCTTAAATATCTTAAGAATGTATTGAGTAGCTAAAGCTATATGTCTTTTACTTTATTTTGAAAGAGTGAATCCTGTATCTAAACGGACTGGCTGAGGTGAGCAATGAATAGACATTGGAGACCTGAAAACTTACCTGATAGATCATCTGGGGAAAATGAGCTTGATAGAAGTGGCTGGAATAATTTTGATTTTCCTGGGAGTAAATGCCCCACAAGTGAAGGAAGACTTACTAAGAAGCATGTCTTTGGATTTTCAAAATGAAAGATATGAAAAGCCCAGTATCTTTTCGTTCCATGTTCCAGCCTTACCATACATACTCAAAATATGTGTCCGGACCAGCTAAAAGAGGTACATTATGTAAAAAAGCAGAATAGGAAAGATGGGTAAAGAGAAACAGCAAGAATGCAAAGGAGAAGCTAAGAGAAAAGGAAATGGAAGAAGGATTTGGGAGTAATATTTTTACTTAATTATTTGAAAGTGTAACAAAAAAAATCATACCATAACAATTGTGCAACAGCGGCCAGTTCAGAATATAATCTATAGAAGAGGAGAAGATACTGAAGAGTCACAATGCGTACTACGCAACAGTAAGATTCCAAAGATTGTACAAGTCCATGGAGAGAACACTTTTCAGGTTGAAATTGTCTGATTTTCTGAAAGTGTCCAAATATTATACAGGATTTTACAGAATAAGATTATAACAGAAACCAGTTCAGAATACAACCAGTAGCGAAGTCATAATGCCACACTTCTCTAAGTATGCCAAACACTTTCTGTTCAGACAAGGCCATGGGGTGCACTGGGTTTTCACATTTTGAAGGCTACTTGAGGACCTTAGTTTCTTGCAAAACAAAGGGATAACTCCCTTCTTCACCCCAATTTCATTTCAAAACTCATGCTTCCCTTCTTTTCCATGTTTCTCTTTCTTCTCTCTCAAACTCAACTGTTCTTCTGTTGCAGAAAGTTCTTCCTTCATAATTTCTGATCCCCCGAAGTATAAAGATTAACACGCTCAAGAACAAAGCCATATATTCCCTCTAATTCTAACATTTCTTATTTGAAACAGGACCCCTGGCTGTGTTATTATTATTTTTATCGTGTCAGAAGTGAATTGAGAATACAATTATAATGTATAGAAAAAAACACAAAGTTTAAAACTTGGCATTATACTAAATTTCCTTTGAACAGAAGCTGGCCACTTCAAGTGCCTCTGGTGTCGCCATAAGAAGGTCCTCCATTGTACATGTGGCAGGGCTCAGACTGCATTGTAGTAAGTGGTCTGTGGTTTGCTCTTCTCCACACTCATATGGCGTGGACTCCACTTTGTAGCCCCATTACTTAAGGTTAGCTCTGCATCTCGTGGTACCAGAGCGCAGTCTGTTCAGCGCCTTTCAAGTCATCCAGTCTTCTGTGTGCTCAGGAGGGAGTTTCTCATCTGGTATCAGCTACTGATTGAGGTTCCAGGTTTCAACTTGCCAGTTTTGGACTCTCACTTGCTGAGGTGTTCCTGCAAGTATCTCTGTAGATCTTGGGAAGCTATTTCTTGATTTAAGGCATTGGCTTGCTGGCTAATATTCAAACTGAGGATGGGCCAGAGACGTCAATGCCTTGGGTCCTTTCATTACAAGCTGCCAATTCCTGATGGATGTCAGGTGGTGCAATACTAGCTAAACAGCATAATTTCTCCAGCAGTGTAGGGCACAGACATCCTGTGATAACTAAATGTGACTACCTAATTCATTGAAACATATTTTTAAAATTGGAGAAAATCAGATTAATGCACTACAAAAGTTTAGTGGACTCATTTTAGGAAATCAATAATAAATTGATTTCAAACTCTGCAATTCTGAATTCATGGTTGCACAGAATGATTATGAAATAGAACATTTTTACATGTATTTGGAAAAAGACAATTGAATCAACAGCAACTGCATTTATTGATTAGCTGATACCATGGGCATCCCTGCTATTATGGTTTCCACTAAAATGGCCAATTATCTTTTCCCAACAGCATTTGGTATTTGTGGAGTATACACTCTGTCTCTTCAGAGCAAGTGATACACTGGCTATTGCTCCTTAAGTTCCATCCCTGCCCCCCCCCCCCCAAAAGTCAAACACATTAACCATTCAAAAGGAACAGACAGGTGAAGAGGTTCAGTTTCTTAAAACTTGTTTAATATCCATATTTTTGTCTGTTGGGCAAAGCCAAAACAGTCTGGCCTAGTTTCAAGTTACAAATCCATACATGTTTCCTCTTTCCTTTCAGTAAAATGAACAGTGTGGCAATAAAAACGTTTGGTTACCCAAAATAAAACCCATTTCAGCAATAGCTTTCTTTAAAAAAGGAAAAAGTCACAGTCCGCATTTCTCATCTAGTGATTTAACCTGCTTCAGTGATGAACACCATAAAAGGCAGAGGCTTTTGCTCAGGCACAAACCAAAGGGACTGAAATATTTGACAGCCACTATTTGGTGGGAGGAGGAGGAAGAAATACAAGTTAAGACTGAAAGTTTGGGATTTTTACAGAAATGAACAAACTTAAAAGTAATCTTAATTGGAATAGGATTCTCTACTGATGGTGAAGTAGCAACCAGATGGTCAACTGGCATGTGCACATTTTAATCTGTCCACAGCAAAGAGTTGATTAATTTCTAAGGAGGGAGAAAGCGAAGGATAAAAGATAGGCCTGAGCATTTACACAGTCTGCTTTGTGCCTTGGTTTCACTACAAAAAAATAAGTTGAGCCTTACCCCCTAAAATGGCTGAGATATGGGGTCAAAGCATCTTGTCCCTCTCAAGCAGACAACAGCTGAATTTGGCCATGGCGACCACAACATTTGCCTCTGTTTCTTGTCTGTTCATGCATGGCTCCAAGCTGTAGTTGGTGAAAGAGCTACAAGTAATCCTGGCAGAGATGAACCCTAAAAGTAACACACATGCTGGTTTTTCTTTAAAGAAAACAAGGATGTTGGGGGTAAAGGGAGGAAGAAAGGACAGAGAAATTGGCTTTTTACTGTTGTCCAGCCTCGAGGCAATTAAGAACTTGATTCTGGGGTGTGCGGAAGGATAAACTCTATTAGAAACTAAGGTAACCATAATGAGGGCAAGCATATAGCCTTTTCCCTGCCCCCGACCTTGCCTATTTTCTGTACCCAGTAAAAGTAGTCTAAATAGCAGTCATTCCTTAAAGGAAGAACCACAACTCACAGTTTTTTTTAAAAAAAAATGTCACTCCCTCTGTTTTGAAGAACAGATCGTCACACACTCATGAGGTGAAGTCTAGTCATCTCAAAAGGTTGGCTCATAGGACCGGTGTGAGATTCTTGCTTAAAGCTATATAAGCTTTTTAACAGTGCCGTCAGGTGCGATGTCATTATTTCCTTACTTTCTTATGCAGTGTATTTTTATGACAGTTACTCATAGGCATGGTTTCCTCTATTGACAAAACTGGTGATGGAGCCACTGGAGAGGTGGGGAGGGTACACACACATGCCTATTTCCCAGATCTGAAGAAATAGCAAGAAGTGTGCACGTAACATCTACATACAGTCTCTAAGTCCCAGCTATGTCTCCCCATTCTTGGTCCCCCACTAAATCTCAATATGGCTTGATCCTCCTTACCCTGCACTGCTGCCTGGAGAAGGCAAAGGAGGGAGCACTGAGAATCAAGAGTTGCGAACACAGAATCTAAGTCCTGCTCAGCTGCCACCACACAGTACAATTTAGAAATATATTTTAGCAAACTTCATTTTGGCCACATGTGGGAGTCAAGTTTCAAGCAACTGGATTCTTTGGTTTAAATGTTTTCCTTTAAGTTAAAAAAGCCCAAAAAGACAGTTAAAAAAACAGAAAAAGGAATTCAACTAGAAGATTTAGAATCAGAAACGCTACCTGTTTCTGAGAATGTGTTTCCTTTGGGGTATTAATGCACAGCCTAGAAGATAAATGTTAAACGGAGAGGTAGAGGGGGAAGATACATCGGCTAGTGTGTTCTGCCAGAACCAGCATCCATGTGTGTTAAAGAGAACACCTTGGTCTGAAAGAGACCCCACTGAATCAGTCAGAGAACCATGCGAGGAAAGCAGATTTTTAAAAAAGAAACATTTTGATTTATTCTGATTGAGGGTGGGGGAAACAACCGTCAAGTGTCTGTCAAGAAGCAGCTCTTCTTCTGAAGGGTTTGAAGGGAATGGAGTTCGGGAGGGGAAGACACACCTATGCTCACAGCTGTAATGTAAGCTTTGCATTGCATTGCACTTCCCTCACCAAATGAGACCAACGTAAGGTTAAGGGGGAAAGGACTGCCACATTGACTTGCTAGTTATAACCAAAAAAACCAATAAAAATGGTTACTTCAAAACTGAAATTATTTGGGGTAACATGCTAATGCTGGTGGCGTGAACAGGCGAGACACCGGACTCCCTTAAAAAAGGGCTCAAGGAGTCTCACGCCAATCCCTCAGTGGAACCTCACAGCATTAAACTCTGTGGTTTCTTCCCCTTCCCTCCAATGAAATGTAGCCTAAACTTTATTTAAAAAGAAAAGAACGTTATTTCTTAAATATTGACAGTGGACTAAGTCCAGCCTCTTTACCCTGCTGCCAAGTCCACAATTCGCCACACAAAGTGTGCGCACCCTGTGTCATGGAACCACCCCTGGGTCTGTGGTGTTTGGAAGTTCACAGTACATGGAACCATCTTTTCCCTCCGCTGCTCAGAGCGGTTAGTGCCTTTGCAGTTAACCAATCTCCTCTCCCTTGGCCACTTAGCTTGACTGAAGCAGCCGTAGATCCTTGCCGAGAATCGATAATGCCTTGTTCTACGGATGGGACAAGAACGCAAGAGAAAAACAAAGAACCTGATACCGGTTTCTTGAGGCCGTTGTGTGAATTCCTTGCCAATCCCAAGGCTGCATCTCAAAACATGTCTGACTCTCTCGGTTTCTTTCTGCAGTTCCGGTTATATGTATATTTTTTGGCCTATTGTTTCTGCTCAGTTTGAAGAGCTGTTATTAGAGGATCCAGAGGTTGAGGCGATAGCAGCCCCAGCTGGGCTGCTTGTTGATACAGACTTGCGGATGTGAGGAAGCAAGTAGGGATCACATGCCAACTGCTGGACATCTATCCGATCTTCCTTCCGGTATGCCAGGCAGCGCCTGATAAATGCCTGAAAAGTTAATAATGATAAGGATTAGCCGGTTTAACTTTCAGTAGAAACTAGAGTTGGGTCCAAATCACTGTTAATGAAATTATTTGCAGTTTTTGGAGGGCTATTTTCGTGTAATTTCTGAAAACAGAAAGGGGAAGAGAGAGACGACCAGTGACACGAATTTACAGAGATTATATTTTTGGAAAGAGTTCAGTTCACAAAATACCTGAGGCAGAAGAAGCCTCCTCCATTTTTTCTTGGAAAGTTGTCTCTTGCTCCAGAGAGGGCCCTCAGAACCCACTTTCGCAGTGGCACTAGCATGAAGTGGCCTTTGAAAGTTCCTTTCGGAGCATGATGGGAGTTGAAGTTTTTTTTTCTGTCTCTCAGCCAACAAAAAGTCTGGTGGTGTCCATGCTCTGACTGGCTGAGAATGGAAACAACCAGCAACTACAATTCCCAGAACCCTCTCTTGTGGTTTTTCTTATTTTTAAAAAATGTTATGTTTAAAACTTAAAATAATTCCAAAAAAATCAGTATACTGGTGAATTGTTTTGAAACTTAGCAGGCCTATAGCTATAAATGGGGTCTACAACTGAGGTAGTTCTCATGCAGATAGGGTTTAAAATGGCGGAGTATTGAGCCTTTAAATTTTCCCATTGTAGCCAATGGGCTGAATCTCTGTCCAATGAGATGGAACAAAGCCCTCCCCTTTCAGGTAACTTTCTGGCAAACAAAAAGGGGTCAGATGAAAACGGACCCCAAAAATGGTATGCCTTTTGGCCCAAATGCACATGACTAGTAGAAACTATACAAAAAGGAGCTGCCAATTTTCCTGTACTTCTATACTGTTATCTATTTCCTCCCTCACTTTGCTGCCATCAGCTGGTCTCCAGATGCATTCCACAGCAGGTGAACAATGAAATAATAGAAAGGAAGTATGGGAAAAAGTCATTTTACTACAGGGAATATTTTAAGAGCAATATCCAGTTCAAGAAGAGGTAGTATTACAAGCTAGGAAGTTTAGTGCTGAAATATAATTGCCTCTAAACTCTAGACTCCAACAAGATGAGTTCCTGCTTACTGGATATTTGAAACCTCAACTATGAGACCTCTTGGTTATTCCCAGTTAAAGTAAATCCATTGGATCCATTGTTTAATAATGAGTCAACACATAGGGAAATCCCAGTGGCTCAATAGGGTTACTCTATTTGGAAGTAATAACAGGATTAAAGCCTGTTTCTACTAGTGGACAAGCTATCACCAGATGCCTTTCTCTGTCTGGGAGAAGGGCCTTTACAAACTGTCACTAGATTTGCCTCAGCTTTATTGTTTGCACAGATATATACATTTTCTTACCTTAGCTTCTGGCGTTACTACTGGCTTTGGAGGAAATTGCACCTCTGTAGCTCTAAGGATTGTATTCTCCTGCAGAATATCCTGCTGAGATTGGTTGTGGCCAAAAGGCTGCAAAAGAGGAGAACATTAGCTTTTATCTCAAGTTGAAAAACTCAGGGAGGGTGCAAGAAGCTATATGAAGGCAAAGAAAAAGGCATACTCTGTGGCCATTATTTATCATTATTATTCTTATAACCACGTTTACTTATATCCCGTCTTTCCCCTGAAGACTGAAGCTCGAGGTGGCTCACAACATTAAAAACAACTACATTATAAAAATATACAAAATGTTACTGCTAAAATGCAGTTACATTATCTTTAATATATAAAACAATGAAAAAAATAGAAGTAAAATGCAGTAACAAAACAGTACAAAAAGTCAATTCCTAAAGAATAAAAAAGTATTTGTCTGCCAATGAAACAATGAGGGGGTCAGACTATATTCCTCAGGAAGGGAGGGCCTGAGCCTTGGTGTACCTTTATTACCTATCCTCACTTAAAGTGCCTGTGAAGATAGTGGGCAATTTGAGTGAAATAAATACTGCATTCAGAGGAGCATGAATAAGGGGAGATAAGTGAAGCCTATGGAATGACAACACAGATGTTTTGCCCCTCGGCACTGGCACCTTTCATAGAGTCTGCTTGTACATTTGGGGACATCCCCACCCTGGAAAAACTCCAAAATTAAGAAGATCGGGGCAAAAAAAGATTCTTAGGAAGTTGAAAACACAGACTTTATTTATTTGCTTTATTTCTATACCGCATTTTTCAGCCCTTAACAGGCGACTCAATGGACAGTCTCTTTCTGTTGTTCATCGACAGTTTCTTTTATTATTATTACTTACTTTTCTGCCATAAAGACACTGATAGAAGATTACTCCCACTGACCAGACGTCAACTTTATTTGAAATCTTTGGAGGTTCTTTTCCAACCACGAAACACTCAGGTGGCAAATACCTACACAAAAGGAAGATTAACAATTTCAATCTGGCCTCATTCACTACTTATATGATGTCCACTTCTCTCGCCACCATCACCCTTTTAACCAAGGAGAATTAAGACATTCAAATTGCCATATCACATACACAGCATATTTATGTAGTGCCACAGCTACAAAAGAAAATACTAGCCTTTCTCTTGAAGAAGGTAAGGTTTTAGGTCTTGCTAATGAAGGGGTATTAAACTGATTTGAAATTTCTGAAGGACTGTTACTCTCATGTAACAGTATTAATAGCTATAGTACATACTTAACTAATTAGATCAGTGGTTCTCAACCTTCCTAATGCCGTGGCCCCTTAATACAGTTCCTCATGTTGTGGTGACCCCGTAACCATAAAATTATTTTCGTTGCTACTTCATAGCTGTAATTTTGCTACTGTTATGAATCGTAATATCTGATATACACAATATATTTCATTCACTGGACCAAATTTGGCACAAATATCCAATGCACCCAAATTTGAATACTGGTGGGGTTGGGGGGGCATTAATTTTGTCATTTGGGAGTTGTAATTGGTGGGATTTATAGTTAACCTAAAATCAAAGGGCATTGTGAACTCCCCCAACTATAGAACTGAACCAAACTTAGCACACAGAACTCCCATGCTCAACAGAAAATGCTGGAAGGGTTTGGTGGGCATTGTCCTTGAGTTTTAGAGTTGTAGTTCACCTACATTCACAGAACACTGTGGACTCAAACCATGATGGATCTTGGACCAAACGTGGCACAAAGACCCAACATGGCCAACTGTGACTATTGCTGGGATTTTTTTGGGGGGGGGGGGCGGTTGAACAACGATTTTGGGACTTGTAGGGTCCCACATCCTTATGCATTTTCTAATGGGAGCATTAATAAAAAAACAAAATGAAAGACTGACTTTCTAATAAATAGCATTACAAATTATCTAAGCTGCTTCTGCTTCTCCTCCTCCTAATACTGCTGGGCCACTCTCAGTAGTGCGGGTACTTTTCCCCTTGCCTTGAAGGAACTTGCTGGCATGAGCCTTCCTCCAACCTCACTTACTCTCTCTCACTGGTGCATGTGCACCATGCTGCCATGTGCCAAGCATGCCTGCTCTCTCCTCCCTGCTTGGAGTCTCAGAAATATCCCTCCCCTTGGTTGAGAGGATGGCCAATCACAGCAAGAGGAGGACTTTTGGTGGGAGGATTTGCTGGCTGTTTCCAGAAAGGAAGGGAAATACAGACAGAGAGATCTTCAGCCTTCTCTGCCAAAGTGATTCCTAAGACAATCAGAAATATGTGTTTTCTGATGGTCTTTGGTGACCCCTCTGAAAACTCTGATCTCCAGGTTGAGAAACACTGTATAAAATTATCATCTGAATTTTTTTTTTACACAAAATACCTTCCCTTACAATTTATGTCAACTGGAAGACTGCCACTGCCAGAGTAATTTAGTTATGTTCTGCTTTTATTAAATAAATTAAATGTATATCCCATCTTTCCACTATGATGACTATGAGTAGCGTTTAATAGTATTCAGGGTAACTAATAATAAAATATAAAACGGTAATAATAAAAAGATGTGTGTGTCTATTAGCATATCAAAACTAAATCGGAGACATTCATGCTAAGGGGCCCCTGGGGTGTGCAACTATGGTTATCTGACTTTTTAAATGTATTAATTTATTTTAATAAATCTAAATATACCTGTCTTTTTGAAGCCTAGACCTTCCAACAATAAGTGGTTAACTTCCCTTATTAGTCAAAGTCTTCGGGGGAAATACTTTTTTTTTTTTTTGGTCGTGTCAGGAGCATCCTGTTGTGAGAGAATTGGCTGCCTGCAAGGACGTTGCCCAGGGGACGCCCGGATGATTTTGATGTTTTATCATCCTTGTGGGAGGCTTCTCTCATGTCCCTGCATGAGGAGCTGGAGCTGATAGAGGGAGCTCATCCACCTCTCCCCGGATTCGAACCTACGACCTGTCGGTCGGTCTTCAGTCCTGCCGGCACAGGGCTTTAACCCACTGCGCCACCGGGGGCTTCCACTTGGTTTGTGAAAGAATGCCTTGGCCTGTTGTTCACACAATTCTTCACATTTTATACAATCTTCTCTTATATGAAGGATGCCTTCATCTGCTCCTGATCTTTGGTTTTGCATTTTATTAAAGGACAAAGCTCTTATGCAAGATTTTGATATCCTCGACACTGTTTCTAGAGAACAGTGCCCGACATCAGATAACATTTTCAGCCCAAAAGTTAGATAATGACCCTCACCAATAAGTGCCAGCCCCTTGAGATGTAAGCTCCATGCCATCAACGGAATTGTAGCTGTCATCATCCATGATCTTTGAGAGGCCGAAGTCAGTGATTTTAATCTCACCACATGCAGTACCATTCACCAAGAGGATATTACCTGGAGGATTGGGAGGGAACAACATAATGTGAACATGTCTTATGTATGTGGGGTATGGATAAATGGTTCTGGTCATGTTTATCTGTCTGAATATATCTCCCTCTATTAACCACTGAGGAGTTTAAGATCATCTGAGGAGGCCCTGTTCCCAGTCCCGCCTCCCTCACAGGCATGATTGGCGGAGGTGAGAGACAGGGCCCTTCTCAGGGATATTAGATCAACCCCCCTCCCTCCTGACCTTCCGCAAGAGAGTGAAAATGTGGCTTTGTGACTAAGCCTTTAGAGAACATGTGCCATAGATAGACTTGGAACAATGTGCAATGACAATTGGAATGGTCTGGATTACACTCGTGGATTACGTGTTTAACTCAGAATGCATTGTTTTTAAATGTTTTAATTGTTTTAACATACTTTTAAATTCTATTTTAATATTTATTTAAGTGTACATTGTGTTTTAAGGCATTGAATTGTTGCCTGTTTGTAAAGCTGCCTTGAGTCCCCTCTGGGGAGAGAAAGGCAGGGTAGAAATAATGGTGGGCAAAACAGCAAGCTAATGGAAGTTTAAAAAAACCCTGAGACCAGCAATATGTTAATTTTTAATAATTGTGACAATTCATCATAAAAAACTTCATTACACTGTAGTGAAGCCATTCCTTAATCACACGTGTCAAACACAATCGAGTTTGGCCTGCCATGTCATTTTATGTGGCCTGTGAGGCTTTCAATGCCAGGGCAACATATTTACATTTATACAATCTTACAATTACAAATGCCCCTTGAAGGCAATCATAAGGCTCATGTGGCCCTCAGTGAAAATGAGTTTGACACCTCTGTCTTAAATAGTAAAAAAGTATTTCTTGTTTATGTGTTTGTGATATTTAATGTGTTTACACTTTCTTAGTTAGAGGTTAAAATGGTCTCTTTAAATATAGATTATTACAATATGAGAGATTAATGGAGATGAAGGAATCACATGTGTTCCCACTGAAATAACTCCACGAGTAACCTTAAGGGAAGAAGACGACGAGAAACTTAGCATGTTGAATCCCTGGATTTAAGGCAACAATTTATATCCTTAATCAGTCTTTTAATCCCCAGCATAAACCTTTTAGTCATGTGGGCACAATACAAGATAATAATCCCTGCTATGACACTATCCAAAAGCTGCACCTGAATCCATGTAAATAAATCACAAGATAGAGGGCAGATTTTTTTTTTAAATGCCAATCATGCTTTTACTAAATGAACACTCATTATTATGGTTATTACTCATAGTATCATCAATGTGTGTGTGCTTTACAGAACAGCAAGAAGGCTCCATCTCAGCTCTAAGATCTTTGCAACCTCAAATTTCTAAGGTTTGAAACTGTTTAAACTTTAGCTACAGGATGCTTTCATGTGTACCTATGAAGACCAGAGAGATGATTTCAAGTCACACAACAAAAACCACCAAGCAAACACGAAGCCATGGTGCCTTGCTTTGCTATTCTCATACAATGTTCCACATTTTACAATGAACCTACCTGGTTTGAGATCATAGTGAATAATGGGTGGCTTGATTTCATTTAAATATTTTAATGCATTCACAATCTGCATGATTATAGACCGGGCTTCTTTCTCTGTCATTAATTTGTGCTGTTTCAGGTAGAAGTCCAGATCATTTCCCTCACAGTATTCTAGAACTGTACAAAACCTGGAAGAGGCAAAGTGAAACATAATGGCTTATGTTAATAATAATAATAATAATAATAATAATAATAATAATAATAATACTTTATTTGTATCCCACTACCATCTCCCGAGGGACTCAGTGCGGCTTACATGAGGCCGAGCCCAAACACAACAATAACAATAACAGCAATAATACAAAAACAATACAAAACTCATAGCAAAATAAGCAAAAACAATAACAATAACACGACACATTTAAAAACCAATGGCTGGGCCAAATGCAATAATTAAAAATTTAAAAAATAATGCTGGGCATGAACAGGTAGCATGTAATTGGAATAAAGGTTTTGAAGAGGGAAGAAATGTGCAGACAATCCAAAATAATTATTAAAGTGCCTTTGGGGACATATTGCTGGGAGTTTCCTTATTCTGGGAAGACACACTGAAACAGCCACTGTTCCTACAATGACACTGAAAACGAGTTATGAACATGAAAAAATATGACAGAAATGGCTACTAAGATTTTGAGATAAACTTTAGGAAGACAAACCAGAAAAGGTACAAAATTAATGTGTACCTTCACATTATATTAAGAAGGACCTAAGGTATACATCAAAAATAGTATCATTTTCATTGTGCAATAAGATTTCTTACATAGCTATGTATCAAATGTGAAAATAAATAATCACCTGAAGCATTTCAAGACACTCCCCAAGATAACATAAAATAGGTGGAAATTAAATATTTAGCTGTACTCTCCCCATTTGTTGAGTTCTCCCTACAGTGTAACTCCATCTCATCTGTCATCGGCAGTGCCAATATTTTAGAAGTGAAGACTCTGACTTATCACATAGAAATAGAGTGCTAGTGCATGGTGCCTGATCAATCTTGTTGGCATTGAGTAGCCTAATCAAACTACAAAGTTTTGCCCTGAGGCTCGTTTACCATGTTTTCTGAACACAGGAACTTTCTCTGGATACTTTCTCTGATTTGCTGAAGATTTGTAATCATTCTGTCTTAAAGAACTTGGGCACTTGGTTCAGACAACACAATAAAGCAGTGGTTCTCAATCTGTGGGTCCCCAGGTGTTTTGGCCTACAACTCCCAGAAATCCCAGCCAGCTTACCAGCTGTTAGGATTTCTGGGACTTGAAGACCAAAACATCTGGAGACCCACAGGTTGAGAACCCCTGCAATAAAGAGTAAAGTGGAAGCAACAAAGTTGTTTCCAGTAAGCCAAGGTTACATGGATATTGCTGATGTATTTTAAAAGCCCAGAATTATAAAAATGCCTATCTGACTCTAGGATAGACAAATGTAAACACTTATTTTTCATGCTTAAAAATAATGGTTTATTCCAATGACAAGGAAAGAGGACTTCATGATTATTTTTCACGGCAGAGGAGCAAGTCTTTCTGGCTAGCTTCTATAGCAGCGATGGGAAAATGTTCTTAGGTTCAGAGTTCATCATCCCTTGCTACTGATTATGCAGGTGGGAGGTCACTTCAATTAAATCTGGAAAACCCCACGTTCCCCACTTTTTAAGTCTTTGCTGTGAAGGACACATACACAAGATCTCCTAATAGAGCTTAATTTAGCATTAGTTCTCTTTTTAAACTTCTGCATATTCAACTGCAACAGTTAAAGTTTTGAACAAAAAGGTTTTTGCAAAATTCAATCTATTTTACAATGAAAGGGGCTAGACACACCCACACCCACACACATTTAGGAGTAATGGCTGCACTTGATATATATTTTTTGTACTTTGAACTTTTAACACAAAAATGTGATCTTTCTGACTCATTCTCAAGATGAGCTCCAAATAATAAGGATTTTCCAAACCTCCAAGTGGCTTCATTGCAAGCCTTCAAAACTACCTCCAAGAACACAATTTGTAAAAGGAGCAACACTTACGAGTCAGTGTCCAGCGAGAAATAGTCATATAGCTTAACTATGCGAGGGTGATCCAACTCTTTATGGATTCTGTATTCTCTACATGCGTGTCTGCAATAAGAAGGCAAACAATCAATCTTTCTTCATTTCAATTTCCAGTCTTTTCTATCATTACACCAAATGATGCCATTTGCAAATGGAAAATAATAGCCATGGCAACATTGTTGTTCAGTCTTAGACTCTACAAAAGGCTTATTGTAGTTCAGTCGATCCCAGACACAACACTGCTAGAAAAACTCAGGTATATATCAAGAGAAAGGAAACTATATAAGAACATTCCTTTTTCTACAAACTTAGCACATAAACAGAACACTGAAGAAGCACTTTTCAAAGATCACGACTAGATGCTAGGGAGAAGGAAACATTTAAAGTACAGCAGCACAAACCACCATTTATGTGATACAAAAGCTGTAGGCAAATGGTGGGAAAATACAGTCCAAAGAACTGTTTTGATGGCCCTCTAAAGTAAAAACAAAAAACAAAAGTCCCCATGGTGTGCTTCCAGAATTCCCACCACAGGGGGCTAATTTTTTGTAATTTTTAGAAAATGCTTTCTTGAAGGTGTAGGGAGCATTTCTACACATTTTGCCCTCCTGGGTCTGAGAGAGACATTTTTTTAAAAAAAGAAATGAATGGGAAGTGACTTTTGTTCACCTCAATCATTAAAAAAAGCCTCTCCCAGGAGCCAAAACAACCTAGAGTGGCCTAGAACCATAGCAAAAATGACCCCTGTATCCCCCCTAGAGAGCATTTCAGTGCAACAATATTTTTTTGGTAGGAGCAAGTGGCTTGTGTGAGGTTAATACAGCCCATCCAGTTTTCCAGGTGGATGTTAAAGAACTAAGATATTCTTTTTCTTAGTACAGGGTGAGGCAGCATAACTGACTTTTTTCAAAACTTAATAAAACCCATTGTATGAATCAGATTTTTTTTATAATGTAGGCGCATACCTAAAGTTTTGTTTTACATAGTTTTGAAAATCAAATTAGATATATGATGTCCCCCATTCTCCATACACTGAGTAAACAGATTTCTAGCGTTTGTCATGACTCTTTCCAGCATAGCAGGCGTTATGTTGGCAATTTCTTCCTGGATGTTGGTCTTCAAATCTTGTAGGGTCCTTGGATGGTTCACATAAACACGGAATTTCAAAAAACCCCATAGAAAAAAATCACAACGGGCTAAATCTGGAGAGCGGGCCGGCCACTCCAAATCCGCTCAAAAAGTAGGCCTCAACGGCAAAAGCACGCTCCTCACTGTTCCAACACATGATGGCGACTGAACTGTGTCAGGACAAAACTTTATACTCCCGCCTCTCAAACAAGACCACTACCACTCCGCTATGTCTTCAACTGACTGAATGACGCACATTTTAAAAAAAGGAAGTTATGCTGCCTCACCCTGTACTTTTCCTATGAAAATCAGGCTGCATCTAAACATTATATCCTACATCCAACTGCTGGTCCCAACTAAAGTATACCCACTGAATCATGTGCAGAATACATTAACACTTATGTAAGCCATACTGATTAATCATGGGAGTTACTCTAGACAGGATTAACTTTGGGACCAAAGTCATCCTTTCTTTCTTTCTGTTTCATTTACCTACAGGCTCTGCCTCTCTAGCTATTTATTACACAAACAGAGAAGAAATCAAATGTATATTGATGTATTTTGGACCACATTCCAATTCTGAAATGATAGACCTATTTAAACACCTCTCCCCTGTAATTCAAGGGCCCAAGCTACTTACTTGTGATAATTCTCTTTCTTTTCATCCCTCCAGTTTTTATTTAACTGGTGAATCTTTACTGCTACATATCTCTGTTCTGTTAAATCAAATGCCTGAAAGAGAAGAAGGAAAATTTATTAACTGCTTTAGAATTCCATTAGAGATAACACCACATCCACAGGAAAAAAAGATGTGAGGCAAACTAAGTCAACTTTATATTTTAAATTTATTTTCGCAAGAATGTAAAGAATGCTGTGACAAAATACTACTGGTATAATTAAGAAAAAGAAAAGAAAAGCCAGAAGGAACAGGTAATAATTTATCAAAAAACAGTGAAGACTATTAAGCTGTAATTGCAGATTTTTGGAGTAGACAAATTGTTTATAGCTTGTCTCAACCACTGTAAACATTTTTTTAGAAAGAAGAGAAAGACTGCTACCACCACTTTTAACACAAGGAAGTTATTATTGTGGAAAATATGCAGAAATAGATGCAGCAGCCAGACAGGGCTGTGAGGACAATGCCCGTAAGATTCATATAACACTTCTGTCCTAAATCTGTGAGTTAACCAAAGTGAACATCTCTTTTAAGTAAATTTAGAATGCCATCACTTCGAAGCACACTTACACAGGTTTACAAGCTTTCAAATGTATTTTCAAATCTGGTTCCAGATGATAAAATAAATATAAATAAAGTTCAAAACCTGGAAAAGCTATGGCGGTGAGGGAAATACATGCAGTTGTTCTTTGCCAACTTCATCCTAGCATGACTGATATGATATGGATCACATCTTCGACTTCAAAGAAAGCCAGAAGCGTTGGCCATGCCATAAATTAGTATCATTCATTGTGATGCAGAGATTGTAAATGAGTGCCACCTGGCTGCTCAAGTTGAGAAAGCGGAAGATAGCAATACACTGTTATATAGTTTAGGCTGACATTTCTTTGTGAGAATGTCAACAATTAGGGACTTCAAAGGCAAGCCGGGGTATAACTGGGGCCTGAGAAGTTAGGATGTAGATTCGGCTTTTCCTGACTCCCTGTAAGGCTCTCAATAACGTTTGCATATTCCAGAGTTAATCTGTGAGCAATCATCATTCTGAAAAGTTTGCAGAGCTGACACTTCGTTCCAGTTGGTAAATTTCTCTACAGATTTTCAGAAAGAGCTTTTGCTCAATTATATTTCCCAAAGTAGCAGGTAACAAAGATTACAACTTCAACACTTTTAAAATAACAACTTAACAAGAAAAAATGTAGTCCAGTTTACCTTATATACCTCACTAAATCCTCCTCTGCCCAGGAGATGCAGCAACAAATATCTGTCATTTAGTGTTGGGTGGTCTTTAAACCTGGAAAGGAGAGGAGAGACGGTCAAATATCCTCATCAGAGGCCTAAATTACTCAGTGGCAAATTTTCTTCAAATGCAATCTTTCTTTCAGCCTTCAGTCAAGAAGAAGGCCCAAGCATTGAGACTGGCCACTTGTTTAATAGGCATTTTCCCCTAGATAACTAAAGAACTGCAATTTCTAATAATGTTACCAATGCCTTCCTTAGTGGGTCACTCAACTAACGTGACCTTCTGTTTTTCCTTTGTTTCGCTTGCTTTGCCTCTTAGATGCCTGCACTGTTTATGTTATGGGGTAAACATTCTACTTCCAATGCCTTACTTTTATTGTGTGATTGTCATTGGTTTATCTCCCGAGTTTGAAAAGGAGATAGTTTACATCCCCATAGTTTGCCTCCCCATGCAATCCAGTTCTAGATTTATAGATCTTTTACTGTTGCTTTAACTTTATATATACAGGCCCTACAGCCTCACAAGAGAATCTGACTTCATGGCTATAGGAAATCTGTAAGAGCAGAAATGACAAAGAACCAAGCACTGCAAAAAATAACCAATAGGAGGGAAGCAGAAGCATCTATTCCAGGGTGCAGCAGTATAACTTCCTTTTTTCAAAACTTAATAAAACCCATTGTATGAATCAGATTTTTTTTATAATGTAGGTGCATACCTAAAGTTTTGTTTTACATAGTTTTGAAGATCAAATTAGGTAGGTGACGTCCCCCATTCTCCATATACTGAGTAAACTGATTTCTGGCATTTGTCATGACTCTTGCCAGTATAGCAGGCGTTATGTAGGCAATTTCTTCCTGGATGTTGGCTTCAAATCTTGTAGGGTCCTTGGACGGTTCACATAAACACGGGATTTCAAAAAACCCCACAGTAAAAAAAATCACAAGGGGCCAAATCTGGAGAGCGGGCCGGCCATTCCAAATCCCCCCTAATTGAGATGAGGCGCTCTGGGAAGTGTTCCCCACTAAACAGCCATCGATGCTCTTGAAGTGTGTGCAGTTGCACCGTCTTGTTGGAACCAAATGTCCCCTAAGTCCAACCCATCTAGCCGTGGGAAAAAAAATTCCTGTAACATGTTTACATACCGGTCCGAATTCACTGTCACTGCAACTTCATTTTCCTCAAAGAACCAGGGACCAATAATTCCAGCTGAGGAAATTGCACACCACAGTGTGATTTTAGGTGAATGCAAAGGCCTTTGATGCAATTCTCGAGGATTGTTGTCAGCCCAGTAGCACATGTTTTGTTTGTTGACAGATCCACACAAATGAAAATGGGCTTCATCACTAAAAAAAACAATAGCGTCCTCAGGAACAACTTCGTGAAGAACCTCAAACGCGTTCCTCTGAGAACTGAAGTCACGTTCAGAAAGTTCCTGCACAATCGCCATTTTGTAAGGATGGAAATGAAGATCATCATGAAGAATTCTCCTCACAGAACAATCGGAAAGTCCAAGGGCAGACGCATGTTTGTGCGCAGAACGCCGTGGTGATCGCAACAGTGAAGCTCTCACTGCCTCAATGTTCTCAGGTGATCTAATGGGCCGAGGGACTCCAGTTCTTGGTCTTGTCGCACTTGCAGTTTGTCTGAATGCAGTGACCCACGTCACAATTGATTTCTGGTCCAGGATAGGAGGCAATGGGGCTAAATTAAAGCGAATCCTAAAGGCGCACTGGGTTGCGATCACAGAAAATCCGCTCGAAAAGTAGGCCTCAACAGCAAAAGCACGCTCCTCACTGTTCCAACGCATGATGGCGACTGAACTGTATCAGGACAAAACTTTATACTCTCGCTTCTCGAACGAGACCACTGCTACGTCTTCAACCGACTGAATGGCGCGCATTTAAAAAAAGGAAGTTATGCTGCCGCATCCTGTACATCCCTCAGAAGAGCCATTAATGTAAAGGTTGAGGCAGTTTATCCACACCTCAAATATGCACTGGAAGAGGTGATAAAACCACAAAATAGTTATGGTGGACACATTCTGTTTAATTTAGACCCTAAACTATTTCATACATGCATATTCCCTCTTAATTAGCAATAGCACTTCATTAATAATTATGTAGTTAGCAAGGAATCAGTCAAAAAGTAGTAGTTAATAGACATTTTGAGTTGTTTTCATGGTATGTGTCCTCAAGAAAGAAGCGTATTTCAGTCTTATAATCTGCAGCATTCCTATGCCTGATACTTACTGTGAATTATCTTCATTGTGTATTCTTTTCAATTCCCTGATATGCAGATTTCTAACCCTCTCTAACCGCTCCAGTTCCGCTTGGATCTCTGCTTCTTCCTGTATCAAGAGAAAGATCAGTCTAATTCCAATGGGAAATTAAAATCTAGCTAAAACTCTGCTAAATTCTAAGAAAATGTTGCTCAAAAGTAAAAAAGAAGATAAGCTTTTCACAATTCTTGCTATTATACAGAAAATACATTCCTACTTTAATCTTCAACTCTGAACACCCAGAGTGTTCAAACTCTGAACTCCTAATCCACCCCCATGAATTCATGCCAGTGTGAATTACACACAGCAGCAACACCTTCTGTTTCAATTACATGCACTTTTTCATGTGGAATAATCCCCAGGATCAGTGGTATTCCTCTGGACTTGATGACAATGAAACATTGAGGATAAGGAGGACAAAATGACTTAGTGGATCAGTATTTTGTGAGTAGCATGCAAATATCACAATAATGTTAGCAAAGGGCTGTCTGGATAGCATGGGAAACCTTGGCCTTTTAAAAGCTGCTGGTTAAGCAACTGTGTCATCAAAATGGAAGAAATATAATTCTTTGCTTATTGCAGAAAGGAGTTTGTTTGATATACGTGAAATTTAAACGGTGTATCAACAAACCTTAAGAGTTTCCTAAGTAAGATTAGTAATGGCAGAAAATATCCCATGAAAACTGTTTTGCTCATCATTTCCATTCTTCTGCAGAAGTAGAATAGAAGTGTGTATGTCTCACGGCACAACCGTGGTTCATACAGTAAGACATAAAATATGCAGTCCATATTTCTCATGATCTGCATACACTCGAGTATAAACCGACCCGAATATAACCTGGGGCACCTAATTTTACCACAAAAACAAAAACAAAAACTGGAAAAACTTATTGATTCGAGTATAAGCCTAGGGTGGGAAATGTAGAGGCTACTGGTAAATTCCAAAATAAAATGAGATTCCAATATAATTACATTAATTGAGGCATCAGTAGGTTAAATGTTTTTGAATATTTATCGTATTTCAAAGAAAAATAGTAAACGAGCTCTGTAAGTGGAAAAGTAGTCAGCCAAAACAATATGCTATCAACAGTAACTTTATAATTATAATAATAAAACTTCATTTGTATCCTGCCCTATCTCCCCATGGGGACTCAGGCCGGCTTCCAACATAGTAACAGGCAAACATTCAATGCCTAAATAAACAATGCAGAGCTACATATAGATTGATAATTATATATACTAGAGAGAGAAATAAATAATATATTGCAAGCAATGGCCTCCAGACTCCGCTGTCTTGCTTGACCCCATTATAAGCCAGGGAGACTTTTTCCGCCCAAAAAGAGGGCTGAAAAATTGGCTTATCTTCAAGTATACAGTATGTCCCATAAGGAAGTACAGCATCTTCTGAATCACATTTGAATTCTTGGCCAAAGAGGAAACTAGCAAGTTTAGATTTAGATACTCATGCATACAGAACACAATAGCATACAAGAGTATTGCAAACACTTTCAGAAGATGTATAGATGCAGCAATGTAAGACTGTTGTTGGGACTGATGCTGAACACTATACAAAAGCCTTCTATAGCCTGAAAAGTGAGTGTATCAGCGAGGAGGAGATGAGACAGTAGATAAAACCAGTGAATCCTGATGTTATCTGCAATTGATTTTCTTTTACCTTTTTAAGATGACCCAGGCGGAGTTTGAAGATTTCCTCCTGTTCATGATATTCTGCTAATGTTAACCTGCAAGTACACAAAATAAGAGCACTTATTCATTATTGTCTTTGGAAGCCATCTTTCTTCTAGCCTGGGATGTAAGGAGAGTAATTCCATAACTGAAAAAAAGATTAAGCAAAACCATAAAATTGCATGTAAAAATATTATTTTAAGAATGTAATTAAAACCGTTAAAACATTATTTCCCATAATAGATTATTTCAAACATATACCACTTCAAAGGCCTGCATGAATAAAAAGGCCCTCACCTGCTGGCAGAAAAAGATCAGCGGTGCCAACCAGACCTCTCATGGAAGAGAGGTCCATGGCCTGAGAGCAACCACTATGAAGAATGTCTCCCAAATGTAAGGTGGTAGACTTGAAAGCCCTCTAAAGCCAATCTTAAATCTTTCACTGGCTTGTTCAAGGGGATCTGATCCCTCAAACAGTCAAACTGACACCATGCAGGGCAGAGCTTTTCAAACTGTGTGTCATGGCACGTTCGTGCATTGACTGTAGTAAGTGTGTTGTGCGTGGTCTGAGGAGCGGTAGTTTGCCCACTACGATGCCACTTTTCCCCCAAATGACACCAATAGAAATTTTCCACACTGGGACAGATTCAGCAAAAGTAGTACCTCCCACTGTAGTCTGGACTGTGTGCCAAACACTCATTCCTCTCTTGCTATTGGGTTTGCTGAGGAGGGATGGCTGGGACAGGCAAGCTTCTCATCCTCTGTATGTTCCCTTTCCCTGCCAGGCCTAGTTTTTGTCCCTCCTGAGGCTGCCTTGGAGGGGAACTCACTGTGGGCATATTAAAAGTTGGGGGGGGGGGGCATGGGTTTCCATCAAGTGTCTGGTTTGATGGAGAAGGGCACACCCCTCTTGTTTGCTATTAAAACTGAGTTACTGTGCCACAAAATGATACATATCTAATAATAATAATAATAATAATAATAATAATAATCTTTATTTATACCCCGCCACCATCTCCCCCAACAGGGACTCGGAGCAGCTTACATGACGCCAAGCTCGAACAACAAATTACAATACAAAAATACAAATTGCAATAAAATAAACAACATAACAATAAAGAAAAAACATCAAAGCATATGTACAATATACACAAAACATAGAAACCAAACATAATGACAGAGAGCAGGCCACATGTACATAAAATGATTTAAAAACTCAGGGTGAGATAAAGGGGCGGAACTGTTTGTGAGGGAGAACTCATAGAGAGACAGAGAAATAAACAAACCTTCAGGGACGGGGGACGGACTCCTGGGACAAGAAAGTTGAGGGAGCAATAACATAAAATGATGTAAAAAGTGTCACCAATATGAAATGTTTGAAAAGCCCTGATAGAAGGCTTTAAAGATCAAAATCAGCAGTTTGAACTATACTCAGACACAGACCGATAGCCTCTGAAGCTATTTCAACAGGAGAATCAAATAAATCCTGGTATCTAGTCCCTATCAACTGTTTAGCCAATAGCCATAGCATTTGGACTTGCTGAAATTTCCATAGACCAACCCTTACGCTGCAATACTTAAGCACGCTAGCAAGGACGTAACTCTCATTAATTCAATGGCTACTTCTGAGCAAGCATGCTCAGAATTCTATGTGAAAGTCACAGTGAGTCTGTCCATAAGACTGAGATAGAAAACTCAGTCTTTTATATGGAGTGTATTTGCTAATAAGCAGAATATTGCTATATTAACAGTCTCTAATTACAATAATCAAGAGAGGGCGGTACTGGGTCTACTTAATAGAATAGGGACCATATGCACAGGTTTCCCAATATGTTTAGCAAGCCTACAGTTGAGTAGACATCTGAATTATGATCTCTAACCATTAAGAACAATTCCTTTTTCTTTATACTAACAGGCTTACTGAGGAAAAACATTGCAAAAGTTTCATTCAACTGGAGAATCCTACTAGAATAAATCCTTGATATCTTTGGTTGTAAGTTATTTCTTGCACTTGTGCACACAGGTTTTTTTTTTTTTTTTTGCACTACTTACGTCTCATTTTCTGCGCCATTGGTCTTGTTCTTACGCTGCTTCTGCTCATTCGTTGCTGGTGGAACCTGTCCCATGGCAGGTGGTTTCCGTTTTGCTAACATTTTTCTTTGCCTCTCTATCTCTTCCCTTTGGGAATTTATTCTTTCCTGCTGCCTAAATCAAAGCAGGACACAGAAACATAGATCAGATAACATAATGTGTATCCATTAGGATAGTAAATCTGTGGGTTTTGCTACTTCTTGGAAGGAAGTGATCAAGAAAAGGGTTCTGGGAATGTTTGGCTGACTTTAATCATGCCTGCAGATCAGGGGTCCTCAAACTAAGGCCTGGGGGCCTATGCGGCCCTCCAAGGTCATTTACCCGGCCCTTGCTCAGGGTCAACCTAAGTCTGAAATGACTTGAAATCACACAACAATAACAACAATCCTATCTCATCTGCCAAAAGTAGGCCCATACTTATTTATTAATTTATTTATTTACTATACTTGTATACCGCTCTTCTCAGCCCCCAGGGCGACTCAGAGTGGTTAACAAAGCAAATACTTCCCTCTGAAATACTAATAATTTTATATTTGTTGAAATTGTTCTTCATTTTAATTATTGTATTGTTTTTAAAGTTTTTTTGCACTACAAATAAGATATGTGCAGTGTGCATAAGAATTCATTCGTGTTTTTTTCAAATTATAAACCGGCCCTCCGACAGTTTGAGGGACTGTTTTTTAAACAGAGGGACATGGCCCTCTGTTTAAAAAGTTTGAGGACCTCTGCTGTAGATGCTTAATCCAACTTCTTTTAAAGACCTGCAAATTCCAGTTAAGAATATAGAAAGCATACTTCAAGATTCCTCATTTGCAGTGAATAACTTTAACAGACTCAAATTTCTGGATCTGGAAATGGGGAGTTCCCAGTGTTGAAGAGAGACTAAAATACCCAATGAGTGACAGATGTCACAGCCAGAACGACCTCACATCCAACGAAAATACCCGAAACCATGGGACTGATCCAGATTTAGATAATTTATAGTAGGTCCATTGGTATTAATAAGTTAGTTATTTTATAATTGATGACTTTACATGAAAACATTTTGGTTGTGCTAAATATATCTTTTAAAGCAGGGGTCCTCAAACTAAGGCCCGGGGGCCGGATACGGCCCTCCAAGGTCATTTACCCGGCCCTTGCTCAGGGTCAACCTAAGCCTGAAATGACTTGACAGCACACAACAACAACAACAACAATCCTATCCAAACAGCCAAAAGCAGGCCCACATTTCCCATTGAAATACTAATAAGTTTATATTTGTTAAAATTGTTCTTCATTTTAAGTGTTTTTTGCATTACAAATAAGACATGTGCAGTGTGCATAGGAATTTTTTTTTTCAAATTATAATCCGGCCCTCCAACAGTTTGGGGGGCTGTGACCTGGCCCTCTGTTTAAAAAGTTTGAGGACCCCTGTTTTAAAGTATCCTACCTTCATTGGTTCTTTCTAAACCGTGCTATAAAAATGTACATCCATAATACACAGACAAACACTTGACTACACAAACTCTTTTGTGCCTCAGGTAAAGGTAGAAGTGGCTGTTACGCAACTTACTTAATAAGATTTTGGAAAGCATAGCCATCTGTCCACTGCTCAGTGTAAGAGGCCCCATGCCGGACTGTTGCAAAGTGACCCAGCCGCAACCGATCCTGCATACTCTTATCTCGACATGCCATCTTTTCCTGCTTCGACTGGAAACAGAAGCAGAGAGTGTTAAGAATTTCAGCTCTGACCACAACACTGGTCAGCAAGGAAAACCAAAGCTGAGTCAATTGACAATTTTAAATTTCAGTAGAGATATACAGAGTTCCCTCTACAAAATAATGATCTGGATCAAATAGCTGATACCAAGATACTTGGGGAAAAAACCAAAAAAACAAAACAAAACCAGAGCATAGCTGTACATGCATCTGTGTAAAAGTAAAGATGGGATCAAGAAGACAATCTTTTAAAAGCAACAATTCACAATAGGGTACAGATTAAATGGCCAAATTGGTTTGGAGTATTTTTATTTTTGGAAATTAGCTTTCTTCCATTAGCAAAATCTAAGCCTGGCCACAAGAAAGCTCTGCAACAAAATGATCAATGTTCCAGTTTTAAGGAGTTGGGGGAATTACTAATGGTTGCTTCACTAAAATGACTACCATACCATGCAGTATAGATGCAGTGGTTTGGCAAGATTGAATTTCACAGTATTTTCTGGTGTTGTAAATGTTATCATAAATTTGGTTCCCCCTTTTATATAACTTTTGAGAAGGTGAGTAACTGTTCTGAAAGCAAGTCTATGAGGCAAACTCTGAAATTTACTATGCCTTGGAGAAATATAATTTTATTGCATTACAAAAAGTAAGACATTAATGCTATATAAAATTCTTTTTAGGTTTACAATCTCCCCACATCATACCCCACATCAACAAAAGAGGAAAATGGGAGAAATCAGCCACCTTAGAAGTTATGTTTTGTCTAACACAGTAAAGCAACAAAATATAGTTGCATGCTATCATGAAGTCTGTTGTTGCAGAAATGCATAAGCAATTTCATGGCAGACTTATTTGTGATCTATACTGATTCCTATAGGATGTCATGGTCATCAATACCTTTTTTTCAACAACACAATTCCTCTATTTTATTAAATCATTCTTAAGCTAAGAGATGTATGTTCAGTTTTTGTGAAGAACACCGCTCTGAGTCACTTTTGGACTGATATGAGCGGGGTAGAAATAATGCAAATAAAAAATAAATAAATAGTCCTTTATAAAGATTCCCTAAAGGCTGATGACTTAATTTTGCTGTATGAGTAATTCTGGTAACAATTCTGAGTCCTCTGACTCAACTTCCACCTTTACAGGGTATTGACTGAATCATTTTAAGGACAACAAAGAGGAACCATTTCATTTAATAATTTCATGGATTACATCTAAACCGTCTTCCCAGTACTGTTTGGTCATGGAAGATAAAAAATGAATAATATCTGGCTAAAGATAATAATTAATTCAAGAAATGTTGCATGAATTGCTATATATTTAAAAAAAACTATCTTTATGGACTAAGTTAAACAATTTAATATTGGGAGTGGGTCTAAATTTACTCTAATTATACGTGTTAAAGGAAGCCATTTGGAAATAAGTTCAAATCTCTGCTCATTCATCAACATCCATTGGGTGATGTTGGGTAAATTATACTCTTTCAGCCTCAGAGAAAGGCAAAAGCAATTCTGCCCTGAGGAAATCCTGCTAAGAAAACTCCGTAGTAAATTCATGTCAGGGTTACCTTAAGCTGGAAATAATTTGAAGGCATATCAAGACATAACACATTAAACATCTTTCCCATTTTATTTTACTTTTTCCATTTTTTAAAAAATATCCTTTTCTTTGAACAAAGCATAGGTTTTACCCATAAGATTCCATAAATGAATATTATGGGTAAATGGATACTGTATATGGACATAATGTTTAGTGTGTGTTAGATTTGCTGGCAATGTAAAATTGCAACCTTCCGAGCAATTATAAAAGATGATATAATCACCTAGAAACTGTTTTTTTTTCATGACATTGAAAATCACCTACATTTCATTATCAATTACTGTATATACTTGAGTATAAGCCGACCCAAATATAAACCGAGACACCTAATTTTACCACAAAAACTGGGAAAACGTATTGACTCAAGTATAAACCGAGGGTGGAAAATGTAGCAGTGACTGGTAAATTTCAAAATAAAAACAGATACCAATAAAATTACAGTAACTGAGGCATCAGAAGGTTAAATGTTTTTGAATGTTTACATAGCACTGTAATTTAAGATAAGACTGTCCAACTCTGATTCTAAGCATCTTCAATATGCTTATGTATCCTTCCAATAATAATAGAGTAACATAATAAATGTAATAATAATAATAATAGTGTAAAACAATGGAAATGTAATAATAACATTAATAAAGTAAAATAATGATATAATAATAACAGAGTAAAATAATAAATAATCTTGACTCGAGTATAAGCTGAGAGGAACATTTTCAACCAATGAAAAGGGCTAAAAAACTAGGCTTATACTCAAGTATATACAGTAATTATCAGTTCATTGTAATTCTGATGACAATGAAAGGAATGTGATGGCAATATTCAGCAGATTTTTAAACAAAAAATAGGATTCTTAGATTTTACACTAACTTGGTTGAAACTAGACTGAAATTAATTCCTTTTCTCACCTATTCCACTTAGCCTCTGTAATTTTGTGAATTATGTTAAGCAAAGGGTTATCTGACTTCCCATTGTATGTATGTATATGTGTGTATATTACTTTTCCTTAAATTCAACATGTTTATTAGTACTCCAAGTTACCTTTTCTATAAGAAGCTTCTTGCTCATTGTTACACATCTATTCAACCGCTCTTTGTACTTTTCAAGCATTTTTTGTTGTTCATCTATTTGTCGCCGTAAATCACAGTTTGCCTAAAAACAAAGTAATAGTAAGCAGTTAAAGGGAAGAAAGAAACCATTCAATTTGTCACTTGTAAACTAGCTGCCTAAAGCAGGGGTCTTAAAACTAAGGCCCACGGGCCGGATGCGGCCCTCCAAGGTCATTTACCCGGCCCTTGCTCAGGGTCAACCTAAGTATGAAACTACTTGAAAGCACACAATAACAACAACAATCCTATCTCATCAGCCAAAAGCAGGCCCACACTTTCCATTGAAATACTAATAAGTTTATATTTGTTAAAACTGTTTTTAATTTTAATTATTGTATTGTTTTTAAATGTTTTTGAACTATAAATAATATATGTGCAGTGTACATAGAAATTCATTCATGTTTTTTTCGAATTATAATCCGGCCCACCAACAGTTTGAGGGACTGTGACCTGGCCCTCGGTTTAAAAAGATTGTGGACCCCTGGCCTAAAGTCATATGGTAGAAAAGATGAAAAATAATTAATATCTAATGTTAGAGGACATAGAAGATATTACAGGATCAGGAAAACTGCTTAACCAAGAACGGCAAAGTTATGCTGGATTTGAGGCCAAAGGCCATCTAGTCCAGCATCCTGCTCAAAGAGCAGCCAACTAATATAAAAACATCATGACTAGGAGCCATTGATAGACAGATAGCCTTATCTCCCATGTGTTTGTCCAATTTTTTTTAAAAGATACCCAAACTGGTGGTAGATAATCTCCAATTCCATTACAGTTTGAATCAGGGTCCAGAGTTATCCTTGGACCTACAATATTGTCCCATCATATTTTAACACATTGTTATGAACTCTCCACAGCCTCTTTGAACCACAGATTCAAATGATGTTATGGGCTACACACCTATATAGTATGGCAGAAGGCAATTTTCATTTTACAAAGATCCTCCATTTCCAGATCAATTTAATCTCATCACTATCCATCTAAATATATTTATACATTACATAAGCTGTGAGGGCTAAAATATATGAATATGAGGGTAGGGTAGAGTTTATGACTACTTACTCTTAATAAGTCATCTATCCTGCCTTCTTTTTTTTCGAGATCAGAGTTCTTGCTGTTTTCTAGTGCAGATATTTTCTCCATTGTAAGATCAGACTGTGGCAGGGAAGAAGAAAGAGGAATAAGCGAGATATCACATATCAGGAAAGTTGTCTATAAAGTCAGAAACCAAAAAGCAGACCAAATATTTTGTCTTCAGCCCTTCAGTATCATGGATCAAATTGCCACAGATGCAGGCGAAATATCAGGAGAGACTGCTATTGGAACATGACCATACAGACTGAAAAACTCACAACCCAATGATTCCGGCCATGAAAGCCTTCAACAACACAATGAAATTAGATCTTGCAGAAATGACTTTTTCTACTACAGACATCAACAGGGCAAGTGGCTCTAGCAACAAGAGAATTCTGCAAACTGTAGTCCAAAAAAGTAGTTTCCAAATTCTGGATGGAACCTCCTGTCATGGCTTAAGGGAAAGAAATAGAAGAAAAACACCTAACAAACTATAAACTTTAGATTCTTTCTGAACGTACAACAAAAGCTTAATCCCCTGTAACAAAATGACTCTAGTCTCTTAACGTATAACAGGCCTCATGAATCTGCCTAATCTAATCTTAAGGCTGAACAGGCTGTGGAAAGAGCACACAGTGAGGCCAGACAGGATATCTAACATGGGACTTTTCACTTGGCACAATTATAAAACTAAGACTCCACTTTAATAGTCATGGAATTCTGTAGTTAGGGGGCAATGCTTAAATTCCTTAAGATGGACTCATGGCAGTAAATACATTATATTGTACACCTGTCTTTTACCTGTGTCTGTTTATGTTGGACGGAGATCTGTTTTTGGGAGGGGCAGGAATGCTCTGTGTTCCCTGAACCCGTTGAGGAAGGGCTGCCTTGCTGGGCCTGCAATAAGTAAAAGTATTATGGTTACAGAAAAGTCAGATTGCCAAAAAACCTGAGAGACCAAGTCTCAAAAATGCTTTTATTTATTTATTTAGTACATTTCTTTACCGCCCCTCTCAGCCTTCCGGCGACTCGAGGCAGTTTACAAGGCAAGAATTCAATGCCACCAAGGACACCGTTACAATATACAATATAAAAACAGCAGCAACATAAAATCAAACATTATAACATATTTCAATCTATAATCAATAAAATTATGTATGTGAAACAGCAAGACCACAAAGAAGAGTAAATACTTAGATGCAATCATTGGACTGCTTCCATGATCTCTCAGAAAAGGTTAAAAAAAAGGAAGGATCTAAATTGACCCAGCTTTGTTTTAATTGTACTTTCCTGGGATGTTTCAGAGAGGTCTCTTTTATTTAAGGCAGTGCCCCATAATCTACCTGGTTTGAAGGCACAGGATTTGTTTATCCAAATACCCCAAACCATTACCTTATTTGTGGCTGTTTTTCCCCCTGGAAAATTGCCACAGAACAGCAGCTGATAGCTTAGACCATTGGCCACCACTTTAGAGTCACCGTGATTTAGGAACATTACAAACAAATATGGATGGAGTAATTTTAATAGTGATTGTAATGTTTTTTATATATTTTCAATGTGCATTTAATTTTAAATCTTTAACTTAATGTATGTTAACTGTTTGTTGTTCAAAGGCACTGAATAGTTGCCATATGTAAAGCCGCCTTGAGTCCCCTTCAGAGTAGAGAAAGGCAAGATACAAAGAGTTAATAAATAAATAAATAAATAAATAAATAAATACAATTAAAAAGAAAATCAATCCATATTCTATTCATTTTATTCTTATCTAATATTCAAAATGTTAACACCAGGCATGGTTTAATAACTGAAACAATACTGAACAACCTTCCACAAAAAGACAGAGGTTTACCTATCTAAAATCAAAGAACACTATCTTCAATATCAAATCAAAATTTCACAATACAGGTATGATAATGTTTTAAAACAAAATAACCTTCATTAAAGACACTGTCTCTTCTAAGGTATTTCTCCTGAAAGAAGTGAATCCAATCCCAGTCATTCTATCTCCCTGTGGATGTTACTGGGTTCATCATTAAATGCACCTGTTTCTTTTACAGCTACAAAAAACATCCTTCTCTAAAGTAATTCTTTTATCTAAAGCAACTATGCTTCAGAAATACTCAAGAGTTGTTTAAAGACCGAGTCTTCCACTGAAGTCATCATTAACATTTTTATCTGCCCTATATTTGGTAAAATTTTTGTAGAGAAGGACTATTTTCTATCATAGAATTATAGAGTTGGAAGGGACCTTGTGAGCCATCTAGTCCAACTCCTTATCAAGAAGCAGGAAATAACATTTAAATAACACACTGCTTAGAGACTCTTTAAATTGTGCTACTACAGTGGGGAACCTTTTCTTCACCACAGACCTCCTTTTGTGGCCACAGGCCCCCAAGACTTAACTCAAAATTTAAGGTACTAGACTGCATCAAATAATTATCTCAACTTTTCTCCTGAAGGTCCTCCAAGAAGGGGATACAAGCCAATCTGTTAATGCACATACTCCTATTATAAAATATTTTGATTATAACAATTTATATACATTTCTAATATTTGTATTAATACTAATAGTAGATCATTTTATTTATTTACCACATTTATATACCACCCTTCTCACCCCAAAGTGGACTCATTTAATTCTTTGTGGATCCCCTGTGATGACACTGCGACCCCCCAGGGGTCCCTGGACCCCAGATTGAGAACCACTGTGCTACTACATCTCCTTGTTACTTTTGATGAAGTATTTTAACAAACAATGCTATTCAAGGATAAAGATACTGTGTAGCAGTCTCCTATTCATTCCTGACAGGGAAGCCGTAGACTGAACTCTCTGGAATGTCCCAGGGCAGTGACTTTTCCCAGCTCTGCCCCCAAAGATAATCTAACAAATGATACTGAAGGATAACATTTCAGATCCTCCATGTGAAAAGAACACATTCTACCCAAATATCCAGAGTTAGTCTTAAGAGTGAAGTCAGATGATATAAATCTGTTGACATTCTCAACTAAAGCAATTCAAACTGAACTAGAGTTTGTTTTCATTACTAAGGCTCAAATGCTTTTTATGAAAAGGTATTATTTGCAATATTTTGAATGTGTTTGGCAAAATGGTTTTGTTTGAGAGTGACAGACATGTCTAGCTTTTGAAACTAACCCAAGAAATTAAATTTATTTGGAATCATAAATTATTTTCATAAAGTGCCAATGCTTGACCATGAATGCATGCCAAAGTGAGATGGAAACAGTACAGGAAAAGGTTGTGTGTGTGTCTGGGGGTCATGGGGCATAATATTTTTTTGAAGTTGAGAGCCTTGAGTTTCTAAGTAAAACAAAGCTAAACCCAGCAAGGTCAAGATAACACATTCTGATCTGCCACAGAGGCAGATCACTTCACCCCACAAACTGCCAAAGTGACGGATTAGAGGCAATGCTCACAGCCAAGAGCTGTACTAAAAGGATGTTTTGAATATTATAGCTCTATCTGATCAAAGTGTCACAAGCATGATGGGCACTGAATCACTGTTACTAAAAAAAAAAAAAAAACCTGCACTGGTATAACCTTATCCTGAAGCTTGGATCTTTGAGCAATAGAATAAGGCCGAACAGGGTATAGGGTTACAGCCTGTGCTGGACGGGGTCGCACTCCCCTTGAAGGCGCAGGTTCGCAGCTTGGGTGTGACCCTGGATTCATCTTTGAGCCTGGATCCCCAGGTTTCAGGGGTGACCAGGGGAGCATTTGCACAGCTTAGGCTCGTGCGCCAGCTGCGCCCGTACCTTGGGAAGTCTGACTTGGCCACGGTGGTACACGCTCTGGTCACATCCCGCCTTGACTACTGCAACGCCCTCTACGTGGGGCTGCCCTTGAAGACGGCCCGGAAGCTTCAGCTAGTCCAGCGCGCGGCAGCCATGTTACTAACAGGAGCGGGACGCAGGGAGCACACAACGCCCTTGTTGTTCCAGCTCCACTGGCTGCCGATCTGCTACCGGGCCCAATTCAAGGTGCTGGTGTTGGCCTACAAAGCCCTAAACGGTTCCGGCCCAAAATACCTTGCTGACCGCATCTCGGCCTATGAGCCCACGAGGACCTTGAGATCGTCTGGGGAGGCCCTGCTCTCGATCCCACCTGCATCACAGGCACGTTTGGCGGGGACGAGGGACAGGGCCTTCTCAGTGGTGGCCCCTCGGCTGTGGAACACCCTTCCCATGTGACATCAGACAGGCGCCCTCCCTTATGGCTTTCTGTAAGAGCCTAAAGACCTGGCTATTTGAGAAGGCATTTAACTGAGTGCTATATCAACTGGTAATGACGACAGGAACGGAATATGGACTATGAGATTGGTTATGATTCTAGGTTGTGACGATGCGGATTAGTTAGTGTATTTTAGATTAGTGTGTATTGTTGATGTGTTGATTTCTTATTGTGCTTTATTGTAAACTGTTTTTATATGTTGTACACCGCCGCGAGTCGCCCTAGGGCTGAGAGCGGCGGTCAACAAATGCAAAATAAATAAAATAAATAAATAAATAAATAAATAAATAAATAAATAAATAATAATAATATAGAATACAGCTCTTTAAAATTCAAAAAGCCTTAATTCTATGGATTTCAATTTCTCTTAACTTGGATATTTATTTATTTATTTAAAACATTTATATTCCGCCCTTCTCACCCCGAAGGGGACTCAGGGCGGAGCACAGCATTTACACGGCAAACATTCAATGCCAGGACACAAATTCACATACATTAAAATTAAAATACATTTATCAAAATATTAAAATACACCATTTAAAACCGTCCTAGTCATCCGCGTCAAAACTAATTGGCCTGGTCATCTTTTCCATTGCCGCTTTATTACCCTGTCCCGAAAGCTTTGTCCCACAGCCAGGTTTTTACCATCCTTCTAAAGGACAGGAGGGAGGGGGCTGACCTGATTTCACCAGGAAGGGACTTCCATAGCTGGGGAGAAATCACAGAGAAGGCCCTGTCTCTCATCCCTACCAATCGTGCCTGTGACAATGGTGGAATAAAAAGCAGGGCCTCCCCGGAGGATCTTAATTTCCGCGATGGTTCATAGGAGGAGATGCGTTCGGACAGGTAATTTGGGCCAGGACCGTTTAGGGCTTTATAGGCCAAAGCCAGCACTTTGAATTGTGCCCGGTAGCAAACTGGCAGCCAGTGGAGCTGGCGTAACATGGGAGTGGTATGCTCCCTGTATGCCGCCCCAGTTATTAACCTGGCTGCCTCTCGTTGGACTATTTGAAGCTTCCGAGCAGTCTTCAAAGGCAACCCCATGTAGAGTGCAGTAGTCTATCCTAGATGTAATGAGAGTGTGGACCACCGTGGCCAAGTCTGACTTCCCAAGGTAAGGGCGCAGCTGGCGCACAAGTTTTAATTGTGCGAACGCTCCCCTGGCCACCGCTGCAACCTGGGATTCCAGGCTTAGTGATGAATCCAGGAGAACTCCCAAGCTAATGAATACTTAAAATGAATATTTAAAATGAAATGTCCACTTCAGCATCACCTAGGAACAGAAGAGGAAAGAAAGAAAGAGAAAAGAGAGTATCAACCTAATACAGATGAGAGAATGTTGGGACTTGAAGGAAATGTAATTCCACAACGAACAGCTTCTTCGATTTTAAATGGAGGCCTGGAAGCATTTGGTCTTTCAGATAATTTAGACTACAGCTCCCCCAATCCTAAACCACTGGCTATGCTGGCTAGGACTTCTGGTAGTTGGGAGTTCAAAACTTTTGGGGCTGCATGCTTCCCATCTCTCTCCTAAATCTTTATTTGGTTTTGCTATCCACTGTTCAATAGCTGTAACCACCACAGACTAGATTATTAAGAAACAGAAAGAAAACAAATTCCAATATAAATGTGACAGCAGTGGGGAGTTTCAGACAGTCCACCTGGATCAGAATAATTCAACTCCTCCTGAGTTTGGTCAATTATGAGACCATGCTCACCGAAGTAAATGGAAAACAGAGGCTTGTACCCCTCTGGGCCAGTTGCTCGCCCTCTAGCCGCTGCTTTGCTAGCATCGCCGACACCAGCGTTGGCAGAGCAGAATGCTCCTCCTGCAGTTCCTTGGCTGCGCTGCTCTCTACCCCATAAAGCGGCTGCTCCATTCGCCGCTGTAACACATTTAAAGAAAATGTAAGATGCTTTGATGGAGGGGAAAGCCAATTTGGGGTGGAGAAAACAAGAAAACCAATCCATGCATCAATGAAAGAAGCAGCTTGGAAAAAGCTAGCAGAAGCAAGGCAGTCTGAATCTAGCTATAAAAAGTAATATTATTACAATATATATTCATGTATAAGTCTAGAAATTTTAATCAAAAATTCATCTCAAGAAACTGGGTTGACTTCGTCGATAACCAATAAGTTAATTCGTCCATATTCGTTATTTCCAATATTTTATTTTGCCAGTCTTCTCTTTGAGGTATTTCCTTTTGTCTCCAAGTCTTAGCATACACAATTCGGGCTGCGGTGGATAGGTAATTGAAGATTATATCCATATTTTGTTCTTCAAAATCAAGCATTCCAAGCAGAAAGAACTCCGGTTCCTTTTTTATCTGTACTTTTAGAATCTTTTATATGTTGTTGTGTATCATGTTCCAAAATTCTTTGGCTTTTGGACAGGACCACCAAGTATGGAAGAAAGTTCCTATATGCTGTTTGCATTTCCAACATTTATTAGAGGCATTTTTTATAAAATTTTGAATTTGTAATATATACCCTCTGTGAATCATTTTAAGTAAATTTTCTTTTAGGTTGTAGGAATAGGTATTTTTAATTTTTTGATTCCAGATTTTCTCCCACTGGTTCAGTTGTATTTGATGGCCTACATTTTGTGCCCACTTAATCATAGATTCTTTTATCAGGAACTCCAAAGAAGCATACAAACTGGGACTTAGTAAAAAATTATTTTAAACAACGGAAAATAGAGATCATCTTTTGAATGGAGTAAAACGTTGTAAGAAAAGAACTTAAAAAAGGAAGCTATTCTTAACATTATAGTTGTAAAAGTTTGCAAAAGATCTTCAGAGAATAGATGGAAGTCCTACCTCCCCACCCCCACCCCCACCCCCCATGTTCTTCTGGGTGGGACCTTACTTATTTTTCATTACAGAAACTAGTGAGTTTCTTTCCCCCCCCCCGCTTTTTATTTATATATATATATAGATATACACAACTTGTAATTTTACATCTCAGCTCTTTTCCTACTTTTCTATCTTCTTTACAATATTCCCCCACTTTACATGTAATTCTATATTATGTCAATAAAAATCAATATACAAAAAAAGAAAAAGAAAAAAAAGAAACTGGGTTGACTTGGGTCAATGTAATTCCTGTACCTTAACTTTATCAAAAAAAGAAAGAAAGAAAGAAAGAAAGAAAGAAAGAAAGAAAAAGAAGCCATCTCCTTCTCTGAATTCTCTGAATAGAATGACAAAAGGCAAGAGCTCAGTCTGTCCCAGAAGAACCTAAATCAAGCACTGACTTCCTCTACTCTCTCCATTGCAACGTTGCTTCTGGCTTTTTAAAAATATCTGGGCAGGAAAATGGTTATGACAGTCACGGCCTGAGGTGGCACTGGCCTCTTTCCATCTCCGCAGAATAACCTTCAACTTATCCATGACTCACAACAAGTTCCACAATTTTGGCTCCAAAATCTGTCCTTGAGTAATACACGAGGTCAACTTATACACAAGTATATATGATTTCAGAAAGCTCTTTTCTTCCAAAGACAGATGAAATTTTTTTCATATCTTTGCACCTTTGGGGATGTGATAAAAATATGGTGTAGCAGCAAACCTTATCTGAGACTGCTGTTCTTTTGGTGTGCTTTTGAGGGAAAAACCTTTGTTCCAGTGTCAAAATGAAAGTACCGTTAAGATGTTTCTCTTCATGTTCAACTGAAATCTACTCTCTGAATAGATTTTGTCATGTTTGCTGAAACAGCACAAAGTAAGACTTTTAATGTATTTGAAGAATGCTATCTTATTTTTAATCTGCATCTTAACTTTGTGTATCTTGCATTTTAACAGTGTTTTATCTCTTTGTTTTAACAATCTTGTACCCTGCCTCAAGCTGGGTAATAAATGTGTTGTTGTTGTTGTTATTATTATTATTATTATTATTATTATTATTATTATTATTATTAGAAACACAACAAGATAAGTCCATAGCAGACACTCTGCTGACTGTTGTATTGGATCACACGTTGGACACTTCCCAAGTGTCTAGGACTGTATGATGTATTGTTGTTGTTGTTGTTGTTGTTGTTGTTGTTGTTGTTGTTATTATTATTATTATTATTATTATTATTATTATCCTGTCACCACTGTCTCTTCTCTAGGCTAAGTATACATTGAAAATGAGTCATGAGAGGACAGGGGTTACAATAAGACAGTTCTACACCATACTGTTTAAACATAGTTTATCTATCCCGGATACACACCTACAACATGGTTCTTCCTCACCATCATTACTTTGTCTGTATTTAGAAAAAAAAACCAACAGTGCCAAGTAAAGCACTGTTTTTTTTAAAAATGGAGGGTTGATTGTCATCTTTTATTTTCTTTTGAATTTCTCTGTTTAAGTTTCCTTGCATTTCTTGCTGGAGCATTAACATGAATAATCAAACTCACAAGAATGAAACATATTTAGAACACTGCCTGTTCTGTTCTATTCCCACTTCTGACTTGATCTAGCAAACTCTCACAAGAACTGGAAAGAGATATAGAGAAACCTTTGCATTAACTATCAAGGATGTCCTATCTCTCTGTAACAGATTGATAGTACAACCCAGGACCTTGAACCTGCCAGAGTATTTAGATGGATAGACTGGCTTATTGACAATACTATGCTTTGCAGAAATTAGATGTGCAGCATGAGGATGTGATGAATTATCCTTATCATACTATACCATGAATAGTGGTCTATTCCACTTTAACTGCCATTGCAATTTCCTATGGAATCCTGGCATTTGCAGTTGGGTGACAATTAGAATTCTCAGTCAGAAAGCTTGTGGGCTTCACTATCATACAAATCCCAGAACTCCTGGTAGTTAAAGTGAAATATAGAACTATAATAGTACAGTGTAACAAGAAAACAAGGTTCTTTAGTCTTCCTGACTGAACAAACTGTAAAATATATTTTCAGCACTTTTAAGGAATTTGAAAAGTATAGACAGAGATAGACTGACAAATAAGAATTGTTTTAGTGACCAAGCTGCAGAAAGCTTATGAAGATTGTAGTCAATTGCTTTTTCTAGGATGGATAAGTTCCCTATAGGTCTTGTTGCCTTAAAAAAAACAGCACTTGCAAATTTGGGACATTTATTTGTATCAGTGTTCCAAGGTCTTACTAAGTAAAAATCTAAGACGGCTAGATAATATGGCCAAAATTAAGAATAGCGATAATAAAAGGACGTACCAAGGCTGATGCTCTTTAAAATGCAGTAATAATAATGATGATGATGATGCTTTATTTATAACCCATCCTATCTCCTCAAATCATTGCACCTTCCAACAAACTTTCAACTAGACCAGTGGTTCTTAACCTGTGGGCCGCGGATGAAAATCTGGTCCGCAAGACTCCATCCACTTCATTTATTTATTTATTTATTTATTTTTCCCACTCCTTTCGCACCGCCTGCCACTCCTTCCCTGTCGCTGACCATGGCATATCTTCTGTATCAGAAACTAGAGCTGATGTGGTTTAACCAATGCAATTTTCTGAATCCAAACCGAATATAAAGTTGACCAAAAATGGATTCGTGAAACGTGTGTGTGTGTGTATGTGCGTGTGGGTATACACACACACACACATCATTCTCTTTCTTTTCCCTTCTTCTATTTAATTTTTACCTATCTATCATTTTTTTTCTTTTAATATATTATTGTCAAAAAATTCAATAAAAATTATATTAAAAAAACAAAACCAAAAACTGATTCGTAACGCTTTTGGTACAAAAGTTAGAAAGCAGTTCCTGGTCAGGTGGTCCCTGGTCAATAAAAGGTTGGCAACCACTGAACTAGATCTAACATTTCTATAACAATAGTTCTTGCTACATCTTATTATAGTCATACTGCATTTAATGAAATCTCTGAGAATGAAGCTTCTTTTTACAAAACCTCTCCAATCCCCCTTTCTCTCCTCGTTTTCTTTGCCTAGCTGCAAGGTGTTTTTACAGCACTAAAATAAGGAAGATGGAGAAAAAAAGCTGGAAAAACAAACTTTCCATGTCAGGTTTCAGCATATGTCTGTACTAAACAGTGCAATAAAATTTGAGCATTGAAAAGAATGAAATTCTACTCTAGCTGAGCCTATACAGGTGGGCGTGCCAGCCTAAAACAGGCAAGGTAACAGCATCTGCCTCCAGAACCCATTAAATAGCATATATGAACAGCAAAATAATAATTAAAAGAGAGAGAGAGAGAAAAGGGGAGAGCAATTAAGATTGCCTCACCAGCCAATCTCAGTATGCTAAAAAAAGATCTGTTGAGTATGGACACCAAAACTGAATCACAAGGAAAGCAGATGCTGATAGAAGCATGTGGATATATTTTGGAAGACAACTTCAGATAGTATTTAGGTTCAAAATGTCTTTACTTATGAAACATTTAGCTGAAGTGTCTGTTTGATTTCACATGCTGTTTGAATAAAACATCTCCTGCAAAATACTGAGCTATTCTTTTTGTGGTGTAGGGACCTATTTCTATTTCTTTCTGTTATGTCTGCCTCTGATATTAATTTTTATGTTAAAGTAATACCCTGTAACACATTTACTGCATTAACTGAGGTACAGCTTTGCAAGCCTATGCCCTTGTGCACTATCGACCACCTAGTTTCACACACGTAGATAGTATTCACAAATGTGTTTGATAGCAAAGAAAACACATTATGGCAGCTGTAGGCAACCATGGTGCTCCAGAAGCTAATATTTGCTATTATATATTCGAGCTCACTGTGAGAAATGTTGTAATTAGAAGAGAAGCTGCTACCTATTTAAAAGGTGCATTCACATTCATAGAGGCTTTTATGTAAGTCAATTTATCCTTTGGGATATCACAAGAAGGTAAGTCTGGGGAGTCTTGATCTCGTCTGGCAAGCGTTGAGATCCAGGTTCCATCACCTCATACTGGAAGACATACACTTTGCCTAGAGCATCTGAACCACTGCTTATGTTTCTAAGCTTTGCTCAGCAGCTAAGAGCCAAAAGCATGTGCTGGAAAAGCAAATACTGTATTTCTTCAATTCTAAGATGCCATTTTTTCCTATATACTACTATTACTACTACTACTACTACTACTACTACTACTACTACTACTTTATTTGTATTCCGCCCTATCTACCCGGAAGGACTCAGGGCGGATTTCAAACATAAAAGGCGAACATCCAATGCCTGAATATAACAATACATCCATAGTAACAAAATTTAGCAACCCAACATATAAATGCAAATTATGACTTAACAACTAAAATTAAATTAAAAATGAAGCCTGTTATATCAGACGTATGACAAAACATCAAAATAAACATTTCTAAAAATGGGGTGCATCTTAGAATCGCAATTATCTCTTATGTATTTGTGGTGGTTGTGGTGGTATTGAAATTAGGGTGCATCTTACAATTGATGGTGTCTTAGAATTGAAGAAATACGGTATAAATAAATAAGCAAAGACATTTTATGATGCAACATTGTTCACACAGAGACCACAGGCTCTCCTTCAGGTAAATGCTTACAGGTAACGGATTGGATAAGGAATGCTGTGGTGATGAGCGTGCAACAGGCGGTACGCTTCTTCCAGGACTCGTTCCTGGACCACTTCCCCCAGCAAACTAGGAAAAGAGATGGGAGAGAAAGTAAATAAATCCTTCTGACTGAATGTACACAAAGAGGTAATCAAATAACTTATTTTCTCTTAGCTTACCTCAAAATAATCACTAATTTTGTGTCCCCTTGCAGTGATTTTGCCTGGAAAAAAACAACAAAGTTACCAGTCATGTCACACTAAAACAATCTCAAATATTTGAATAAGCTAAAGAGTCAAATTATTTGTTCAAAACTGTTTGAAAGGAATTGAAAATTGTTGAGTATGCCTGCTTAATTTAAACGAAGAGTGAGGAAGTCCACCCTGTGTGCTTAATCCTCCGATGGCCTTTCCCCAGATCGTCCTAATAAAAATAAAAATCAGGTGATTTTTGATCCCTCAACCCTCCCAAAACACTGCATGCCTTAAAAACAACAAAAAAAGGAAGAAAAATCAACCAAAAAAAGAAATGAAAACCAATAGGGCACAACTTCCTATTGTGCAAGTGTGGCTTCCCTCCTTTGTAGTTGCCCACCTGTTTTAGAAGAATCGTACGTCTCAAGGATTCATACACAATAGTATTTTAGACTTCTTTCAGGTATTACTAATTATAGTCATCATGAAGAATGTGAAATCTACATAATTCATCCCACCTTTAGTGGGGTCTATGAATAGTTTCTGTAGACAAGGATCAGTTTTAAAGGAAGCTCACAGTTCTGAGTGATCTGCCACTTGTTATAGTAGGGTACCTTGAAGTGTTTTCCCACTTATTTCAACCTGTTGGAAGAATCTGACAGTTGGATGCATTTACTGCATTTAAAACCTTAAAGACCAATCTCTTTCAGCATGCCCATGAGATAATCTTTAAAGAGAGGAGGATACAAATTAAATATTTGTATTGTAATCATCATAATCTTATCATAGGGGTTTATTGGCAAGATTTGTTCAGGGGGCGTTTGCCATTGCCTTCCTTTGAAAAGAGGACTTGCTCGAGGTCACTTATTGGGTTTCCATGTTTGAAAGAAAGGTTGATGCAGGCAGTCCCCAAGTTATGAACAAGACAGGTTCTGTAAGTTTCTTCTTCCGTTAAATTTGTATGCAAATTGGAATAGTTACATTATAAGTGTAATTTCATCTCTCTCTCTCTCTCTCGATAGACAGATAGATAGCCTAGGGAAGGGTTAACACCCCTATGGTATTTGTTTAGCTGTCTGTGCCCATTCAGAAGATTTCATCTTACTTTCTGTCCCTGTGATAACTGGATTTTAAAAATATAGGTTTGTTGCGGAAACAAAGATTGGCGAGAAAGCTTCAGCGGAGACACCTTTTCCTTATGATAACTCTTTCAAGAGTGAATTTCTCTTCAGAGGGGTACATTTCTCTCACTTTCTGTTTTCTCATCCCCGTTCTTAACTATCTGTAAGTTGGATGTTTGCAATTTGGGGACTGCCTCTACTGGATGAATATGGCCCAGACTGTATTTACTTCTAATTTAACATTTTGCACAATGCTGCTTTCGACAAGAGATGAAAGACTACTTCATTATATGTGTTCTACATGTACATGCTGAAGGGTATAAATCATCTTGAAAATTACATGACAGATGTGCTATCAGTTCACATTTTGTTGTATAAGTGCTGGAAAGCCAGATACAGAGCATGAAAAGTTATTTTTGGATTCAAACTTTCAGAAATCCTCTGCCAGAGTGTACATTTATTCCAGTTCTGGGACGGGACTGACTGGAATTTCCAGCTTTTCCAAACTCTGAGAAGACCCTAATATGGTATGCACATACAGAGAAAAAAAAGGAAGATGAGTGTCACAATAAGCATACTGCAGGACTAAAATCTTTTTTCTTAAAATGGGGACAACAAAAGTCTCTGGAGGAAAGGTTATTTTTCAAAGTCTAAGAGACCATGTTGCCCAACACTTCCTCTAAGCCAGTGATTCTCAACCTGTGGGTCGTCAGGTAGCCTACAATTCCCAGTAATCCTAGCCAGTTTATCAGCTGTTAGTATTTCTGGGAGTTGAAGGCCAAAACATCTGGGGACCCACAGGTTGAGAACCACTGCTCTAAGCAAATGAGACTCAGTACTTTTTGGAAAACCTAATTAGAGAGCCTACCTTGACTAGTTTCAAAGGGTTCTCCTTTCCTCTTCCTGCTGCGCTGGTCATTCTGTTTTTTTTCAGGAGTCTTATAAAGAAGAGGACAAAAAAAAAAAAATCCCAAATCAATATTTCCCAGAAATCCCAGTATTTAAGAACAATGTTAATAAAAATATGTTTATCTGCAAAGTTTCAACATGTTTTTTAAAAAATATTGTTAACAAGAGGCTTCCTCATTTCCCTATTTCTACTCTGGAGCCACTGAGTCTCTCTAACATCAAGTATTACAGCAAAATATTTAATTACATGTACCCAATAGTCTACTGTGTAGGTCTAGAAATTTTAGTCAAAATACCTGCACACAAAAAAATGAACTGGTTTATCCACGGGTCAATGTGAGTATTATACCTAATCTCTTATCAAAAAAGGTACTATCCCCTTCTCTGAGTAGGCTGGGAAAAGGTGAGAGTTCGGGCCATCCTTGGGTGAACCTATAAGAAACCCTGACATTCCCACCCCAGCACACACACTTCTATGCTGTGGCTCTGCTTCTAGCTTTTTTTTTTAATGCCTGGAGAGGGAAATGGTATTGATGGCCATTATGATGTGACCTTACCATAGGTCACATCAAAATTCCAAATTTTGGCCCCAACACCTACCCTCGACTTATATATGAAATTGCCTAATACACTAGCCAAAACTGTGGCAATATACAAATAGTTCAGATCACCAATAAATTATCTAATCATTAAAGAGCTTATTATCATTAATAAAAATTGATAATTTGATTTGCTACAGTGAAGAATTAAGCACACTTTTGTCCTCCTGTAAAGGATCATCTGTTTCATACAGATGCAAGAGTATGACAATCTTGTGGTCTTAACAACTGTAATTTTGTCTACAATTCAAAATAGCATAAGATGCAAGGTTATGCAACTAATGAAGCAAAAGGTCTGTCAAAGAGTAAGCTTTCCTGTAAACTGGTTTTCACTAGGTGAACAAGTCACACAACTCCACTTAGATTCATTATTTTCTAATGAAAGCAGGAAAATCTCTCTCTCCCATGGGTTCTACTGTATCCTCAAGAAGACAAGCTCAAGATTGTTTAGTTGTCAAGGAAGCTTAAGTCTCAGTTACCTCCAACTCCTTGTCACTTAGAGAACCCACACTGCACAAACTCTGATTGGAAGATTCACTGTTCAAGGGGCCCTGGTACAAAAGGAAAAGAATAAATGTTACAAGCAAATTATATCCCTTAAAGTAACTACATACATGACAGTATTTATCCACCAGTAAAGCTTTTCTATAGCTATGTACTGAAAAAGAATCAGCCTATAAGCCTCAGAGATGAACAATTATAGCCCACTTCAGTGCTTTTGCACTTTAATTCTAGATAAAAGTGTCCAGACCTATGCTAGTACATTCTGTCAACATGAAGGAAATCTTTCTGTCACCTCACAAGAATTGGAATTCTCTGTCTTACAATCTCACAGGGATGCAACTATCTTGGGAAAACTATGTACTTTCATCCCTGGACTGTCATGGCAGTAGACATACATTCACATTTGAAAACAGAATTGCATGCATCAAAATACTGTCACATATTATATTCTCAAACTAATTGTTATTTGTACATTCATGGAATGCTTCTTGGCTGTGATCACACAGCAGAGTCCATAGTTAAATAATCTGAATGCATTAAACATTTAAAATGCCCTCCAGGTTGCATATGAACATTTAGAACATACAGGAGTAGTCTGACCTGAAATCTTTTAGGTCACAATCCGTCTCAGGCCTTTGTAATAATGTCCAAATGCATTATTGAGTTTTAAAACCTTATTTTCAAACAACACCCCAACCTTTACATTATGCATCTAGTCTTATAATGCTTTCTAACTTTCAAAAACCACTGATGATGCAGCCAAGAATGGTTCTGTTTCAAGAAGGTAAAATGCCCAAGTCCCTTTTTGGAACTCATTGCACTGATCCCTGGATAACAACCAACGCTTCTAGTGATGTTTATTGACCAGGGTTGGGGAACCTACAGACCAACTCCTATTATCCCAGAACACTGGCTGAGAGCATCTGGAGGTTCACATGTTCCATATCCCTGGCCTGGATAAAACCATGAATGGCCTCTTCTGTTTATGCAGCCAAGTCCTATCAGATCTTCATTTGAGCCTGTTTGTGCTCCCACGTCTTCTGCAGCACTTCAAGTCTCAACACTTTTTTCACAATCATTGACAAAATACATTTAAATGATAAGAATATCAACCTGTTAAAATGCACATGGTGGAGAAATTACACTTAGTTTGCATCCAAGGACCAAAGTATTTTCTTATGAAGTCCAAAGGGTCTATTTTTAATACAAAAACTAGACGTTTCTATGAAATTTAATACTACTGACCACTGTTGGTGATGTAACTGTAGGAAAACAAATATGATGCACATTTTGAAAAGAACTTTCCACATTTAATCTTCATAGTGAGATGCTATAGTGTTTCAAATGACATGCAGGACAGAGTGTCTAGACCAAAAGCCTTCAACAAGGTAGCAATCTCCCAATGCTGTGCCCTACACTGACACAATCACTGGCATTTTTGGCCACATCTACAGTGCCATATAAAATTCAGATTATCTGGTTTGAAATGGATTAAATTAGTCTACACTGCTATATAATCAAGTTCAAACCAGATAATGTAGATTTTATATGGCAGTGTAGATGAGACCTTTGACGGGGACTCCAGGGAACTATATGCTGGAAAGTCAAATTTGTAGCAACTATCAGTTAAAAATACATTATTTGTTACCAGCTCTATAACTGCATGTGGCAAACTTTAGGTATGAGGAAGTTTACAAATCACCAAGGATATACTCACTAGGCCTGTGCGATCAATAAAAAAAGTTACAATACTCATTACTAAATTAGTGTGGGATTGTTTCTAAAGTGTTTCTAAAACGTTCTTATGGTAACTATAAGGATATAATGAAATATTTGTTACTTTTATTACTTTTTCGTTATGTAATTGTGCAAGTGGGGAAGCTTCTGAGGCTCCTTTCTCCCTCATTTTAGATCTATCGAGATGAAACTTGCTACAACAGTAGAACACATTTACCACTGTTACCTGTCCCCAAGTTTCAGAACATTTCACACATCCACTAATTTTTGGAATTTTTAAAAAGTTTTTTTATGAACAACATTTAAAAAAAACTATAAAAGCTATCTCTTTGAGTTTTTATTTTCAATATGACACAACATAACCAGGGCATCATTCCCCCCAAGTTTCAGAAATATTTGTACATCCACAGATTTTTAGGGAATTTTAACCAACATAAACTTAACTGTCAGGGGTGATTTGAATGCAATATTCCTGCTTCTTGGCAGGGGGTTGGACTGGATGGCCCATGAGGTCTCTTCCAACTCTTTGATTCTATGATTCTATTTCACTGGAAGACCCCAGTGGCCATCCAGTCCAACCCCCTTCTGCCAGACAGGAAAAGCACAGTCAACGTACTTTCAATAGATCCAGCCTTTGAAATAATAATAGTCATAACAGGGTTCGTTCAACTCCCAACAATCCCCTTTTATCTCGAAATCCCTTTAGAGAAGGAACACAAAAACATTCAGGGAGGAGGAGGCAGTAAGCAGAATTCTGAGAAATGCAGTTTGGGAAGGCAAAGACTCTTGTGCCAGAGAATTCCAAAGGCCCTACCGTAAACTACATTTCTTATAGTTCTGCTCCCTTCCTGCATTAAAGCCTCAATGTGATGGCCTCTGCTTGTCTCTTCCTGGGCTCACCATGTGCTGGAGGGGCTTCTTCCTTGCTCGGCCATTCAGCCAGACATCCTTCCCTCCCACCAGCACCAGGCCCCCCTCGATGCCCATTTGGGAAATAAGTGGGGCTTCTCCCTCCACTCCAGCTTCACCACCGTCCTCAGGGCTCTTTAGGGGAACCAAACCCAGCCCTTTTGAGGGAGAAGTGGTGCCCGAGACGGAGACTTGGATCCATTAACAAGACTTACATAACTCTTCCAAAAGTCATAGGTCAGTGTTTTGAATCTTAAGCTTTTTGCATGGGCGCCCCTCGCATTTCTTAATATTGAGTCATATGTACAAATCTTACAAAATAGAAATGGCAAACGAGGCACAAACAAAATTTTGCACAGCCCTAATACTGACACATGAATCAGATCATGCAGGGAAGATGCACCAAGGTTGACAGGACTACTCATGAACATAAATTGCTACGTGTTTCATTACAATCTTACCAAATCGGCATATTCAACGTTACCTTTCCCCAAAATCTTAACTGCTCTGCCTAGAAAGCCTCCATCACCAAAGGCATTGTTTTCCTCAGATTACAGCACATGACATAGTGGACATCTTTAAATACAGCACTACTTCATAGCTGACATTATCTCCACAAAGAGTTGGGAAGAACTGAAAAGTCATTATTTCAGGCTGACCTTGATAGTTTGGAGACTGAAATCTCCTGGGAAGCCAAACTGAAGAAATGTCACAGCACTATATTTAGGGCATATATTTCTAATTGATTGCACGGAAAGTGCAAATAAATTGGCCAAAATAATAATGTTTTGCATCCATCACAGATATTTTTGATAGTATCATCAATCAAAACAAGGAGCCCCCGGTGTCACAGTGGGTTAAATCCCTGTGCCAGCAGGACTGAAGACCAACAAGTCGCAGGTTCGAATCCGGGGAGAGCGCAGATGAGCTCCCTCTATCAGCTCCAGCTCCTCATGAGGGGACATGAGAGAAGCCTCCCACAGGGATGATAAAACACCAAAACAAAACAAAACAAAAAAAACCAACAACAACATCCTGGCATCCCAGATGCAAAAATTTGCAGACGGCAAATTCTTTCACACCAGAAGCGACTTGCAGTTTCTCAAGTCGCTCCTGACACGAGAAAAAAAATCAACCAAGACACAGTGCCAAGTTTGAAAGGGATATCCAAAATATTACATGTATTGCTTGTGAAATACTGTCATCAATCATAGGATTTGCCTACCCCACAAAATCTAACTTCTTTTAAAGAAGATGTCTGATGAACTTCTCAAATTGGATAAGTTCCTCAGACAACCATTAGAAATACTGACCCACAAATAGACCTTCTGGACACTACTGGGCTTTATATCTTTAATGCAAATTCTAAAGAATTACTATTTTATCTTATACTGGTCACCTGGGTTTAGCTATGAAATTACTTTTAGTAAAGCATTTATTAGATTTGCACTTTCAAATACATGCTATAAAACAGAACATTGGTTTGATGTAAGAGGAAATTATCTTTCTATCATCAGAGATCTGAGTTATAAGCCACCAGCTGTGGTTGGTAAAACCACAGGAAAGGTAATTTTGCCTCTAGGTATCTGATAACATATTGATAGCAATATGATACTTACCTGTATTATACACAGGTAAAATTTTGATTATATTTCCTTGGGGTTTGTAGAGTAATTGATATAAATGGCTATAACATTCAACAATGTTCCTGTTTGGAGCCAGAATGATTAAATACTTGAAGATAATTGGTTATGTTTGCAGCTTCCTGTCTATAAGGGCCAGACAGCTTTTTAAAAATATAAAGAGCCTTTTTTGTGGGCAGCTATGAAGACTGAGAAAACAGGATATTGTCATGTCTGCATTTTTTCTGCCTGTTTTGGAGTGCTTGTGCCTCTAAAGTGTTTTGTACTAACTTTATAAATCTTGTTAACTTACTGGATGTCTACGGCCTCATTACAAAGACAAAATACTATGTTCTGTAATTTTTATACAATAGCTTGAACATCTCGCATTTATTTATTCCCTTATTGCTATTGCCCTTGTTTGGTGCCAACTACATCCTATTCATTTCTATGATCATAACAATATGATATCTTATGGTTCCCTTACTAAGGTGGAATGCAATAGGAATTTTAAACATTCTGACAAGGTTATTAGAACAAAGAAACAGAAGTCAAACAAAGACTAACAAATGCCACTTGGGAGATGATGCACTTGGGCAATGAGGTCCCCAGGAGAATTTAGTGCACCCCAAACTCTTATGATGAGTGGTGGCTGTATAAATAGCAAAATAACAATAATAATACAAGTAAGATGCTGCTCTTGAGTAGTTTTGACACATCGATTTAAGGAACAATTAGTGTCACAACAAAAGGTACTTTTATGTTGATTTGGCTTTGTACTTTGCAGGACAGTAGTGATTGGTGTATGCTGAAATGTTATCCTATATATGTGAAGGGAAGTAAGGCAAGGCTGGCTATTGCTTGCTAATCACAGCTCAGGGAATATTATGAAGCGGGGCTACAGGGAAAAAGGATACAAAACTGAGGTTTGTTCTGACAGAAGAGTGATAGAGCAAAGATGAGATAGGGAACAACTGTAATGAAGATAGACCAGGCTGCTGGTCAAAGAAGTGAATAAGGTTGTGGGAGCTGTGTTCAGGGGTTGATTGATTTTGATGCAACTGTACACATTCAGCCTTCCACATTTGCAGGTTTAACTTTTTGCAAATTTGATCAATATGCTCTATTTAGGAACTTCTAACTCCTCCAGCATGATGCTGTAGTCAGGATTCAGTGGATCATTTGCTGGATGACTTACAAATATCTAGAGACGTATTCACAGAATCATAAAATTATAGAGCTGGAAGAGACCACATGGGCCACCCAGTCCAATCCCAACGATGCAGGAAAAGTACAATCAAAGTTCCCCAGATAGATGGCCATTCAGCTTCTGTTTAAAACGAAGGCGCTTATACTACACTCCAAGGCAGAGAGTTCCACTGCTGTACAGCTTTTATAGTCAGGAAGTTCTTCCTAATGTTCAGGTGGAACCCACTGTTCCAAGTTCTAGCAGAAAACAAGCGTGCCCCTTCTTCCTTATAATATCATTTCAAATATTTAAACATGTTTCCTCTATTCTTTAGGTCAACCAGAGTGACCTTTCAGCAGAAGTTATAAATAGAGTCATATTGGAGGACCAAGAGATTCTTAGTGAAAACACTTCTCTATGCATCTATATGTAGGTCCTTCAGCATTATTCTATGGTCAACTTCCTAAGCCAAGCAAAAGAGAATGGACCTACTGTATTACTAAGCTTCTACTTCTTTAATATTTTTGCAATTGCAGTTGGCTATTCCTACTATGTTTGATAGAGGGTCTGGTTACACAGCGAGCCCATGGAACAACACATCCAGTAGTCCAAACAGGGAACACCTCAAGGCACACACACTCAATCCATGAAGGGATTAAGAAGAGCAAGGAGAGTGACAGGAGCCCAAGGGTTGGAATTGCAGGATCAGTCTTGAGAGGGGATTCTGTCACAATACTGTTGTTCTGAATCAACCAATATTTCAATCTGTAATGATCTAGCCGTATTCAAAACTTGGATTATTTTCTTCCAATCTTTAAGTGAAGCAACCTAGACCTTTTGTTACACTGCTAATTATTAGTTCAAAAGAACCAAGTCAGTGGAACAGCATAAGACATTTCTGCTCCCAATGAAAATAGTATGCATAATTTCTGTTATTGTGATTAATTCCATACAGGCTTACTGTAACCCAGTTGGTTGCAATGCAGGCCACCCCTGAGGATCTTTAATTCCTTGAAACGTGAAATTAAATAGGATGCAAATGTACTAAAGCCACAAGAGAACCTTTAGAATCATGCCTCCAGAGAATTTTCTTAATTCATCAATGATTTCTATCACATTCAATCTAAAAACACACAATCTAAAAATGATTCTTAGATCATTAACTATGCTAAATATAGTTGCATACATAAGCTAGCTTTAGCAAGCATCCCAAAAGTTATGCTGGTTACTAATCAGATAAAGTCTGCAATGCCTTTTAAAAATCAAATTACAACATTTGCACATCACTGACAAATTAATATTGTTAATAGTATCATGGACCAGATGCAGTCTCTTGAATAAGACAAGTTTCAGATTACTTTAATCAGAGTTGATATTTGGCTTAGACACTCAAACTACTTTGGCCAGTCAGCTAAAGAATGTTTATCAGAAGATATAAAAAAAGGAATGAAATTCTGAAGAATCACCTTGATTTCTTGGCAACTTTTGACAGCACTGATCACAGTATCATTCTGGAATAGGGCTGGGCGGTTTTGTTTCGTTAATTCGTAATTAGTTAATAATTCGTTAATTTTTTCAATTACGAAACGATAACGAACCATTCTGGAGCAATTATTTAAAAAAACGAATTTTCAAAAACGTTCTGTAAATGCTTCGCATTTCGATATTGTATTCGTTTCGTTATTGTTTTGAGGTCGTTTCGTTATTATTTCCGCATGTCTGGGCCAGTTTTATGGTTTAATTAGTGAAAAAAAAAATAATATCACACCAACAGTCAACAACAGAGGGAGAGGGAAGCTTCAGAAGGTTTTGGAGGTTTTTTAGCGTATTTCGTGGTTGTGTCCGCCATTAACGAATCGATTCGTTATTGGTTTGGAAATCGATTCGTTAATTTTTTTACCATTTACGAAATTTCGTAAATATCGAACTTTTTAAAAGGAAAATTTTGTAATTATTTTAAATATCGAAACAAAAAAACCCCCCAAATACAAATCGATTTTAGAAACAAATTTTTCCGTTGTTACCCAGGCCTATTCTGGAATAGCTGACAGAGAGCGGTTTCTAACAAAATCTTGCAGAATTGCAAACGACAGAAAAACCAGAATGCTGTATTTAGGCGAGTTGGCTGTGGGGAAACTACTTTGCTGGGTCTTTAGTTAGATTTCTATAGCTCTGTTCTGAAGTTGTTTCTGGGCATATCTGTTCATTTTTACTTCAGGATCTCAGAGTCTTCTATCTTATCCCTCATGCTGATAAAGAAAACTGCTGAGTGAAGTGATCCAGTGGTTCAAAGTGCAATGTCACCTACATCATGATGACATGCAACTCTAATATTTCTCTTTGTTCAGAAATAGCTAAGGACCTGAATGTAATAGATAGATATTTGTTCAATGCAAATGACCAGATAAAAGTTATGTAAACTACAATGGGGTGATCTTGGCACATGAAGTTCAACATGCCTTAAAATCTTGGTATCAGACAAACATATTAATCGCACAGCAATGACCATATATACTTGAGTATAAGCCGGCCCGAATATAAGCCAAGGCACCTAATTTTACCACAAAAACTAGGAAAACAGATTGACTCGAGCATAAGCCAAGGGTGGGAAATGCAGCAGCTACTGGTAAATTTCAAAATAAAAAATAGATACCAAAAAAATAAATTAATTGAGACGCCAGTTGGTTAATTTTTTTTGAATATTTACATAAAACTGTAATTTAAGATAAGACTTCCCAACTCTGATTAAACCATTATTCTAACCTTTCTCAATGTAAATGTGTAAATAATAAATTTAATATTAATAATAGTAACAGAGTAAAATGATAAATGTAATAATAATAACAACAGACTAAAATAATAAATAACTTTGACTCAAGTATAAACCGAGGGGGGACTTTTTCAGCTTAAAAAAGGGCTGAAAAACTAGGCTTATAGTCGAGTATATACAGTAATAGAGAAGACTTTCCAATAATAGTGTCCTACACATGGATCATCTTTTCAGCACTAGGTTAAGACTTTGCTTTCCTAGTAGGATCCATTTAGCATAGAAGGTATTATGACAGTTTTATATTGGTTTTTGTATTGCAATTTAGATTTAGCATGAGAGTATACTATTGCCTTGTTTTAAAACATTTAACTCCCACATGTCATGTTTTTGAAGTTTCTACTTTCAAGTGCTTTATCGGCCATTTAAGCAAGTTTGTTTTCCTACCTCACTTCTCAATTTGTAAAATAGGTAGTCAATGTTTTGCAACCTTATAATTTGCTACCCACGTCAAAGAAGCAGTAATCACAATGATGAGAACACAGGTAGCACACAATTTTTCTTCTAAATTCAGAGCTAGCAGAAGTGCTTCTTGCTGCTGTCTGTATTTCCTAGATCTTTATAAAATCACAAGAATTTAAAATTACAATGAAAGACAAATCAACCACTTACATCTTTGGAAATATGGCTTCCAAATCTTGATCTCGCAAAAGGCAACTGTAGATTTTAAAGTTCAACATACCACACATCCTTCAGATATAACTATTGTATGCTTTATTCATGATACACATGCTTGAAAAATTCTAATCCCTCTTAGACAATAGAGGTCAATACACAAATAATTACATTTCACCCTACCTAGCACAAATATGTCATTTTTTGTCCAGTCTCAGCTGTATATCCTAAAAACAACTGCAAAATAAATAAAGAGTACTGCTATATCAGGTTCTACTATTTTTAGATATATTGGAAATGTTTATTCACAAATACATATATTTTTGTAAACACTGTGCAGAATTACAAAGAAAATATGAATGTGATTATGATCATGACAAACACAATTAAGTGAATGAATTGAATATAATCAAATACAGGAGAATACGGATAGAAAATGAAAGTTAAGAGAGGTAGGAACTCTGGAATGCGAAACCAAAATGTAATATACCAAGAAAATTAAATATTTTTTTTTAAAAATGGGCCCAGAATTTTTTATTTTCTTTTAAGAGATGAAAAAGCAGGATATAAATAAATTAATAAAATAACTTCAAACCATCAAGAGAATCCAAAGAAGTGCTGAACTGTATTCAATGTGGAATATACAAACGAATCTTAGCTATTAAAATCTAATTGATTAGAACATAAACTACAGGACTTTTAAGATTACGTAACTTTTCAACCAAGTTGAACACTCAGTTGACTGAAAGAACCCCATCAATTTCCACTGCTCACAAACCATGCATGTTGTCCATGAAATCCCAAGACAACTCTGGAGGTAATAAGATTTCTATTATTTCAACAGAATATCTTGTTTCCGATAGAACAAAGAACAAAAGCTGCTTCAGCAACATTTTGCTCTATAACAAGCAAGACTTAAAATGACACCAAGACACATGCTAAAATTCGAACAGACCCCTCAGAAATCGAATAAAATGTTACTAATTAAACACAATGTGGGAGTGTGTTTAATCATATAGCTGCACTCCTACTCACCTTTGCGACACCTGCTCCAGTGAATCTGGCTTCCAACAGTTCTTGCCGTCGTGGGTCCAGGCTGTGCAATTCTTCCATCATATCTGATCATAATGAATACAGAAATATATAAGAACACCCAATTCCTACAACAGGTAAGATTAGAGATTACTGAAATACTGCTGAAATCTAAATATCTAAAAAAAATACAAAATAGCCTTAATCTATGACACACAGTTTATATAACTCCACAAACTGCTATTTTAGGGTACATTCATCTCTGGAACTGTCAGCATCAAGCTAATACTTGGATTTTTGCACTATCAGCTCTTTGTTAACATTTGGTACTTACAACAGGTGTTTTCAAAATCTTCTTTTCTCCATTACCAAAAGACTGTAGGGCCAGCGCCCTAAACATAATGTTATCAAGAAGGAAGATAACGGTAAAGTTCTTTAGGTTCTCAGAACATGTTGGATCTCTTCTATTATTTCAGGTAAGCAACTTTTTATTTCAATTTTGTTTTGTTTTCTCTGCAATTTTTTGCCTCCAGTTCTTCCTAATAAAGTCAGTATGGATTAACTTTTTAATGTGAACACTTTGTAAACAATGTACTCCAATAATTTTTGTGTTTTGTTACAATGTGATGTCATATTTTTATTTCCTGCGAAGACTTCAAGAACCATTAGATTTTAATAGTGGATTGCTGCTTTCAAAACAAATGGTGCAGGATAGTTTAATTATTGTAATATTAAGCATTTCAGTTCTGTAGAACACACATAATTGATGAAGAAAATGGGTATACTGAATTTATTTTTGAAGCACCTGTTTGACACCAACACGTTAATCTTTTTTTTAAAGGTCCTTTCAAAAAACTATGCAGCACCTAGAATGACTCCTAATCGAATCATTAACACATTTCCCCTGGGAAGTTCAAAGTTGCCAGTCGATTTTCAATCATTAATCTCATTTTGCATCAACTGTAAATGGGAAACGTGACTAAAAACTGGCCTTTTCCATCAAGATAAAATATTAGAAAACTATTATTTTGAGACTACTAAAACTCTAAGTCAGTGGTTCTCAACCTGTGGATCCCTGGGTGTTTTGGCCTACAACTCTACCAGCTGTTAGGATTTCTGGGAATTGATGGCCAAAACATCTGGGGACCCACCGGTTGAGAACCACTGCTCTAGGTCTTCTAGCTTTCCTCAGCAGTACTGCCTAACCTTGCAGTTCACTGATATGCCATTTTTTACTTTATAATTTCTACCAATGTACCAGCCAATCTTCTGCAAATAAGAGGTTAGATGGGCATCTGTCAGGAGTGTTTTAACTGGAGATTTGTACATGACAGAGACTGGACTAGACATTCCAGGCAGTCATTTCTAACTCTGAGACTCTACGGTTTTATGATTTTTTCCACACCTCTCAATAAACTAAACACCTCTGACATCATTTACTCAGAAACCAAAGGAAATCAAATGGTCAAGTCCCTCCATTAGCCTGCACACACATATTTCGAGCATGTACTGGTACAAGCACACATGCCCTAAATATGAAGCCAATAGGAATTGGACATGCATAGTGCTGTAACAGACACTGAATAAAAATTGGCAGGTACGATGTTATGAAAATCCACCCTAGAAATGTACTGTTGCTGTTGAAACTCCCAACAAAAAACAAATGACAGCAAGCACCCAGAATGAACTCAAATCTAATCTGTATCAAACAGAACATAACCCAACTAGTAACGAGACTGAAGGATCATTCAAACATTTTAAAACTTCTACCTTATTTTCAAAACACAAGAAAGTATATGTTTCCAGACAAAAATGTTCACCGTTTTCAACACAATATATCTGTTTCAAGAGTCAGTGTGGTATAGTGGTTTGCGTGTTGGCCTAGGAAATGGGAAGACCAGGTTTTGAATTCTCGCCCAGCCATGGCGAGAATTCAAAGTCACATTCTCTTAGCCTAAGAAGAATCCAGGGATAACACTCCTCTGAATAAAACCTACCAAGAAAACCATGCAATAGGTTCACTTTAGCGTAGCCAAAAGTCAGAAATAACTTGTAGGAACACAATATCTGTTCCATTCTATCGTCCACCATATATAGCCACCTTCCTCAAATTATACTATTCTGAACACATAAATAAAATATGAATGGATAACAAAGGGAGATTTATTGTTTTCTTCTCTGTTCCCTCTAGTGAATAATAATCCAGACAAATCTCCCAGGAGCCTGTTTTCTCATATGTACTGACAAACACCGAAGCAGAACTATGACAAAAAAGGGAGAAGGAAATACCATACCCAGAACTGTTGAGTAGTCTGTATTCATCTTTGAACTTATTTTCAAAAGGGTAGAATTCCAAAGTTCACTGGGCCCAATGATTCATATATTCCCAAAAGCATTGTTCCCAACAGTGTTTGTTCCACTTTTATTTCTCCCAAGTTGAAGATAAAAGAGCTGAGTCAGTTTGCTTCTAGTACATTCTTATAAGGAATATTCCTGAAGGGCAGAAAATGCCCTTTAGAAAGAGGGGGAGTAAACAGGTGCTGACATCATAGCAATTGTTCTGTTTGCTCTCCATTCTTCCACCATCATCAGTCTTCCTTTAGAAGACTGTTGCAGAAGAAATGACATCAGCAGTTTTTTTTAAAAAGTTACAAACATTTTGGGATCAGTGAATACTAGAAATTTTGCGGGACAGTCATGGATATTCTTGGAGAGTTGGTGTAGGAGCTCTTTCTGGCTCATTCACAAAATGGTGCCACCTTCTATTTCTCAGAAGCCAGATAGTAAAGCTAACAGATTTAAAAAAATGCCCCAAAATCTAAATATGAGGCAGCTGTGGTGTCCAAGTCCTAAATCTAACTGCTAATTCCAAATTGAGCAGAACTCCTGAACTAATGATTTACCTAAGTAGTGTACTATCTTGTCATTCAGTAATCAATTATTCTGATCTACTCTAGTTGACCCTAGTAACTGGATTTAGTCTTGAACAGCAAAATTTATAAGTTGCTTACCTGTAACTGTAGTTTCCTGAGTAGTCACCTGCGAATGCGTACATTTGGTAATCTCTGCGCCTGCGCAGCAGTATTCGGAACCTTCTGAAAGCGAAAAAAAAAATTGACAGCTCCTGGCCACGCCCACCCTCCCCTGGTATAAATGGCCCATGGGCGGGGCCAGCTGGCAGTTCTCTTCCGCCGCAAAGCAGCTGGAAGGCGCGGCATGACACCTGAGGGGAGGAAGGGTGGGTATGTACGCATTCGCAGGTGACTACTCAGGAAACTGCCTTTGTTGGGAATAAGGCTGCCATGTATATCCAAATTTATTTGCTGCCTGTCTTACATCTTGCTTCTCTTTAATCCTGACATCCGTTTCAGGATTAAAGAGACCCTCCTCATGGAATGGAAGGTCTTCAACCAATGCCCTCCCATGCGTGTGAGAAGGCCTGCGGAGAGATGTGCCTTTTTTCCTAAGGTATCAATTTTTTTTCCCTCCTTATCAGGTGGAGTGGTGAGGGTGTTCTTGGGCCTTTTGGTTTTCGCAACCTCCGCCACAACTGTGTTGGGCCTAGGGGAGTGACCACCCTCTTATTGGATGAGACATCAATCTTGTACAACACATCAAGCCTTCTCGGGATTGCAGGCACCAACGTGGGAGATATATCCACCACACGCGCCAACTTCAACAGGTAAGGTAATACTGGTAGAATGGTGGCAGGTGATGAAACCTGCTCATCGGAGGGGAACATGGGATCGTCTACATGCTCTGGTGCCTTTGGAGCGGGTAGATCTAATGCCTTAATCATTCTCCCTATAAGTACATTAAATTTATTGATCTCAGTAGATTGTATAAGGGAAGTGGCATCATTGTCCCCTTGACAGAGATAATCAGGCACATCAGACTCCTCCGATAAACTGTCCATGTGCATGGGTACTTGTTCAACTCCCTCAACTTGAGAAGCCGAGTCAGGAACTCGAGGGGTTGAATCACCTTGCACATGAGTAGATGCAGGTTCATCACAGTGTATATCACTGATGGATGCCGGTGGCACACTTATTGGCAGTGAAGTGGTCATCTCAGCGTTCTGAGCATTTATGGCATGCCGTAAAGGAGCCATCTCCGCTGGCGAAGATGCAGTTTGGCTTTGAATGTCTAGCACCTTGTGAGCCACATATTGTGGTCTGGCACTAGTAGCCGCTGATGTGGAAGGGCCCTGTACATCGGCAGGATGTACATCCAATCCAGGGTCCCCCACTCTCCGGTGTTGTGGATATCTTTGTCTGTCCTCAGCAGGGTCAGGAGTTTGCATGGGCATCCCATGGTTAACATGTCCCTCCTGGCAGCAGCCTGGAAGCGGGTAGCAACCCATTGGAGGGCGGCCCCAATAAGGCGGATAAGGATAAAAGTCACGCCTATGACGTTTATTCTGCCTTGATCGCCTCGAAGGAGGAGAGAGGGAGCATGAGGATGATGAAGATGACCGTGTTGACGATGAGGCATAGGAGGAATGCCCATGGCCCCCATGCCTTGAAGCCGCTCGATATCGGCGGCGGTGAGAACTTGAGCTGCACCTCGAAGGAGATCTGGAGCGTCTAGAGCGCTTGCTCCCTCTACTTGAAGCGCACCTCGGCGAGAGCCTTTCAGTAAAATCAGAAGCCACTACTGGCGTTAAGCCCTCTGGATTGAGAGGCGGAGCCCCATCCCTTAGGGGAGGAGCCATGCTCGACTGCCTCTCTCCTTCATTCGCCTCAATACCGGCAGGCAGAGTCTCGCTTGCGCATCCCACCTCCTCAGCCGGCGCAAGAATGGTAGGTTGGGCTGCGCTTACGCGCCCCGCCCCCTCGCCGAGCTCAACCTCGGCGGCAGTGGAAGGAGGAGCGGGCAAAGAGACCTCGCCCAAACAAGTGAGGCAAAGATCATGCCCATCATTATCTGGAAAAATATTAAAGCATCTAGTACATGTTTTAAAAGAGTTAGTTGCCATAGTCAGCTGCAGGCAACAGGATCGCTTTCTGTTCAATAAATTCTAGCTCGCAAGAGTAGAAGGTTCTCCAACTGCTTAACAGCTCGGATGAAGAGAACTGCCGGCTGGCCCCGCCCACGGGCCATTTATACCAGGGGAGGGTGGGCGTGGCCAGGAGCTAACTGTCAATTTTTTTTCGCTTTCAGAAGGTTCCAAATGCAGGCGCAGAGATTATCAAATGTACGATTCGCAGTGACTACGACAGGAAAATAAAGCTACTTCAACACTCCCCCCCCCCCCAAGTTTTCTTCCCAATACATTTTTTTAATTGACAAACCATGGCACATATTTGCCTCCCTAGAGCACGCTAAAATATTTATTTTACAAAAGACAAGCTGGTGATCCTCAGAGAAAACATTTATACGAAATACCTTCACAACAATAAGCATAACTATTATCCAACCCTGGGCAAAATACACATCACTCAGGCAAAATAACTCATCACTCTCCAGACTCACAGGCATTCTTAGAAATAAAGATGGCACTGGAGAATAATGCTTCCTTCTTCAGCATCCCAGTCGCCCATTATTTTTAAGAAACCGGGAAGGAAAGGAAACCTGCTGGGTATCTGTGGACAGATTGGTGAAAATAAGCACCACTTTCCAATGTATTAGAACACTTAAAAGACTGCCTCACCTATATCAGTGGTTCCCAACCAAGAACTAAAATATGGTCTGCGGCCTCACCATTACTACATTGTTACAACAAGGGTGACTGGTCTCACACAACCCTCTTATAGTGCCGAGGCAACGGGAATGTTGGGAGGGGAGATGCTGACTACGCACGAAAGGCGTGACAAGAAACCTCCTGACTGTTGCTGCTGCTGCTTCTCCTCCTTCTCCCTCCACCTGAGCAGAGCCGTATGGCACCTGGAAGCAGGGGAGCCTTGGTGTCTTCTTCGTTTTAGGTCTGTTCCTGGGGTTATTTGGGGAGCTGATTCAGAAAATTGCATTGGGTAGACTACACCAGCTCTAGATTATTATATATGGTTTTCTGTGGGCGCGCAGATGGCGAGTACTGTATGGCATATGTTCTGTATCAGAAACTAGAGCTGATATGATCTATCCAATGCAATTTTCTGAATTATAACCAACCAAATCTAAAGTTGACCAAAAACTGATTTGTAACCCTTTTGGTACTAATATTGGAAAGTGATCCCTGGTCAAAAAAAGGCTGGGAACCTGAGATCTATATGGAGTTTGATCATTTTAGAGAGATTCTCCAAGCTGTGTCTCTTTGGAGTACACTAAGGAGGTTTTCTTGAGGTTCACTCAACTCTCTAAGTAGCGTGACTCACCTAGCCTCCTCTCCATGTTAACCTTTCTTTAGCGGACTAAGCTATTTCTATGTGGACATTCCTAAAAGGCATCTCATCTGTTCTTGGAAAAAAAGCAGAGTCAAGACCTGGAAGGGACACTACCAGCGAATACCTTTATTTCAGAAGAAATCCTTGTCTAAGGAAACCCTATGAGGTCACCTTAAGTCAACAAGTGATTTGAAGCCACATTTGCACTCAAGACTTTGATCTTCAATGTCCTCTCTTGCAATTCACATGTTACATGTTTAGCTGCCAACTCTTTCTACTTTTTGTTGTCACTAACCGTGATGTTATCATGCTGTTATGCACTGAATGGTATGGCTGAATACAAATACCCCGTATTGATAGTGATAACTGAAGTGATTTTCAAAACTAGTATGTTTAGGGTCATGTGTATTTTTTAAAAGAAGAAGAATCTTGCATAGTTGTAGAACATCTCAATCTATTAAGACTACTGAAATGCTACTATGTACCAATATGAAGTCTATAAATGTGACAGAACTCCTGGAAAAGTCCTCTAAAGCAGTTTGCTCCTCCTCCCGAGATTCCCATCAGTTTCCTGAGCAGAGGACTCAGAAAGTTAGCTCCCAAGTGCTCCACATAGTGGAAGGACTTATTAAAAATGTCAGCTGAGTGGAAACAGCAACCAAACAAGCTATATACTAGAGAAGCATTTCTCAGAGTACTTTACCATTGCTTTCATTGACTGGGAAAAGTGACATGAGATCAAAGTTGTTTCACTTTGGTGCTCTTATATTTAAGGTGCTTCCAATACCTTGTAGTGGGGCTTTCCTATGGCTTTATATATCCTTCATGCTTTCTGTTGGACAGAGGGAGGACTGTTCAAAGCAGGCTTACAGAGAAAAATTGACTCTTCAAAGCACAAAGCACATTCATCCTCACCTTTCATGACAGAGAAAAAGATGACAACTAACCAAAGCCAAATCTCAATGTGTGACTGATTTGTGAATAAGGAGCAAAAAAACTGGATGGGGACTGCAGTGGATATGTAGAGGGCAAGCATGCAATCCTTGACATTTGGCACAAATCTGGCCTCCCTAAGTTGGAGACATAATTATCAGAAATACCCACATTTAACATGATCCCTATACCAGTGGAGTTTCTTACATGGGACCTTTTGAATTCTTAAAGCATGCTACTAACTGAGAAAAGGATATCTGCATATTATAAATACACTTATGATGCCCCTTTCTTCTGGAATCCCATGCAGTAGGAATAGAACGTTTCAAGTCCAAATCTGATGTGATTTATGCATACTGGGGGAGACGTGGCAAAGGGGAAAAGAGAATTCATGCATTTGGGCTGCATTTCCATGCCCTTTAAAAATGGAGTCCCATGGAGGCAATCACATGACATAAGGGCACTTCTGGTGGGACTCCGTTTCCATCACACATGGAAATGGAGCCCAGAATGCATTTTGAAGAGTTAGATGCTAAGAGGGGAAAGGGGGGGGGGGGTGGATGGATCTTGACAAAGAAAAGATGTGAGATGGCTGGTCAACCCACAAAACGGACCTCCTAACAGCTGGTAGAGTTGTAGTCCAAAACACCTGGGGACCCACAGGTCAGTGGTTTTCAAAACACCTTGAGAACCACTGACCTAGAGTTTTAGCAGTCTCAAAATAATAGATAGGAAGGAACAGAGTAAAAAGTTATCTCCACTACCCCCACCCCCACCCCCGTTTAAAAGCTTCTAAGGAAGGAGCTTCCACCACACTCTGAGGCAGAGAGTTCCACTAAGCTTGCATGCTCAGGAAGTTCTTCCTAATGTTCTGGTGGGATCTCCTTTCTTGTAATTAGAATCTATTGCTCTGAGTCTTAGTTTCCAGGGCAGCAGAAAACAAGCCTGCTCCCTTTTCCTTATGCCATCCTTTCACATATCTATACATGAGTATCATGTCTCCTCTCAACCTTCTCTTCTGCAAGCTAAACATGCCCAGCTCTTTAAGATAGTCCTCATAGGGCATGGTCTCCAGATAATTTCAGTCACTCTCTTCTGGTCTTGTCCAGTTTCTCATTATCTCTCTTAAATTATAGTGCCCAGAATAGGGCATGGTATTCCAATTGAAGTCTGACCAAAGCGGAATAGAGCTAGGCACCACGACTTCCCAAGAACTAGATACATCTACTTACACTAGTACATATACCACTCAATACCAGTCCCTATGGAACAGAAAATGGATTGTGTTGCATTGTTGTCCTGCTTGCAAACATTCCCACAGGTGTCTGGCTGGCCAACACACAGCATGCAACACTAGAAGTCTGCTCCAGCACGGCTATTCTTATGAAGATTTTAGGGCAACCCCAGAAAATGCAGTTTAGCCCATTGAGCCCTAGTGGCACAATGGGCTAAACCCTTGTGCCAGCAGGACTGCTGACTGATAGGTTAATGGTTCGAATCTGGGGAGAGCAGGTTAAGCCTTCTCTGTCAGCTCCATCTCTCCACGTGGGGACATGAGAGAAGCCTCCCACAAGGATGGTAAAACATCCCCTGGGTAACGTCCTTGCATATGGCCAATTCTCTCACACCAGAAACGACTTGCAGTTTCTTGAGTCGCTCCTGACACACACAAAAAGCTTCAAATTCTCTCCACACAAAAAAGTAACTAGGAACTGGTCTATACTAATATTGTGTTATGCTAATAATATAATATATTGTATGTCCATATAATATTGATCATAATATTGTAATACAATATAATACTATAATAATTATATATGATATATTGCATGTAATATTACCAATAATATTGCAGTATAGTGGTATAGGACAATATAGTAATATATAACACTAATATTGTGCTATGCTAATAATAGAATATATTGTATGTACATATAACTTGTAAGCAGTGCTGAGTCCCCTTTGGGGTGAGAAGTTCGGGATATAAATATTGTAAATAAATACATCAATAACTAATAAAAGGCAAAGGTTGTCCCCTGACATTAAGTGAAGTCATGTCTGACTCTGGGGGGTGGTGCTCATCTCCATTTCTAAGCCGAAGAGCGGGCGCTGTCCATAGACACCGCCAAGGTCATGTGGCCGGCATGACTGCATGGAGCGCCGTTACCTTCCCGCCGGAGCAGTACCTATTGATCTACTCACATTTGCATGTTTTCGAACTGCTAGGTTGGCAGACGCTAGGGCTGACAGCGGAAGCTCATGCCGCTCCCCGGAATCGAACCTGCAACCTTTCGGTCAACAAGCTCAGCAGCTCAACGCTTTAACCCACTGCGCCACCAGGGGCTCCAATAACTAATAGTGATCATTTAATTCAGTTTGAAGTTAGCTTCAAACTGAGGCAGTCAGAAAACAAACTGTTACCAAAAAGAGCCAATAGTGAAAGGACCAAGGCTGTGACATCTCTAGCCCATCCCGTTTGGGAATCAGCCAGCACGTCAACGACTTAAATCAAGAAATAGCTTTCTAAGACCTACAGAGACACTCGCTGGATCACCTCAGAAGGCGAGAGTCCAAAAGTGGCAGGCTCAAACCCAGAACCTCAATCAATGACTGATACCAGACGAGAGACTCCCTCCTGGGCACACAGAAAACAGGGCTACTTGGAAGGCGCTGAACATACTGCGCTCTGGCACCACGAGATGCAGAGCCAACCTTAAGAAATGGGGCTACAAAGTGGAATCCATGACATGCGAGTGTGGAGAAGAGCAAACCACTGAGCACCTGCTACATGCACAATGGAGGACCTTCTTATAGTAACACCAGAGGCACTCCAAATGGCCAGCTACTGGTCAAAAGACATTTAATCAACTACCAAGATTGCTTATTTATTTCTCGTGTCAGGGCAGCCAGTCAGTTATATTACATTTCTAACAGAGCAAAGCAAACAAACAGAGAAAATACAGAATGTGTGAGTTTGGTGGTTGATTAAATGTCCTTTGACCAGTATCTGGCCACTTGGAGTGCTTCTGGTGTTACTGTCAGCAAGCGAGAGTCCAAAAGTGGCAGGCTCAAACCCAGAATCTCAACCAATGGCTGATACCAAATGAGAAACTCCCCCATGGGCACACAGAGGACTGGGCGACTTGGAAGGCACTGAACAGACTGCGCCCTGGCACCACGAGATGCAGAGCCAATCTTAAGAAATGGGGCTACAAAGTGGAATCCACGACATGCGAGTGTGGAGAAGAGCAAACCACTGACCACCTGCTGCAATGGACTGGGCGACTTGGAAGGTGCTGAACAGACTGCGCTCTGGCACTACGAACCAAGATTGCTAACTTTGTGTTTTGTTTGTTTGTTAAGAAAAATGCAGTACAACTGTTTGGTCCGCTCCTGACACGATAAATAAAATACCAAAGAGAGAGAGAGAGAGTTTGTGTAATCCCCATCCCAAATCAGCTCCAGGATTTTCTATGTAACAATCTGCACTGCCAAACCACTGGTTTGAAACTGCATTAAATGGTCAGTCTAGACAGGGCCACTTTCTCCAGTTATTTCCATTCTCCCATACTAGCCAATGGCACCTCGATGGGATCCACCTCCTCATACTCCAATGGAGTGACAGGACAGGACCTCCCTTTCCCCTCCTACTTCACCACTACCAAATAAATATTTGACACTTCTTTTTCATCCCCCCATCCTCAAAAAAAGCCCCCAACACCTACCCAAACTTGCAGCAGTGGCGCCTCCCACCCGCAGGGGCCTCCCCTCCCCGGAGGACGTGGTCGCTGCCATCTTACTGCCAACCACCCCCCCCCCCCCCCCGCCTCGCCCTCAGGACACACCCGAAAATCCCCACACTCCTAGGCCGAGGATTCAAATTGGAAACGTAGGCCCAAGCCAGTCATTGCAACCGATCAGTAGCAATGATGCTCTGCCCCGTCCGCGCGGATAATCACCATGGCAACGCCGTTCGCCCCCTCCCATCTTGGCCTTAAAATCAAACCAAGGCCTCTCCCCCCCCACCATAGCAACGGCTCGAGCTGCCCCCCCCCATGACAGTTTCCCATTCACTCTCACTTTACAACAAGCACGACACAGGTTTCAGCCTTCCCCTCCCCAAAATAGTACCTAGATACACAAATCTATGGATAGCCCCCCCCTTTAGCGTTCCCATAGCAACCAAAATCTAAGAAGGGGGGGCAAGAGAGGAGATGAAACACCCCCCTCCCCCTGAATAAGGCCTAGCTCAGAAACTCAAGCCCCGGCTAAATTAGTTGTTACCACAGCAACCCAAATTGCCCCACCGAGGCCTACATCCATTTTCTCCTCAGGAAAATACCTCCAGGGTGTTTCTAGGCCGCCGCTGAGGCCTACAAGGAGAAGGAGAAGGGGCCTGCTGCTCACCTGCCTTGAGGAAGGAAAGGAAGGAAGGACGACGGGAAGAATTGAATCCCTCTTTCTCTCTCCCTCCCCTTTTCCCCCCTCAGAAAATAACCCGGGACGCGGTCTCTCTCACCTGCGGCGGCTCGGCTACCCTCAAGCTCGGCTTTCTCAGTACAGGCCGCAAAATCCCCGGCCTCGCGTAGACTCCGCGCCCGGCAAAGGTAGCCTCGTCCCCGGGAGGATTGTGGGACTCACCCCTGGAAATTTTGAGGTTGGTGGGGACAAGGAGGAGGGGGTTTCTTCCCAACGACCCCCCCAAAAGCGGCTCAGGTGTAACGTGTGGGGAGATGGCGAGTGGCGATCAGTGGGGGCGGCACCCCACATTGCACTTTCTCCCCCCCCCCTTCTTTTTTTTTTGCAACCTCACAAATCCCGGGTCTATAGATAGATAACAAGCCCCCCCTCCTCCCTTTTTGGTCTATATTTCCTCCCCCCTTTTCCTCCCGCCCTTCTTTACTTAGTCATTTTTTTTAAGCCCGGCCCCCGGATCGATTGGTGCAAAAAAAAAATTAAAAAGAATAAGAGAGATCACCACTTGTGAAAGCGCGAATTGTCTCGCGAGATTTGCACTTGAGGGAGGGGGGAGGTGGTGGTGAGAAGAGGTTGTGAGGGGGGAGGGAAGAGGTCAGTGTGAGGCGGGGCTAAAAGATGGGGGCGGGGCCTGGAAGGAGGGGGGGAGAGGAAGGAGGTCTCGGAGAACGGGATGTGGTTTCGCCTGGGCGCGAGGTCAAGCCCGGTGACTCAAGGGCTGAGGAGAAAGGCATCATGGGAGCCGTCGAGGAAGCGCCTGGGGCCCTTCTGCATTGAAGGGCTTCTTGAGGCCTAGTAGGAAGGTGTCTCTTTCTCATTGGAAGGCTCAAAGAAAGGTGTCTGGAAGGACTAGGCAGCAACAGGGTTTAAAGTGCACAGATGTTCAAGTACAGGCATGGGCAAACTTTGGCCCTCCAGGTGTTTTGGACTTCAACTCCCACAACTCCTAACATCCAGTAGTTTGTGCATGCCTGCTCAAGTATGATGAAGTCAATCCTCCAGGTGTCTGAGAGGAATTGTGGGAGTCTAAGTCCAAAATACCTACAGGGCTGAAGTTTGCCCATGCCTGCTGTAGAGCCATTTTAGGACCTCATCTCACTAGAACAGTGGTTCTCAACCTGTGGGTCCTAAGATTTCTTGACCTACAACTCCCAGAAATCCAGTTTAGTGGCTATGATTTCTGGGAGTTGAAGGCCAATACATCTGGGGATGGACAGGTTATTATTATTATTAACTTTATTTGTACCCCGCTAGCATCTCCCGAAGGACTCGATGCGGCTTACAAAGGCCAAGGCCTCAAAACACAACGTAACAATACAAAACCTAAAGCAAATTAAAAACAGTTAAAGCAATATTAAACAACAACAATAAACAATACATCAAGACACTATAAAACTGGGCCGGGCCAGAGTAATGGGTACAGGATTAAAAGTGCTGATGTGACAGGTGATATGTAAGGATTATAGGGTAAGTGCAGTGTGCAGTGTGCAGCAATCTTAATTCTAATAAAGTGCTTCTGGGACTTGTTATTGGAGTTTTCCTATTCTGGGAAGGCACATCGGAACAGCCAGGTCTTCAAGTTCTTTCTGAAGACTGCCAGTGTAGGGGCCTGTCTAAGATCTTTTGGAAGGGTGTTCCAGAGTCGGGGGGGCCACCACAGAAAAGGCCCTGTCTCGCATCCCCACCAAACGTGCCTGCAACGCAGGCGGAATCACGAGCAGGGCCTCCGAATGAACGACGTGAGTGCGTGGGTTCATAAACGGAGATGCGGTCACGCAGGTATGCAGGTCCCAAACCATTTAGGGCTTTGTAGATAAGCACCTGCACCTTGAATTGGGATCGGAAGGTAAACGGCAGCCAATGGAGCTCCTTAAAGAGGAGGGTTGACCTCTCTGTAAGGAGCGCCAGTTAACATCCTGGCTGCCGTCTGTTGAACCAGTTGGAATTTCCGAGCCGTTTTCAAGGGCAGCCCCACGTAGAGCGCATTACAGTAATCCAATCTAGAGATGACCAAGGCATGGACCACCCCAGCCAGATCAGCCTTTGCAAGGTACGGTTGCAGTTGGCGGACGAGTCTCAGTTGTGCAAAAGGCCTCCCGGACACCGCTGACGCCTGAGCCTCAAGCGTAAGTGATGAGTCCAGGAGGACTCCCAAACTGCGGACCTGTGACTTCAGGGGGAGTGTAACCCCGTCCAGCACAGGTTGCCACCCTATACCCCGATCCGGTTTACGATTGACCAGGAGGACCTCTGTCTTGTCGGGATTGATCTTCAGCTTGTTCTTTCTCATCCAGATAGCCACAGCGGCCAGGCACTCGTCCAGCACTCGAGGGGCCTCCTTGGAGTTAGGTGGAAATGAGTAGTAGAGTTGTGTGTTTTGGACTTCAACTCCCACAACTCCTAATATCCAGTAGTTTGTTCATGCCTGCTCTAGTATGATGAAGTCAATCCTCCAGGTGTCTGAGAGGAATTGTGGGAGTTGAAGTCCAAAATACCTACAGGGCTGAAGTTTGCCCATGCCTGCTGTAGAGCCATTTTAGGACCTCATCTCACTAGAGCAGTGGTTTTCAACCTGCAGGTCCCCAGGTGTTTTGGCCTACAACTCCCAGAAATCCCAGCCAGTTTACCAGCTGTTAGGATTTCTGGGAGTTGAAGGCCAAAACACTTGGGAACCCACAGGTTGAGAACCACTCCACTACAGCATCTGTTCACTTTAAATCCTGTAGCTCTCTTCTGCAGAATTCTAGGGTTTACATTTTTCTTTAGACTGCTCAGCCAGAGACGTCCTCACTAAACTACAAACCCCAGAATTCTTCATGGGGCTGCAACTGGATTTAAAGTGTGTAGATGCTATAGTTCAGGAGTCCTCAAACTTTTTAAACAGAGGGCCAGGTCACAGTCCCTCAAACTGTTGGAGGGCCGGATTATAATTTGAAAAAAACATGAATGAATTCCTATGTACAGTGCACATAACTTATTTGTAGTGCAAAATAAAACACTTAAAAACAATACAATAATTAAAATGAAGAACAAATTTAATAAACATAAACTTATTAGTATCTCAATGGGAAGTGTGTACCTTCTTTTGTCTGATGAGATAGGATTGTTGTTGCTGTTGCGTGCTTTCAACTTGTTTCAGACTTAGGTTGACCCTGAGCGAGGGCCGGGTAAATGACCTTGGAGGCCTGTATCCGGCCCCCGGGCCATAGTTTGAGGACCCCTGCTATAGTGTAAGCATGGGCAGCCTTTGGTCCTCCAGGTGTCTTGTACTTCAACTCCCATGATTCCTAACAGCTGGTAGGCTGTTAGGAATTGTGGGAGTTATTTGTTTATTTACCACACTTATATCTCACTCTTCTCAACCCTTAAGGGGCTCAGGGCAGCCTTACAAAGCAACAAGTAGATGCTACAGGCCCATAGCCAGGATTTCGTTTCGGGGGGGGGGGGGGGTTAATTTTTTTGGGGGGGGCTGAGTTTCGGGGGGAGGGGCTGAGTCTGAGTGAAAGAGGGTCTACCCTAGCAAACCTTTTGAATCATTACCCGAATACCCCCATGCATATGGGATATATTGAGTATGGTGATCAGATCATGATATGAATAAACATAACAGTTTAAATAATGCACCAGTAAGGCCTTTTCGCGAACCACCATGAGAATTTGGGGGGGGGGGGGCTGAAGCCCCTCCAGCCCCCCCCCCCTTCCTGGCTACATGCCTGAGATGCTATGTGTGAGTTGAAGTCCGAAACATCTTGAGAGTCAAAGATTACCCATTCCTGCTCTAGTGTGATGAAGTTCTAGATCTACACCAGGGTGTCAAACCATCTCATCACACTAGAGCAGGTCTGCGCAAGCTGCGGCCCTCCAGGTGTTTGGGCCTCCCACTCCCAGAAGCGCTAACCAGCTGTTTCAATGGCCAGGAATGCTGGGAGTTGAAGTCTAAAACACCTGGAGGACACCTTCTCTACTGCAATGATTCCCAACCATGTGATCCTCCAGGTGTTTTAGACTTCTGCTCCCATGATTCCTCACAGCTGACAGGTGTTTCTGGGAGTTGGAAGTCCAAAACGCCCAAAGGACCATTGGAGAAGATCAAGCATCCTCAAAATTGTGGCCCTCTGAGTGTTTTGGACTCCTGCTCCCAGAATTGCTAACAATTGAACGTGCTGGCTAGAGCTTCTGGGAGTTGGCAGCCCAACCACTGGAGGACTGCAGTTCGAGGATACTTTTGATATCGAGCTAGAGCTCGATATCACTTTCACTAAAGCAGTATTTTTCAAATTCTGCTTCTGTTTGGAGCTTCAGCTACCAGAAATCCCAGCCAGTTTACCAGCTGTTCGGAATTGTGGGAACTGAAATCCAAAACCCCTGGAGGAGCAGAGTTTTAGAAACACTTTTCCACTTTTTTCCACTTTTAAATCCTATGCATCCAACAGAATTTGGGGGTTTGTAGTTTAAGGAGAGGCCTTTAAATTGCTCTGCCAGAGAGGTCCTGGGCCTCACTAAACTACAAACCCCAGAATCCTTTGGAAGGGAGCCACAGGATTTAAAGTGGATAGATGCACTGAGGTACAAATTCATTTTCCTCAAGGGCCATATTAACCTTGTTTGTTTTGTTTACAACATTTATAGTTGCCTTCAAAGGGCTGTTGAATCCATGGACCGAGAATCCCTGGATATAGAGGGCCAACTATGTGGGTTTTTTTTAAAAAACTTAGTGGTTGGCGCTTTTAGTTTTTATCCCAGATGTTATTAAACAACAACTGTCACTTTTGATGGATCCGCCATATGGACAGGAGATAATGGGACTTGCAATCCCACAATCCCCTTTGTGTCTCTGAGGTTGGGGGAAGGTTAAAGGACAGGTTAACATCAAACATCATATCCACAAGCCTTGCATCTAAATTCAAAGCAAATTCTCCTGACTAAACAACAAACTGCAACCTTCCAGATGTTACTGTATCACAACTCCCATGAGCTCTAGTCATGATGTCTAATGATGAGTTGCAGCCCAGCATCTGGAGGACCAGATTCAGCCCGTGGGCCTCAAGTTTGACATATGTGGTCATCATTAACTATATAATGCAGTGTAGATCCAGCTAAAGAGGTGGGTACCTGCCGAGGATCAGGGTCTCTCTATCAAAGGCTAACATATTACTCAACGGATCTGGCTATGGAAGTATCATCTTAGTAAATGCAATCAGGAATTAACTCCTGTCTATCAAGGGGTGTCTTACTCCTTCAAAAGTAGAGGGCTGACTATATTTTACAATTTTGTGCATACATAAAATCATGAGAAACAGTGGTGTTTCTTTCTGAGGTTTCCATATGCACAATTTACGAACTCTAGATAAGGGATGCTCAACTTGCACTTCTATGGGTTCTGCTTTGTTCCCCTAACATAACTTTGTCTGCTGTGATGTAAACATCTTGTGCAACTTTTTATCTCTACCTTTCTCGATCCTTGAGGATATTTTCTTCATCAAGTAATGTCTTTTTCTCACTACAAAATGAGGAATGGATCCATGGGTCAAGTTGAGAGATGTATGGTGGGACCTATAGCTGATGGCTTGATGAAGAGATATAACAAAGCCTGGATCTACACTGCCATATAATGGCAGTTCAAGTGGGGTCAAAGTCAGGGGAACAAAGTGCAGCTTACAAGAGTTCAGGTTGAGTACCCCGTATCTGGAGTTGAAAAAGACTCCAAAATCATGCATTTAGGTGCCTGAGAAAGTAACATCTTTGTTTTCTGATGGTTTAATGTACACAGACTTTGTTCCCAAAATTGGTAAATACAGCCAGCCCTCCACTTTTGCTTAGGATAGAGGCACAGGACCCTTGCAAAAGTGAAAAACCACAAATAATTTTTTAATCTAAGAGAATATTTCTCTAGAATATCTTACAGTCTATGATTCTTTAGTCCATTTCTGCTGGATCGTACTGGAGGACAAGTAGATTCCTAGAGAGAAGTGCCCTCTCTAGAAACCTTAATGATAAGGGTCACACAACCTATATCAGCTTCATAAATGCAAATTGGGAAAAGGTTTTTGTTGGTCAAGGTCTTTGTTAAAATTATGCATCTGGATTAGGAAAGAAAAGATATACAGTTGCATAAGGTGTTTATGTCACAGTGGAAAAATCTGTATTAGGGGAACAAGGTGGAACCTGTAGGAATACTTAAGGGTATGTATGGTTTCGGTAGGGTGATTTCACTTCCTCGAGAGAGAATGTGAAAGATACAACAGGTACAATGACACAAATTCAGAAGCTTTATTGAGCAAGAGTAAGGTAGCTTTATTGAGCAACAGTAAGGTAGATGCATGGGCAGTAGCACATATAGATGGTGTCGCAGTATGTTTCCTTCTTGAACTAAAGCCAAATTGAAAGTAACAGGATCTCAGGGGCAATGTGAATGGCTACTCCTGAGGCACAACTGAGGACCTCACAACCTCTGAGGATGCTTACCATAGATGCAGATGAAAGATCAGGAGAGAATGCCTCTAGAACAGTGATTCTCAACTTGTGGATCCCCAGTGCTTTGGCCTACAACTCCCAGAAATCCCAGCCAGTTTACCAGCTGTTAGGATTTCTGGGAGTTGAAGGCCAAAACATCTGGGGACCCACAGGTTGAGAACTACTGCTCTAGAACATGGCCATATAGCCCGAAAAAACCTACAAGAACCCAGGTACAATGTAGTTACAAAAGGAGATGCTAGTTCACTGTAGTAAGACCCAATGTGCTCCATGGTAGAGGAATGCCTTTTGCTGTGATTACCTAGAAGATTAATAACTTTAGTCTTCCCCTTTTGTCTGCACAGGCCTCCCACCAACCACACTCTTATAGAAAAGGTGTGGCAATTCATATGGATAGCTCCTGGTGTGGCTGTCAAACACCTTCAGCCAGCTACGTGTCCACTATGAACAGTTGTGCCTCAGGAGTAGCCATTCACATTGCCTCTGAGATCCTGCCACTTTCAATTTGGCTTTAGTTCAAGAAGGAAACATACTGTGACACCATCTATATGTTCCAATGCTCATGCATCTACCTTACTGTTTCTCAATAAAGCTAGCTGACTTCTGAATTTGTGTCATTAAAATCAATTCTTACATTAAATTCTGTTGTCTTTGCCTGCAGTTGCATCCTGTCATGGAAGGAATATCTCAGACCAGCACTTCTCAACACAGCTCCTTTCTCTATTCTGCAGTTGTAAGGCCCTATAGCAAACTCTTACAGTCCCTGTCCATTGGGCATATCTGTTAGAACTCATAAGAAGCTACACTAGCTGGAGGGATGCATCAGATGTCAAGGTTTAGGGAAGTTTTTGATGGTCTGCCTACTGAAAGAAAGCATGACCAAGATTAGGAGTCTTGGTACCAAATTTCTGAAGAGCCCACTATGCATACAGGAAATCTCATGAGGGAAAGACTGAGGAGAACCAGTAATCGAAAGGAAGAGGGCCACTAACAGAACTATATGTAGCTCAGCCAAGATGGTAAGCTGGGTAGCTGATGCAAGGTTTGAGAACATAGTTGTGAAGTGGTGAGTGGGCGAAGAAGTAGACATTCTGTGCATGAGTTTGGACGTTATTAAGCAGCCGTTTTGGAACTGAGTGGCAGAATGGTGGCTGTCTAATCTGTACCTGTAACTCAGAAATTCTACATAATCACAGGTTTACACTCCAGAGATCCTCATGCTGGGCCCCTTCTCTTCCCTGGTAGCAGGATCTCAAGACACCCATGATCTGGCCGACTAGTACCATGAGAGACAAGGTACAGTTCTGGATACCTTGTCTCTTTTTCACTTGCATAATATTAGAAAAGGGAGCATGATCTAATGTTTTGGGTGTTGGCCTAAGACTGGAGGTCAGGATTTGAATCTACACTTAGCCATGGGAACTAATTGGGTGACTGGACAAGTTGTACAGTCTCAAGAGGAAGGTGAAGACAAATCCCCTCTGAACATATCTTGCCAAAAAATCCTCCTTGTAGATTTGCCTCAGGGTCTCTGTAAGCCAGAAATACACAAAAAAAATGTAAGAACGTGTCCTTGCCTAGTATAGGAAGGTCAACAAAGACTTTTCAGATACATCTGCATGAGCTCAAGTTATTTCTGGGGGAGCTGAGTGATGACAGGATGGGCCAACACACACTCTACCTTTCTTATACATACTGAATTTGGGCAAATCACTATCATTCAGTCCTCTTCTGTAATTCTTAGATATGTTTTTTTCTTTTCTTTTCAAGGGATCCAAACAAAAGTCATGCACTCACCTGCTGATGTGCCCTTCGGACAATGGCCAACTTGTCTTGCAGTTTGGGGGAAATAATTTTAGAGCACTACCAGTGACCAAAAATAGGAATAGGTGTCAAAGATTCAGAGTAATTTTCTTTTTACCCTCAGAGCATGGGTACATTTCAGAAATAAGAAATGCAGGAACAAAAATAGCTGTTGAAATCCTGGATGGCAGCTGAATACTGGAATTATATGTATAGAGGAATAGCACATGCCACAGGAACATGTGCACTATGGAACATGGTTTGAGGTTTTTCTGGCCAGGACTATGGCCTTTGCCCCCATCAGTACAGAATAAAACATTAGACTCTATGTGATGACCACTGTTTCTAGGCACAGGGAGGTCAGCAGCTATTTGTTTCCTTAGTCTCCTTATGTACTTTGGCTCCTCCCACCTGTCCTGAATCTGCCATAATGAGTCCACTAGAGCTTCCATGTGACACTTCACAAGGTATCAAAACAAAAGATCCTCTTTGACAAAGTGCTGAGAGAGTCCTATTGGGATGACAATGTGTCATCAGGGTGTGACACTAGCCATACATACATCTTCATGGATCGGTGGACCATAAACCTATTTATATCCTGTCATTCCACTCCAACTAGTGCACAAGTTTCATGGAGTGGAGGGAACTGGGTTGTAAGTGTCTGCTGAGGCCTTTCTCCTGCTGACTTGGGAGTCTGAATCTAACCTGCCTTAATCCTGATAGTGGTTTTGCAGTTTGTTTTATCTATTGGGTGCTTTGGAAACTCTAGGTAGGGGGTGGTGGATCAGGTGTGACAGTAAGGCCTCCACTTCTGGGCATCAAGGAACTGTCCACTGTGTAGGTGCTGATTACTCGCTCACTCCCATCTTCTCAAAATAGATTCTCTCCCAAATGAGTAATTTCCCAGTGTGCTTGTCTCGTGTATTTGTAATGTTTCTACACAGATGTAGGTTGTCCTATTGCTCAGGTGGCTATCCTGTGTACTATATTGCTTTAATAGAAAAACTGGCCTTTGATGTGCTGGATCAAAAGGGAATTCCTCTGGCCAAGGATCTCCTGCCTTTGAAGGAGGGAGGTTGGCCAGGGATGGTGAGCTGTCCCTCATTAATCTTCAGTTTCCCCTTCCAATACCTTTCCACTCCCCTACTGCTCTCTAGAATCATGCAGGATAGTTGGTACATCCAATCTTCAATCTCCATAGTATCTTCCATGTAGTTAGCTAGGCTTCTTGGTGAGTTCCTCATCCTGGCAGTCATGGAAAAAGATGCAGAAAATGCTCCCTGCAGTAAGTATGTAAATACTATAGCCCTCCCATTTACAACAATGATTGGTTCTGCTGAAAACATATTTAATCTATAAAGAAAGAAAGGTAATTTGTACTGTAGGCATTCCCAGTGTGGATAGCTTGCCCTTCTTAAGCACAGCAGGCCTAAAGGCAATTCAAGTACAGCAGGTATTTTGCTGCATTTCTCTTCTGAAGCTTGAATATTTTTACCTCTCACTAGCTTCCAAAAGTAGTAACATACAGACCTCTTTTGTATACAAATATTCAGAATCCTACGGAGTTCAGTAGAATTTACTCCCACAGAAGATTATAAGTACATGCCAATTCTCCAGGATTAAGTCCCATTAAATTCAATAGCAATTCTTTTCAAAACCTTTGCACTGGAACAGATTTCAGAAACCCCTGTGGTACTCAGGGCCATATTATTTATTTATTTATTTATTATTTGCACTTATTGACCGCCACTCTCAGCCCTAGGGCGACTCGTGGCGGTGAACAACAACATGGAAAAGACAGTATACAGCAAATCACGACAACACATACCAAACTACTACTACATAACATACACTAAAAATCCGCTTCGTCAAAATCCTGGGGTCATAGTCAATTTCATAGTCATAATCCATTCCAGTATCGTTCCAATGATACACTCAGTTGAAGGCCTGCTCGAAGAGCCAAGTTTTCAGGCTCCTCCGAAAGGCCATCAGGGAGGGCGCCTGTCTAACTTCAGCAGGGAGGGCGTTCCACAGCCGGGGGGCCACCACCGAGAAGGCCCGCTCTCTCGTCCCCGCCAGACGTGCCTGTGAGGCGGGCGGGACCGAGAGAAGGGCCTCCCCGGATGATCTCAAGGTCCTCGTGGGCTCGTAGGCCGAGATGCGGTCTGCAAGGTATTTTGGGCCGGAACCGTTTAGGGCTTTGTAGGATAACACCAGCACCTTAAATTGGGCCCGGTAGCAGATCGGCAGCCAGTGGAGCTGGGACAGCAGGGGCGTTGTATGCTCTCTGCGCCCTGCTCCTGTTAACAACATGGCTGCCGCGCGTTGGACTAGCTGAAGCTTCCGGGCCGTCTTCAAGGGCAGCCCCACGTAGAGAGCGTTGCAGTAGTCGAGGCGGGATGTGACCAAAGCGTGTACCACCGTGGCCAAGTCAGACTTCCCAAGATACGGGCGCAGCTGGCGCACGAGCCTAAGCTGTGCAAATGCTCCCCTGGTCACCGCTGAGACCTGGGGCTCCAGGCTCAGCGATGAATCCAGGGTCACACCCAAGCTGCGAACCTGCGCCTTCAAGGGGAGTGCGACCCCGTCCAGCACAGGCTGTAACCCTATACCCTGTTCGGCCTTGCGACTGACCAGGAGTACCTCTGTCTTGTCTGGATTTAATTTCAGTTTGTTCGCCCTCATCCAGACCATTACAGCGGCCAGGCACCGGTTCAGGACTTCGACGGCCTCCTTAGTAGCAGGTGGGAAGGAGTGACAGAGTTGGACGTCATCTGCGTACAGGTGACACCGCACCCCGAAACTCCATACATTCAGTAATGGATTATTCCCTGAGGAACTGCCCTACAAAACTCCGAACTCTAACCTCTTCTTTAGCCAGAGTTTCAAGAAGTTCAGTCAGCCTACAGTATTACTGCTTCTGTGTTCAAGCAAGGACATTTTTTAAAAAATCTATAGCAACAGCTAAATCAGGGCAACTATAATCCTTTTGAACAAGGAAAATTGAATTAAACCAAGTTTTTCATTTTGAAACCAATTGTCTTCTTATTTGGAACGCATATTGACTACATTCAGAAAACATACTGGTCTGAAACTTATTATTTTCAACTTGAAAGTTTTTGAGTACCATCGAAATATAGTTTATTTTATGTTCCGGTATTGAATGTTTGCCGTGTCGATGTTGTGATCCACCCTGAGTCCCCCTTGGGATGAGAAGGGCGGAATATAAATGCTTTAAATAAATAAATAATAAATAAAATATCTGTGCAGATCCTGCTACATACCTGGTGTGTGTTTCTATGTATTTCTCATGTGAATGCAAGGATGTACAGTGCTAAATCCAATTGCTAGTTGTGATTAGAGCAGAACCTCTGAATCAATGGAAACTTAGTAAGTCAACACTAATACAGGGTGAGGCAGCATAACTTCCTTTTTCCAAAACTTAATAAAACCCATTGTATGAATCAGAATTTTTTTTATAATGTAGGCACATACCTAAAGTTTTGTTTTACGTAGTTTTGAAGATCAAATTAGGTAGGTGATGTCCCCCATTCGCCATACACTGAGTAAACCGATTTCTGGCGTTTGTCATGACTCTTGCTAGCATAGCAGGCTTTATGTTGGCAATTTCTTCCTGGATGTTGGTCTTCAAATCTTGTAGGGCCCTTGGAAGGTTCACATAGAAAAAATCATAAGGGGCCAAATCTGGAGAGCGGGCCGGCCACTCCAAATCTGCTCGAAAAGTAGGCCTCAACGGCAAAAGCACGCTCCTCACTGTTCCAACGCATGATGGCGACTGAACTGTGTCAGGACAAAACTTTATACTCCCGCCTCTCGAACGAGACCACTAGCGCTCCGCTATGTCTTCAACCAACTGAATGGCAAGCATTTAAAAAAAGGAAGTTATGCTGCCTCACCCTGTATATATTCCGTTGGTTTAAATGTGTCTACTCTTGTTAGAACAGCTTTATTTAGTTTTCAATAAGATAATTTAATTCAGGAGTCCTCAACCTTTGATTCTCCAGCTATTTTGAACTTAAAACCTAGAAGTATGGCCAAAGATTCAGAGAGCTGAAGTCCAAAATGTCCAGGGAACCAAAAGCTAAGAACCACAGAGAATATGAAGCTATCTTCTGCACATGTATTTGAAAAGAAGTCCCAATTAATAAAATAGATATTATTTTAGAGTAAAATATGCCTTAAATTGGAATAGAACGAGTCAGTACTTAAAAGGCAAAACAGTATTTTGCTATGAGACAGAAATTGATTTATGCTGTTTAGTTGGTAAGAATAAATACCAAATTGTGGTTGGTTTGCATTAGCCTTAATCTGATAACTAAAAATGCTACAAAGCTCAGATTTCCAAAGAACATAAAAGGTGTACAAGACCATTCATACATGACCTCAATGTGCGAGTATAATAAAATAAAGATGACATCTATGCGAATGGTGACTTCTTGGGCTTCTGGTTCTCAAAAACACAACAACCCCGAGAATATAAATACATACTTGGATTCATATGTAACATGAAACCATGTGCTTAAAATGGACTTAGTTTATGGTAGAGTCACATGTAGTGGATAATGGTGCTAAATAGCTACTCTATCTCTTCTCTACCTCTCTCATATAATGAAGCAGGTGGATTATGACAGGTAAGAAGATAATGAGTAAGGAGCTGTTTTTTCATCTCTCACATGGTCCATCAAGTAAAGTTGAATAGTAAGACATTCAAGAAATATAAGAACACTTATTCACACAGCACACAAGGTAAATTGAGGAACTTGCTATTCTAAGATGAAGTGATGGATACCACTTTGGATATCTCTAAAAAGGAATAAAATATCATGAACAATAGTCATAATAGGTAAAAGGTAAAGGTTTTCCCTTGACAATTAAGTCCAAACATGTCTGACTCTGGGGGGTGGGTGCTTATCTCCATTTCTAAGCCGAAGAGCCGGCATTGTCCGTAGACACCTCCAAAGTCATGTGGCCAGCATGACTGCACGGAGTGCCATCACCTTCCTGCTGGAGTGGTACCTATTGATCTACTCACATTTGCATGTTTTTGAACTGTGAGGTTGGCAGAAGTCATAATCGGTATATATTAACTTTGCAATGAAGGCAGCATATCTTTGAATTCCAGTTGTCAGAAAACATGACCAGAAGAATGCTACTGTCACCATGTCCTGAGTGTCACCTTCCTAGAAGCATAGGTTGTCAACTGTGGGAACAGAGCACAGGGTTATCTAGGACTTTGGTCTGATCCAGCATGGCTGGAAAGAGATCTCGAACAAGATTGGCCTGAAGTATCTAGAAACAAATGACCTCAAGGCCTGAGTAAACACGAATCATCCCCAGCAAGCAGAACCATCTACAGTCAAGCTAAGATGATTAAACCATGGTAACTATGATATCCAAATGCATCCTACAGTCAAGCTAAGATGATTAAACCATGGTTTAATCCTGGCTTACAGCAAACAGTTTAAACTATAGTTTCAAGTAAAATACAGAATCATAATTAGCTTGAAAGCAGAATCTCTGTTTTTTTTTTAAAAAATCTTTGGCATAAAGGAACAAGAGTGCGTGCATATGAGCCCAAGGCTTATCATAATGTGGCATTACATCTTAAAAGAGATTTTTTTATGCGTCCAACATTTAGCCCCAGAAGACAGCCACACCATTTTAGGAATTCAGATGTTCTTTACAAAGGAATGATTAAGACATTTAAATATTTCAGAAACATTTCTGAATTATGCGACTGTAGGAAGGGTTCTGAAAGTCACAACACTGTGTTCATTGGAAATATTGTAATAGGCATTCTCTCCTCCCCATAGTTCATGGACCTACAATTTTCACTCTTCATATGTACTGTGGGCCAGCGTCAATAAATATTGTGTCCCTTGACAAAATCATGGTGGACTCCTCTAACTAGATCAAGTTGGTGATAATTTCCCTCATATCATAGAGCGGTTTCCACACAGGAAGGATCTCAATAGGTTCAACCACAACGTTGGGATGGAGTTCTTTCTTCTATGGACTGCTCATCTCCCTTTGTCTGGGAGGCTTGCGGTATTTACACTGGATCCAGACCCTGTACATTGTGACTTGTTTTCCTCTGTTCACTTGAAGGCGGCGGTCGACCATATTCTGAACCTTCTCTAAGTCAGCAGTAGAGAACAGCAAATCCAATTCATCTAGGGGATAAAAAAAGAATTTTATGATTTATTTGTTCTCAATATATTGCCCTGTAAAATGATTTACAAAGTAGAAGAACGCACAATGTGACAAATAATGTCCCCCCCCCCCCCAAAAAAATACGACCTTTATAAAAGGAATGAATAAAAGAGCAAACACACAGTGAATTTCAGCTGGCAATTGTATTTATTTATTTAAAACATTTATATTCCGCCCTTCTCACCCTAAAGGGGACTCAGGGCGGAGCACAGCATATATACGGCAAACATTCAATGCCAGGACACGAATATGTATATACGCATACATAAACATTAAAAACATTTATCTCAATATTAAAACATACTATTTAAAACCGTCCTAGTGATCAGCGTCAAATCTAATTGGCCTGGTAATCTTTCTTATTGCTGCTTTATTGCCCTGTCCCAAAAGCTTGGTCCCACAGCCAAGTTTTTGCCATCCTTCTAAAGGACAGGAGGGAGGGGGTCGGTCTGATCTCACCAGAAAGGGAGTTCTATAGCCGGGGAGCAATCACCGAGAAGGCCCTGTCTCTCGTCCCCACCAATTGCGAATGTGACAATGGCGGGACAGAAAGCAGGGCCTCCCTGGAGGATCTTAATCTCCGCGATGATTCATAGGGAGAGATGCGTTTAGACAGGTAATTTGGGCCGGGGCCGTTTAGGGCTTTATAGGCCAAAGCCAGCACTTTGAATTGTGCCCGGTAGCAAACTGGCAGCCAGTGGAGCTGGCGTAACATGGGAGTTGTATGCTCCCTGTATGACGCCCCAGTTATTAACCTGGCTACCTCTCGTTGGACTATTTGAAGCTTCCGAGCAGTCTTCAAAGGCAACCCCATGTAGAGTGTGTTGCAGTTGTCTATCCTGGATGTAATAAGAGCATGGACCACTGTGGCCAGATCTGACTTTCCAAGGTATGGGCGCAGCTGGCACACTGCTGCAACCTAGGATTCCAGGCTCAGTGATGAGTCCAGGAGGACCCCCAAGCTGTGAATCTGTGCCTTCAAGGGGAGTATAACCCCATCCAGCACAGGCTGTGACCCTTTACCCTGTTTGTACCCTAAGACCTCATAGCTGAGTTTGCAATTTGCTTACCTTGTGTGAAAAAATAAACTCGTGTACCATCTCCTCTTACATAGAAGTTATCAGCCAAACACTGACCTGGAAGAGAGGAATGAAAATTCTAACTACAATTGACTTGACCCCAAGTGCTGCTGCCCACTTTCCTGATGGCAGGGACCACAATATATAGCTGAAAGATAATCAGACTCTTTCTTTCAGTTGGAAACCAGGCTAGTGATGATCTGAAGTTCAGAAACTGTTCTTACGTTTCCGAGTTCAGAAATAAGATGCATAAATCTAGCGTAACACACACATAGGCTTGGTTTCTTTCTCTCTGAAAATGTAGCTTGCTCCTGTATTCCACCACCCTATTAAATGGTCGCTACATGATAATTCAAAATAATTACACATTCCCCCGAGGCTTCCTTCTACCTTCTTACAGATACTTATTTCCAGATGATGTAAATGTACAATGTTATGCCATTAATCAAACTTCACTCTCTTTCTTGTTCTCCACCACCTTCAAAGCTCAGTTGTTTGTTTTCTCACTATAGTCGCATTTATTAGTTAAATTTACATCCCACCTTTTCTCAAATGATCTCAAGATGGTATTGCTCAACCATGCCACTTTATCCTCTCAACAATCTGTGAGATAGGCCATCTTTGGACTAGGTCACTCAATGAGGTCTATGTTTTAGTAGGGACTTGAAATCTGGATCTCCCAAGTCTCACTATAACTATATTAACTACTAATGGGTCCCTAGGTGATCTTGGACCAGAGTTCTCAGAATATATCAACATTGGCTGGATAAACGGGATTCCAGGATTTGGGGGTCCAACAGTTACTGAGGGGACAATATTAGTAAGCACTGCATCATGCTGCTAGCTTTCAGAACTGGAACAGACATCTAACCAAAAGAGTAAAGACAAAAAAACTCAGTTTCACCTGAACTCATTTTCTCTTCTATTGTAAATTTATATGTCTTCAAGTCACTCACTGACGTATGGTGACCTCAAGTATTTCATAGGGCATTTTTAGGTAAAGAATAATAGGTGTTTTCTCTAGTCTTTCCTCTGAAATATATTTATTTACAGCATTTTATTTTCAGCATTTATATGAACTCTAACCCCTTCTTTAGCCAGAATTTCAAGTAGTTCAGTCAGCCTAACAGTATTACTGCTTCTGTGTTCAAGCAAGGACATTTTAAAAAAATCTTTCCACCCCAAAGGGGACTCTGGGCAGATCACAAAACACATACACAGCAAACATTCAATGCCGTTAAACAGACAGGACAGATAACAGATAGAGGCATATGTTGGCATTTTTCCCAGCTTCGGCATCCTGGATTTTGTGCCTACTTCCAGCCACAGGGGGGTGCTGTCGCTCCTTCCTCTATGATGAAGAGCCCTTGATCACAGACTTCCTCCTTTCTTTGATCACCGGCATTTTCTTGTATTTTCTTTTTTTGGTGCGGTAAACTACCTCCCCGTTTAAGCACTGTCTAATTTCTTTACTCACAGCTCACAGCTGTTTTCGTACTGTTTGGTTGGACAATAAACTGGGCTGAAGGTCAGGTGCTCACCCCGACCTGGGCTTCGAACTGCCAACCTTTCGGTTACTGTGATCTATTGCTGCTAGTGATAAACCAGCTGTGCTATAGCCTGGGCTTTAACCACTGGGGAACAAATCAGAATGCGTTCAGATGTGTAAAAACTATGAACCTGAAGCTTCACTGCAATTGACATTATACCCTCTCATATCCTTAAACCATTTTTTTTGCCTTTGACTTGTATGCTACTTTTGCTCATGAGAACAGTATATGCGCCTTCTAAAAATCTAAAACCACTTTGGTGTCTAAACATCAGAGTGAGGATAGTGTAGTAGATTGAATGTTGGACTAAGGGTGTTGCGACCAGGGTTGGAATCCCTGCCCAGCCATGCAAACCAACTGGGAAATCTTCTGGAAATATAGTTTTCCAGCTCCAGAGCAAGGCAAAGGCAAATTCTCCTCTTCACAAACAAATTTTGCCAAGAAAAGTGTATTATAGGTTTACCTTAGTGTTGCTATAAGTCAGAAACAACTTGAGGGCACACAACAACAAAATGGAACACCATGAGCCCACCTCTTGTCATACCTTTCTTAAAGCGGAGCTGAGCGAGATCATAACGGCCATAATCACGTAACAAAATAATTCCCCCAGGTTTCAGAAGATTGCTAAGTCTATTGATTACGCACTGCATTCTAGAAAAAAAAAGATGTAAACATTGGTTAAAATAAGACTTGGCTGCAATTGATGGATGGTAGTCATCTATCAGCTCAACATAACCAGCTGAAGGCAAGGTCACATTTAAAGTTCATTGCTGTTTTTGCTGCTCAGCTTCAGAAGAGTCAATCCTCACCCATGAATTCACAAATACTGTTGATCTGCTAGTTTCCTGCTTGTCACAAAAAGACAATTTTGCAACAGCCATTTCCCCCAACACACAATCCTATCTGCAAGACATTAAGAGAATTTAGTGACAGGGTTACCTACTTTTCTGGGAGAATTGCTGAAAGCACAAAAATGAGAACCACCACATCAAGACTTTCTTCTGGCATTGGCAAGGGCGCATCACTGTTGCACAGGTCGTGGACAAAGGCAAAACAACGAGAGGTATCATATTCTGGATGAGCCTGAATATACACAATTATTGATGTTAGCACACAGCACTAATTTCATCACGACTCTGCAGAATGCACTGATCCAAGTAACAGGGGCTTGTCCCCCTCTCAACCAATCAGCTTAATAGTCTGAATAGGAGATTGAACCTGGACTTATTGAAAACCAACACGTAATTCACTTTGCAACAATTTATTTATTAATTTATTTACGACATTTATATGCCGCCCTTCTCACCCCGAAGGGGACTCAGAGCGGCTTACAAGGTATATATACATACAATATATTATTAGCATAGTACAATATCAATTGCTATATTGTACTATATCAATTATACTGTAATATTATTAGTAATATTACATGTAATATAAATATATTATAATATATTATTATTATATTGCATTACATTATAATATTATAAATATTATATGTATATACAATATATATTATATTATATTATTAGAATAGCAAAGGAGACAAGGTGGAACTGTCCCCTGGCCCCCCCTTCACTCTGGCCCAGAGCAGCAGTTGGTGCTGGGGGCGGGGAGGGGACCCCAACTGATGACATATTCAGGACCCAAAATTTCTAGATTTGGAGGCCCGAAATTCTGTTATGAAAAAAAATCTCACAAATTAGTTTCCAAGCAGAAATTAATTTTGTGTAAGAAATTGCACAGATCCCAAGTAGACAGACACCAGAAGTGAAAGCAAACCGTACTGTTTGCCTGCCTCCATATGTTAACAGTAGTCTCATTCTGAAGTATAATGAGACTACTGCATAAGATGGACCGTGATACAGGGAAAAAAGTCAATTGAGGGCTGGAACCAAGAGTGGACAGAGCCCGACCTACTGACTGAGCTACTCCTTTGTTTCCTCTGTGCCTGGCACTCAGATCCTGCGGGGGCCCCACCAACAACCCCCAAGTAAGTAGTGGTAACATCATAGATTTTCTCAGCTTGTCCACTCCAGTTCTAAACCAAACGGTTCTTTCCATTTTCACATGGTTGGGATAAGCTGTTAGTGCAAGGCTCTACTCCACCTGACATTAGACAAAGAATTGCATTACATGACAATAGCAAAAGGCACTGCATACTTTGAGATACATAGTGGTATTTATCAAATGATATCTCTCTCTTTTTACCTTGACAAGGTCCACTGCTGTAGTGGAGAAGTCGCAGCAATACACAAATAAGCCGGGGTCACTGAAATGAACCAAAATTTTTAGAATGACGAATGCTTGTAGAGGGGTTGCCAAAAATGGCAACAGCATAAAAGGCAAAATGAAAATTGAGACACAACAACTGCAAAGCAGGCACAAATAAACACTAGAATTCTAGGCGGGGGGAGGGGGGATAAACTATGAAATATTGGGTATTGCTAATATTGCAATACGTAGCAAATGGAATGGGGTTAAATCATTAAGGACACAAGAAATAGAGGAAATAATTAAGAATAAAATAAATGAATAAAATAAAAACAGAAAAATATAATGAATTAGAAAAAAAGGATGGTATTAAGATGGAATAGAACTCCTGAACAATTGGCTTATATGGTAAAAAGAAAGAATTCGAAGTGTTGGCATTGTAATAAAGAAAAAGGTACTTATTCACATATATGGTGGGAGTGTTCTGAAATAAAAAAATCCTGGCAAATGATACAAGGAAAAAGTCAGGATAAAAATTCAAATTAATAATAATTTGCTACTATGGTGAGTGTTGGAACATCTGAGTAAAAAAATCATTTGCCAGGAGTTATTTAAAGTAACCATAAGAGCAGCACATGCGGTGATCGCTAGAGGATGGAAAGGCAAATCGAAATGGACGTTAAGCAATTGGAATGATTATATGTATGATCAAGTGCTGTTAGACATTACGGGAATTATGATTAAGCAAGCAACAAGAATGGACAAACAAAAGGTCATTACAAATAGGTGGAAGGTCTACTTCAACTGGGTGAAAAATCTAGGAACCAACAATCACATCAAAGAAAAAATACAAAGACTTTACCAGTGGATGGATCTGCAAGATTAGTAGAAATATACTGTGGTAACAAGGGAGCGAGGGTGGGAAAATATAAACTACACCAATGTAAAGTAGCATAATGTCATTAATATTTGTTGAATTACTTGGGATTTATGCTTGTAACTCTTGGAATATGGCTTGTTGATTTGTGTTTATAGCATTATACACACACACACACACACACACACACACACACACACTATGAAATATTGGGAGACATCAGGAGAGTCTAGCTAGGCAGAACTAAAATTGAGCCTGGATCAAATATGGTGATTAAAAGCAGAGTGGATACAGCTTGTGTATATTGACAACAAGGATTGTTGCAAAAGATAAAATAGATTGAGAAACAAGGAAACCAAATATGAACTCCCTGGAGAAAGCTGAAAGGAAGGGCACTGGGTTAGATACCATCTCTTGGCATAACCCAGCCTTTCCAACCTGGTGTCCCTAGATGTCTTGGGTTGAACACTCAGAATGGCACATCCAGCATAAAGGACAGCGGGATTCTAATTGTTTAGTACATCTATATACCGCAAATTTACACCTTTTACAAAGGGTTGTAAGGAAGTTAACTAAACACTGTTCTCTAAAGAAAGTGATTTATTTTAAAATGTAAATAGAATTCAACTTTAAAAAAACCCCAGAATACATATACTACTTTCTAGAACAGATGGGAGAATTGCCTGTCTCAGAGATGTCACTGTGTCAATCAACCTTTATACATGAAATATAGGGAGAAATTGGATCATTTTCGCATGATGGGAACTCAGAAACTCAGTCAATCAGTTTGGGGTCACCCTTTTGCAAATAACAGACTTCAGAACCTCCACAGATTCAGAGATTGCACCCCTACGTTCAATTATTTCACAGTCCCAATAAACCTAACTAGACTTATTTCTGGGCAGACATATATATATATTATTAATGTAATTATAAAAAAATACCCTACTAATTTTTTTAGATTCAAAATGTACTTGGCAGTTTTTCTTACTTGTTAGTTTGGAGAATGGGGAAGACTGTGTTCCCAGCACCACATCCCACCTGCCAAGAAAACAAATAAATTTAAACTACGATAATAAAATCTCACGCTGTTATACATTTGCTAGTCTACAAAATGCTGCCACGTTTTTCGCTGATTTCGCTACAATAGACTAATATGATTATCATTCTGAAAATAACTTATATTATACATATTTTAGGTGATACATGTCAGCATAATGGTTTTGCTAGTGTGAAATACAGCTTATAGTTTTAATCTTTGTGTCCGGTGCAAGGCAGCATGCTATGCAAGGGTTAAAAGCATAGATGCGATTTATTACCAGAGCGTGAACTGTGAACAGTTCTGGGATACATCATTTCAATGTCATGAACTTGTGATAAGGACTGCTGTGTGTACTCTTCTCAGCCATGCCAAATAACAGGCAAGCTGAATGTATGATTGCTCTTGTACATCGTTCTGTTTGTTATTTTCTGTAGCTGTTAGAAAGTAACTAAATAAACGTGCTGTTTCCAAGCTTTGAAGCTGATGGAAGACTGTGTACTCTGCTTTATTCCATACCTCACTGCAGTTGCACTGAGGTCGACTTTTTATTAACAATACAAATATGAAGTAAACAGCTTTGTCCCATACACCAAACCTATACAGTTGCTAATCCTTATACATTTACTCTGCCCATGTTGAAATGCAGAATTCTTGGAAATCCAATGAACTTTATAGGTCCCACGGCCTTAAGAAAGCTCAGAGCATTCTTGGGGATCCAATTCACCCAGCATATTATTTTTTTGAATTATTGCCATCTGGCAGACGGTACAGGGTGCCAAAGACGAAGACAAACAGACTGAGAGATAGCTTTTATCCTAGAGCTGTGGTTATGTTGAACTCCATGGTTTTGCACTGATGTGGCATTGGGGGTTGTACGGTGATGGTTGGGGTCTAGATATGGGTATGTTGTTTTGTGATGTGTGCTGGGGAAGGCATTTAATTTCATTGTGCAATAGCACAGTAACAATAAAGCTATTCTAATAAAAACTGAAATATACCACAACCAAATGCCTACCAGTGGGTATTCTCAATGTAACAGAGGGCCTTTGATCTCTGATTGTTTTTAAACTGTTTTAAATTGTTTTTAAATTGTGTTTGATTTTAGCCTGTTCTAGTAAGCCACTCTGAGCCCCAGGGGAGTGGCGGCATATAAGTTCAAATAATAAATAAATAAATAAACAAACAAAAGTTCTATCAACCTCATGGCAATTGATATCCATTACTTCAAAGAAGTTTCAAATGGCCATTGTAGTGATTGCTACAACCTTTTAAAAAGCACAGAAATCAATATCTATGTACACAGCTAGCTTTGTTTAATTATTTCTTTGTCTAATTATTTAAAAGAAATAATTCCCTGCAAAATGTCCTTACAAATGCACTTTAACTACTGGATTGCGTTGGACTGCGCCCTCACTTCTTAAAACCCTCCTTCCAGATATATTCCACCTTGTTCATGCCCAGCGTTATTTTTTAAATTTTAAATTATTACATTTGGCCTGGCCATAGGTTTTAAATCCTTGTGCATTATTGTTATATGTGATTTATATTAATTTGTATTGCATTGTATTGTTTTGTTTATTGCTTTTCTGTTTTATTGTTGTGTTATTGGGCTTGGCCTCATGTAAGCTGCTCCGAGTCCCTTGGGGAGATGGTGGTGGGGTATAAATAAAGTTTATTATTATTATTATTATTTAAATTTGGAGCAGTTTTGAATTTTTTTTGGCAGGGGGGTGGTTGGGATTAGCAACACAGTGTAAAACACCACCACTACACTCTGCTTTTAAGTCTCCCTGACCATATATTACCCATGTTGGTAAAGAGGATCCTGAACTCAGCATGTCCATTGCATCACAAGCCTAGTTACTCTTAGGTTCTGATTCATTGCACTGTTACCTCTAATATTCGATAAGCAGCAGATGACCCTGGGAAGTCACCTTCTCTTAGTTTTTGTTCCTCCAGCTTCTTTGATCCCGGTTCATCCTGTGCATGGATCATGTCACCACTGTTTGGCTCAGAGTTCGGATGCTCTCTGATACCATTCTCTGCTGAATCAAGTCCATCGCCGCTGCTGCTTCTAAGGTCTGAGATATTGGCATTTTCCACAGGTTCCTTGTTGGCACATGTGCCAATGTGACTGTCACATAAGTTTGGTGCTAGTTCAGGAAATTCTGTGAACAGCCAGTGTCTGTCCTTAAAAAAGCCATTTTCATGAGTTTTGTAGAAGGCATTCCAGTACTCGTTGGCATTGAACTCATAGGCATCTGGAAGAGAAAGACAAAATGAAAAATGACCACAGTGAGTCCATTCTGCTGCCCTTGTAGTTTAAGCATGTTGCACTTAAGACAATCTTTCCCAATCTGACATCTTCCAGATGTTCTGGACCAGGGGTCCTCAAACTTTTTATACAGAGGGCCAGGTCACAGTCCCTCAAACTGTTGGAGGACCAGATTATAATTTGAAATAAACATGAATGAATTCCTATGCACACTGCACATATCATATTTGTAGTGAAAAAACACTTAAAAATAGTTCAATAATTAAAATATAAACTTATTAATATTTCAATGGGAAGTGTGGACCTGCTTTTTGCTGATGACATAGAGTTGTTGTTGTTGTTGTTGTTGTGTGCTTTCAAGTCATTTCAAACTTAGGTTGACCCTGAGTGAGGGCCAGGTAAATGACCTTGGAGGGCCGTGTCCAGCCCCCGGGCCTTAGTTTGAGGACCCCTGTTCTGGACTAGGATTCTTATCATTACTGACCATTCTTTATGATAGCTGAGACTACTAGGAGTTTCAGTCCAAACCATTTGAAGGCTGATGTTACAGGCTGATATAAGTACACCTGAGTGAATAAAAATGTGAGATTTTTGAAATTGACTCTAGGGTAGGCAATCCCATAGACCCCCATCTGTTGTATAATTGTTCCAATTAAAATTATTTTCAAGCTTAATCTACACTTCTTTTTTTTATAGTAAAATTGATTGCTTCTTTTCCAGTCCTCAAAACATTAATCTGTCAGCATTTAAAAATATTTGGAAATTATTACCAAAATATTTGGAAATTATTACTTTACTTTCTCCACTTTTCATGTCCCCTCAAAGATTTCCACTAAATTTAATCTGGCAATATCCTGTTGCCAAATACCTCAATTGACGAATTCCTCTATCTCTATTGATTTTTGTATCAGGAGAGATGTAAGTTTGATTTTAGCATTAGAAAAAAATGCAAATTATTGTCATCAGTTGGGGACCTCTCCCCTCAGCACCAATTGCCACTCTGGGCCAAAGTGAAGAGAGAGGGGGGCAGAAGACAGTTCCACCTTGTCTCCTGTGCTATGTTAATAATATAATATAATATATTGTATATACATATAATATTTATAATAATGTAATGCAATATAATACTACTACTGCTGCTACTACTACTAATAATAATAGTAATATGATATAATTATTATATATTTATATTACATATAATATTACTAATAATATTACAATGTAATGGTATAATACAATATAAAAATATATAATACTGATATTGTACTATGCTAATAATATAGTATATTGTATATATCTTGTAAGCTGCTCTGAGTCCCTTTTGGGGTAAGAAAGGCAGCATATAAATGTCGTAAATAAATAAATAAATATTGCAAAGGAGTTGAGCCTGCCCCTGTAAAACCTGCTTACAGTACTATCCTTGAAGCAATTTTCCCTAAGCTTGGCTCACGTGAAATATCAGAGCTAAGCTGGGTGTCAGGAAAGGAGTTTGGACCACTGATCCCATGAACAATTCTGCTCCCCTTAGCTATATAGCCTTTTGGTGTTTTGCTCAAACTCCCTGTACGTTCTGTATGAATAAAAACAAACATCACAGCTCATCTCTCCCCCCCCCCCCCCCGATCAATATAACATAGACATTCTATACACAAATGCTTAGCTAATTTCAGGATATTAGGTTGAGATCAATTTCCTATGGCTGTTGGAAACTTATTGCCCGAATCAAAAAGGAGAGTGGGAAGGAAATATGGGTTGCTGTGCGTTTTCAGGGCTGTATGGTCATATTCCAGAAGCATTCTCTCCTGATTTTTCGCCCATATCTATGGCAGGCATCCTCAGAGGTTGTGAAGTCTGTTGGAAACTAGGCAAGTGGGGTTTATATATCTGTGGAAAGTCCAGGGTGGGAGAAAGAACTCTTTCCTGCCTGAGGAAAGTGTGAATGTTGCAACTGGCCAGCTTGATTAGCATTGATTAGCCTTACAGTTTCAAAGCCTAGCTGCTTCCTGCCAAGGAGAATCCTGTGTTGGGAAGTGTTAGCTGGCCCTGATTGTTTCTTGTCTGGAATTCCCTTATCTTCTGAGTGTTATTCTTTATTTACTGTCATGATTTTAGAGTTGTTTTTTTTTAAAAAAACTGGTACTCAGTTTTGTTCACTTTCATGGTTTCCTCCTTTCTGTTGAAATTGTCCACATGCTTGTAGATTTCAATGGCTTCTCTGTGTAGCCTAACTCAACCAGAGAACTCAGCCATAGCAGAGTACCTGATGAACCAACCTGGACACAGCATATTATTTGAGAACGCAGAAATGCTGGACCACTCTAACCTAAACGGTTCCGGCCCAAGATACCTATCTGACCGCATCTCGGCCTACGAGCCCACAAGGACTTTGAGATCGTCCAGGGAGGCCCTGCTCTCAATCCCGCCTGCCTCACAGGCACGCCTGGCAGGGACGAGAGACAGCGCCTTCTCGGTGGTGGCTCCTCGGCTGTGGAACACCCTTCCCGTGGACATCAGACTGGCTCCTTCCCTGATGATATTCCGCAGGAAATTAAAGACTTGGCTGTTCAAGAAGGTGTTCGAACAAGAAGTGCAATAATTGGTAATGACGACAGGAATGGAACAACGGAAAATGATACTGGATTGTGGTTTAAACGATGAGACGTCGAGATTGGCTTTTTGTATTTTGATATTGTGGATGTTTTTTGATGATGATGTTTTTGGTTATTGCTAGATTGATATTTTAGATTGTGTCTTGTATTTTGAACCTTGTCCTTTCTATGTTGTACACCGCTGTGAGTCGCCCCCGGGCTGAGAACAGCGGTATATAAGCAAAGTAAATAAATAAAAAAATAAATCACCATGTCAGACTACACAGAGAAGCCACTGAAATCCATAAGCATGTGGACAATTTCAACAGAAAGGAAGAAACCATGAAAATGAACGAAATCTGGCTACCAGTTTGTTTTTGCGAGACATCCTGCAGCACATTTTGCTATAGTTTTTCAATTAATATCTCAACCAATTCAACATCGTTTGTAGCATAAAGTAAGTTTCTGGATGATAACTACTTTCAAAGTAAGTACTGCACCATTAAACAGGAAACAATACTTTCAAACCAGGAACAGATTTTTGTTGTTGTTGTTGTTGTTCATTCATTCAGTAGTTTCCGACTCTTCAAACCCTCATAGTGTTACAAAGTGTTATTATTAAACTTCTCTGGCTAGGACCAAAAAAGATGCTGGAGTTAACCAAAATCTGGAGAAAAGATGAGTTCAAGATTTTCTCTGGGCACCAGCACTACCTTGCTGATCTTGTGGGACAAACTCTATGCTGTTCTCTTGGACCTTTGCTTGAGCCACAGCTTCCTGCTCTTCAGACCATTCCACGTTATCCCTGGAAAACAGAAAGAATGGAAGTAACTCAGCACATTTAACCTTAAGTGTCAGAATCCAGAACTAGCTTAGTACGTAAAGGCAGAATCCAGAAGGCAGACTATACATATGTATAATCATGGAAGTTGTGTTATTTGAGAAAAAATAATGGCACAGACAACCCATGGAAGAAGAAAAGTGGAAGAAACCGGAGCAGAAAGGTGGTTTGTTTTTGCTGGACATCTTCAAGTCCTTTGTGAAACAAATGTTTCTGAGGCTGAGAAAATGTGACTTGTCCAAACTCAACCAATGGGTTTCCATGACTAAGCGGGGATTCTAATCCTATTAATATCTTTATTGTTGTTGTTCATTTGTTCAGTTGTTTCCGGCTTTTGTGACCTCATGGACCAGCCCACGCCAGAGCTCCCTGATGGCCGTCACTAACCCCAGTTCCTTCAGAGTCAAGCCAGTCACTTCATGGATACCATCCATCCATCTTGCCCTTGGTCGGCCCCTCTTCCTTTTTCCTTCCTTTTTCCTCAGCATCCTTGTCTTTTCTAAGCTTTCCTGTCTTCTCATGATGCGGCCAAAGTACTTCATCTTTGCCTCTAATATCCTTCCCTCCAATGAGCAGTCGGACTTTATTTCCTGGAGGATGGACTGGTTGGATCTTCTCGCGGTCGAAGGCACTTTCAGAAGTTTCCTCCAACACCACAGTTCAAAAGCATCTATCTTCCTTCGCTCAGCCTTCCTTATGGTCCAGCTCTCACATCCGTAGGTGACTACGGGGAATACCATTGTTTATGCTTATTATTTTTATACTTATTATTATTTTGCTTATGCTGATTATTATCTTTATGTTTATTATTATTTTGTTGATTTATACCCCGCTCTCTCTAAAAAAGAGACTTGAAGTGGCTTACAGTGAAACCGAATTAAATACAATTTAAACTTGAAAAATATACAAAGATTTAAAAAGTATTAAATATTAATTTTATTTAAAAACTAAACAGTTTAAATTCTGAAAAAAAATGCATCCAAGTCTAAAACCACATCACCCCCTCACTTGATCTTAAAAAAGCAGTCATAGCCCAACACCCAAACCACTATGCCATATTGGCTCCATAGAAGGCTGGTAAGGTAAAGGGTTTCTCTTCACATTAAGTCTAGTTTAGTCCGACTCGGGGGGGGGGGGGGGCTCATTTCCATTTCTAAGCTGAAGAGCCAGTGTCGTTCGTAGACACCTCCAAGGTCATGTGACCAGCGTGACTTCATGGAACACCGTTACCTTCCCACCGGAGCGGTACCTATTGATCTACTCACATTTGCATGTTTTCAGACTGCTAGGTTCCCCTCACTTCTTTAAAACCTTCCTATTAGATATATTCTACCTTGTTCATGCCCAGTGTTTATTTTTTAATTTTTAATTATTACATCTGGCCCGGCCATAGGTTTCTTAAATCCTTGCATATTAATGTTTATATGTGATTTATTTAATTGTATTGTTGTTACTTTTTTTGTTATTGCTTTCTTGTTTATTGATGTGTTGTTGGGCTTGGCCTCATGTAAGCTGCTCCGAGTCCCTTGGGGAGATGGTATAAATAAAGTTTTATTATTATTATTATTATTATTATTATTATTATTAGATTGGCTGAAGCTGGGGCTAACAGCGGGAGCTTGCCCCGCTCCCCGGATTCGAACCGCTGACTTTTCGGTCAGCAATTTCAGCAGTTCAGCGGCTTAAACCGCTTCGCCAGCAGAAGCTCCCATAAAAGGCCAGTACTTATTACAAAAAAACCAAACAAACAGCTAAACAAACAAAACCAAGCTCAGTAGTGTGAGTGGAAACAAACAAAATATCCATGTAAATACAGTTTCACCATGTGGTTCTTGCCTATGAATGAGGTCTTCCCTTAAGACGCTTTTGATGAAGTGCATCTACACTGTTTAAATAATGCAGTTTAACACTGTTTCATATAATCCAGACTATTAAAGCAGATAATCCACATTATCATCTTTGAACTGGATTATATGAGTCCACACTGCAATATAATCCAGTTCAAGGCAGATAATATGTTTTTCTTATGGCAGTGTAGAAGGGTGCTATGGAATCCTGGGATTCGTAGTTTCTCTTAAGAGAACCTTGTAAAACTACAACTCCCAGGATCCTATAACATTGAGCCATGGCAAAGTGGGGCCATCTAGGATCCCCCAGCCTGAAAAAAAGACTCACAGAAGGAGGGTGAGGGAGAATAGACTTGGGGGCTCCTTACCAGGCGTTGTGCTGGAAAAGGCGAGTCGGATCGGTGAGAAAACGGTTCCCAAACTGCCTCCTTTTCCTCCCATCGTCGCCGGTTGCCGCCATAGCAAGAGCAGGGTGAATCAGAGCCGGAAGTAGACGGTGAATCCCCAGCCCTAGGGTTTCTGAGCGAAGTATTCCAATATAGAATTAGGCCTGCGCAGCGTGCATGCGCGGATAACACAGCGTGCTCTTCCAATACAGAAATAGGGCCGCACAATGCGCATGCGCAGGAGAACACGCTTACATGGCATGGTCCGGGAAACCGATCAGAGTGAAAACTATCAGTTATATTCCTGTAACTACAGATATAGGACTATAGAGTGATACACGCAGAGCTTCCGGTTGCATCTATGTGTCGAAGTAATACTTAAAGTAGATATATATATATATATATATATATTCCAGTGTGATTAAGTTTTTATTTTTTTATAGTTGGAAAGGTGTAAGGAAGAATTGTATACTCTCACCCAACCTATTCAACTTGTATGCAGAACACATCATGCGATGTGCGGGGCTTGACGAATGCAAGGCTGGGGTTAAAATTTCAGGAAGAAACATTAACCTTAGATATGCAGATGATACCACTTTGATGGCCGAAAGCGAGCAGTTGAGGAGCCTTCTAATCAAGGTGAAAGAAGAAAGCGTAAAAGCTGGGTTGCAGCTAAAAATAAAAAAAACCCAAGGTTATGGCAACAAGAATGATTGGCAACTGGAAAATAGAGGGAGAAAACATGGAGGCAGTGACAAACTTTGTATTTCTAGGTGCAGAGATTACTGCAGACGCAGACTGCAGCCAGGAAATCAGGAGACACTTACTTCTTGGGAGGAGAGCAATGACCAATCTCAATAAAATAGTGAAGAGTAGAGATATCACACTGGCAATGAAGCGCAGCAGAAGAGCCAGGTTTTAAGGTTGCTTTTTAAAGGTTTCTAGTGTAGGGGCTTTCCTGATCTTTCCAGGTAATGAGTTCCAGAGTCGGGGAGCCACAGAGAATAAGGCTCTCTCCCTTGTGCCCACAAGACGAGCTTGTGAGATTGGCAGGGGCGAAAGGAGGGCCTTCCCCGAAGATTGAAGGGCCCAGGTTGGTTCATGGAGAGAGATACGGTCACAAAGGTAGACAAGTCCCCAAACCATTTAGGGCTTTATAGGTGATAACCTGTACCTTGAATTGGGCCCAGAAAATAAACGGCAGCCAGTGGAGCTCCTTTAACAGGAGGGTCAACCAGTCCTTGTAATAACAGTCCCCAGTTATTAATCTGGCTGCCGAACGTTGGACGAGTTGTAGTTTCCGGGCTGTCTTCAAGGGTAGCCCCAAGTGGATATCACACTGGCAATGAAGATCCGCATAGTTAAAGCAATGGTATTCCCCATAGTCACCTATGGATGTGAGAGCTGGACCATAGGGAAGGCTGAGCGAAGGAGGATAGATGCTTTTGAACTGTGGTGCTGGAGGAAAGTTCCGAGAATGCCTTGGACTGCCAGAAGATCCAACCAGACCATACTTCAGGAAATAAAGCCCGACTGCTCATTGGACGGAAGGATAGTTGAGGCCAAGATGAAGCACTTTGGCCACATAATGAGAAGGAAACCTTAGAGAAGACAATGATGCTGGGGAAAATGGAAGGAAAAAGGAAGAGGGGCCGACCAAGGGAAAGATGGATGGCATCCTTGAAGTGACTGGACTGACCTTGAAGGAGCTGGGGGAGGTGACGGCTGACAGGGAGCTCTGGCGTGGGCTGGTCCATGAGGTCACGAAGAGTCAGAAGCGACTGAACGAGTGAACAACAACAATATTTGTACAAGAAAAAGATTTATTATTCTACCTATAATCAAGATCTAGCAGGTTGGAGGTGATGTATAATAATAATAATAATAATAATAATAATAATAATAATAATAATAATCTTTTTTTCTCAAAGCACAGCAGACAAAAAATCAGTACAAGAAAACAGCACTCCAAACCAGAGCTAACAGCTGGCACAACAAAGCATTGCATGGGCTGCTCCTTGACAAAATTGAAGGAAAAGTTGATAAGGAGAAGACCTGGCTATGGCTCATGAATGGAACCTTGAAGAAGGAGACAGAAGGCCTGTTTCTTGCAGCCCAGGAGCAAGCCATCTGAACCAATGCAATTAAGGCCAAGATTGAATAATCAGCTGATGATCTAAAATGCAGACTGTGCAAGGAAGCTGATGAAACCATGGATCATCTCCTCAGCTGCTGCAAGAAAATCGCATGAACGGACTATAAACAGAGGCACAACTCTGTGGCCCAAATGATTCACTGGAACTTATGTCACAAGTACCACCTACTAGTAGTAAAGAATTGGTGGGATCATAAACCTGCAAAGGTTGTGGAAAATAAACATGCAAAAATACTGTGGGACTTTCGAATCCAGACTGACAGAGTTTTGGAACACAATACACCAGACATCACGACAAGTCTGGAGTATTGATGTTGCCATACCAGGTGACAGTTGCATTGAGGAAAAAGAACAGGAAAAACTCAGCGCTATCAAGACCTCAAAATCGAACTGCAGGCTCTGGCATAAACCAGTACAGGTGGTCCCAGTGGTCATTGGCGCACTGGGTGCCGTGTCAAAAGATCTCAGCTGGCGTTTGGAAACAATAAACATCAACAAAATCATGATCTGTCAACTGCAAAAGGCCACCTTACTTGGATCTGCGCACATCATTCGAAAATACATCACACAGTCCTAGATGCTTGGGAAGTGTTCGACTTGTGATTTTGTGATACGAAATCCAGCATATAGATCTCGTTTGCTGTGACATACTGTGCTTTTGCTTCAGTAAAATAATAATAATAATAATAATAATAATAATAATTTTTATTTATATCCTACCACCATCTCCCCAACAGGGCCAAGCCCAGACAACATATTACAGCAAAATAAAACCAAAACATAAGCAACAAGCAACAGCATCAAAATTACATAAAAACATATGAATCCAGTAACAATATAACATTGCAATAAACACAATCATGGTGACAGTTGGCGGGCCACATATACAAGATAAAATGTTAAAAAACTCGAATGAGATAAGAATAGGAGCAAGTTATTTGCTCCATAGGAGCAAGTTATTTGCTCCATAAAGAAACACAGGGTTGTGAAACTAAACTTCCCATTAGGGGGGCGTGTACTCCAATGACAGAAGTGTTGAAGGGAGCAGTAGTGTCATGTTGTATACCCACTTGCCAAAAGTGCAGCAGAAGAGCCAGGTTTTAAGGTTGCTTTTTAAAGGTTTCTAGTGTATCTTTCCAGGTAATGAGTTCCAGAGTCGGGGAGCCACAGAGGAAAAGGCTCTCCCCCTTGTGCCCACAAGACAAACTTGTGAGATTGGCAGGGGCGAAAGGAGGGCCTTCTCCGAAGATTGAAGGGCCCAGGTTGGTTCATGGAGAGAAATACGGTCACAAAGGTAGGCAGGTCCCCAAACTATTTAGGGCTTTATAGGTGATAACCTGTACCTTGAATTGAGCCCAGAAAATAAACGGCAGCCAGTGGAGCTCCTTTAATAGGGGGGTCGACCAGTCCCTGTAACTAGCCTCAGTTATTAATCTGGCTGCCGAACGTTGGACGAGTTGTAGTTTCCGGGCTGTCTTCAAGGGTAGCCCCAAGTAGAGTGCATTGCAGTAATCCAGTCTAGAGGCAACTATGGCGTGGACCACCGTGGTCCATCATTTCAAATACTGTATTGTTCTTTCATGTTTTTTGCAGTACAAATAATATATCTGCAGTGTGCATAGGAATTTGTCCATGTTTTTCTCAAAACATAGTCTGTCCCCCCAACAATCTGGGGGACAGTGAACCGACCCTCTGCTTTAAATGTTTGAGGACCCCTGGTGTAATACATCAGTATTTGCAAGGCTTACTACACGCTCATTTTCCTTTTTGTGGAGTACAGCTGAAGAGTCTACTGTAAACACTGCATGTTGTTGCTAGCAGGTCTGTGGCATTAAGGAACCTTAGCTCCAATTTTGAGCTAAGGGGACCCCATTTGGGTTGGGATTCACAGTTTAAGAAGCAGTGCTCTATAGAACATGGACCCTTAGGGCCCTTCCATACAGCCATATAATTTAGAATACCAAGTCAGATAATCCACAATATCTGCTTTGAACTGGATTATCTGAGTCCACACTGCCATATAATACAGTTCAGTATCAATTTTATACAGCTGTGTAGAAGGGGCCTTACTTAGCCTTGCTTTTAAAAATTCAAAATGTAGCTCATACAAATCTTTGAGGTTGGTTTATATACTCTTTGTGGGGATATTTCACACTACTTCGTCTGGATGAAGACTCAGTCTGGAGAACTGTCTTTGCATTATAGACTGCTGTTGGAAAAAAAAGTGAATTAAGGGGAAATTGCTTTTTGTGCACAGAATGCTTTTCTGCCACAGCCAGAACCAGCCCTGCCAATTCATCTGAATTTAGCAAAAGTGTTAACGGCGCAGAACTATTAGCCATGTAGGAATGTTTCAACATGGCTCTTTTCAGAAAAAAAAACCCACTCGGATTGCAGCAATTATAGGACAGTTTGCTTTTTATTTGTATATAATTATTAGCATAGTTAGGTGCTTTTATAAGTAGTTAATTATGATGATAGTTGCGATGAACTTGCAAAACTAAAGGTATATTCTGACATCAAATACCACAAAGTACCTTATCCCTTTCCCCCTACCCTCCTTTTTTGTTTGTTTGTAAAATCATGATTGCCACCTGATTGAAGGACTAACTGTTGGTTGTGTTCCATAGGGGTCAACACAAAGAATGCAGCAAAGCCAACAATTAAACTATTCATGATCATTCTTTTTACAGTTGGGACATTTCAATCTCCCTCAGTCACATTTCTGTTCATTGATTTGAATATTTATATCCCATCCTCTGTCTCAAGGTCTCAGATTAGCACTTTAAGTTACCTGAACAATAAAAAAAACACCACCAAAAACATGATTTTAAAAGATTAAGATTCTGTTCAATCACTTAGTTGTTACTATGTGCCTTCAAGTAATTTCCAATTTATGACAAGTCTAAAGTGAACTTATAATTAGTTTTCCTGGCAAGATTTGTTCAGAGGGAGCTTATCTTTGCCTACTTTTGAAATGGAAAGAGTATGGCTTGCACAAAGTCACCCTGGGGTGTCTCCAGAGTCATAGCCCAATGCTCAAACCATTATACCATACTTGCTGGAAGATAAACATCAAATACCAGATGACTATATATTTTAAAGCAAGGAATTGAAAAACCACTTCTGAAAATTCCTTGAAGAAAGCCCTATGAAATGTATAAGTTCACTATAAATTGACAGGGGACTTGAATGAACATACACGTACATTACAAATTATAATAAATTAAAAACAGATGTATTAAAGCCAGTTATAATACTTCTATCATGTTTATTCCCTATCAGGAAGAATATAGACAAGTATGTCTTGAAGAGCAAACAATCTTGCAGTAACCTTACAATAGCCTGTATTCTTCCTGAGTTTGGGGAAACTTTTCTTGGCTGGGAAATACACAAATATTATTTCTCTTCCTGGTCTAGTAAATAAAAATGTAATGTTCGTTTGTGGGAATTAACATAACTCAAAAACCACTGGACGAATTGCCGCCAAATTTGGCCACAAGACACCTATTAACCCAAGGAGTGACCATTACTCAAAAAATTGAGTTTGTCATTTGGGAATTGTAGTTGCTGGGATTTATATGTAACTATCTAATATGCAGGATGTATTTTCACTGGACCAAATTTGGCACAAATACCCAATGCGCCCAAATTTGAATACTGGTGGGGTTGGGGGGAGGGATTGGTTTTATCATTTGAGAGTTGCAGTTGCTGGGATTTATAGTTCATCTACAATCAAAGAGCATTCTGAACTCCACCAATAATGTTATTGAACCAAACGTGGCACACAGGACTCCCATGACCAACAGAAAATACTAGAAGGGTTTGGTGGACATTGACCTTGAGTTTTGGAGTTGTAGTTCACCTACATCCAGAGAGCACTGTGGACTCAAACAATGATGGATCTGGACCAAACTTGGCAAGAATATTCCATATGCTCAACTAGGAACACAGATGGAGCTTGGGGGAAATAGACCTTGACATTTGGGAGTTGTAGTTACTGGGATTTATAGTTCACCTACAATAAAAAAGCATTCTGAACCCCACGAATGATAGAATTGGGGCACACTTCCCACACAGAACCCCTATGACCAATTAAAAATACTTAAGGCCATCCAGTTCAACTCCCTTCACCAGGACAAAAAAACGTACCCACAAGCATAAAGAAATTACATATATTAGAAACCATTACTTTTTCTTTACTTTGTTTTCCAGATCACCAGACTGAGCCACAGCAACGCGGGGCAGGGGATGGCTAGTGACCATATAATTATTATTATTATAATTATTTTATGAAATGTCAAAGCTCCTCTAAATCTTTTTCAACTTTCTGGCATATTTATCACTTTTATAATTCACCCTGCTCTTCACCACAAAAACAAAACAAAGCAAAACAAAAACCTCTCCCAGAGCACAAGGCGGACACCCCTAGCACAGCCCTACCATAAACTCTGGGCAATCTATACAAATAATATAGATGTAATATTCGTTTGTGGGATTAACATAACTCAAAAACCACTGGATTAATTGACACCAAATTTGGACACAATACACCTCTCAGGCCAACAAGTGACCATCACTCATAAAAACACTGAAAAACACAGCAGAAGAGACTTAAAAAGCCAAAAACTAAAAAATACATTACAATGCATGTGCAAAACCACATATATATACACACATATATATATACACACAAAACATATATACATAGACTGGGCCACAGCAATGCGTGGCAGGGGATGGGTAGTTATAAATAAAATACTAAGGAAGATTTTTTTTTTAGAGGAAGCATTGAATCACATCTATCTCAGTGTTTTCTTTGGAGGCTAAATAGTGGTGTGGTGGTTAAATTTTAAAGTGCAGTGTTTCCCATAATGGTCCCCACAGCCATATCCCCAGGAGAGTCCAAAACCACTTAATCTACATCAATAGACAAGTTCTTGCATTTACTTCACCAACTGAATATTAATAAACTACTGAGTCCAAACTGCCTCTTCCAATATGATGTCCCCCCTAAATGCTTTGCATCACAGCAGGGATGGTTCACCGCATTATATTGCACCTGCTCCTTCTCATAAAGATTACAGCACAGCTGTGAAAGACCAATAAGGACAATGGCAGATGATGATTTCAGTGCCAGTTAAATAATCTCAGGGCTTTGATCCTGAAAACCCTGGCTCCATTAAACCATATAGAATTCCAATCACACACCCACTTTCTTCTTCATTACATACAGTGACTCTTGTTGGCATGGGAGTCTTGTGTCCTAATGAAGTACAGGACAAACTGTAGGTTTAGAAAGGAAGAGATTATATATAAATTGAAATAGGTGCAGATCAATTACATATGTAATTTTATAATATTTTACCATATGCTGTAGAAATTAATTTATTTCATTTCCTTATAAATTTTCATTGTTGATCTTTTTTGTATATCTTTTTGGTGTATGTGCAAACAGACCGGCTAGCTGATTGGATAAACTGATTGGATTCGGATAACATAATTCTTGATTTATACTGTATCCCACACTTGCCACCTTAATACTTTCCCCCAAGTTGTCTCCTCTTATGCTCTACATGACAGAGGCCAACTATGGAGGACACAGGTATTATTTTTCCACCTTGGTCTGCTGAAGAAATCACACTGGCACTGTCTGGAAGTAATGTGACATCACTTCTGGCTGTCATTTCAACTAAATTTCAGCCATTTCCCTCTTTCTTCTGTGTTTTTGGGATTTTCTTTGGTTGTTTTGTAGTTATGGGAAGGAAACCACATTTGGTTTGGCACATTTCAGATGGGATTTGTGCAAAAAAAAAATGCCCCAATTTAACCTGGTGGAATTTTTAGAGAGGGACCTGGCGGATTTGGGGGACTCTAGTGGTCATTCTTTCAGGGCCCAGGGGCCACACACTATTTACCCTGTTCTATATCCTGCCTGAGAAGAATTCCAGCTTCCTCAGCCATGGCCAAGGAATCTTTGGTTCTATGTATGTTTCTTAATTATGACTGTCAGGAAAGACGTTGTGTCCCATCTGTAGAATGTGGAGAAGAATAATTCACTGGGTTGTTGTAGGATTTTCGGGCTATATGGCCATGTTCTAGAAACATTCTCTTCTGATGTTTCACCTGCATCTATGGCAAGCATCTTCAGAGGTTGTGAGGTCTGAGGATGCTTGCCATAGATGCAGGAAAACATCAGGAGAGAAGGCTTCTGGAACACGGCCATATAGCCCGAAAAACCTACAACAACCCAGTGATTCCAGCCATGAAAGCCTTCGACAATACAAGAATAATTCACTCATAAAAAGGTGAATGAGATATGCACTAACTATAATAAGTATGAATGTGAATGGTACTAGTTGGATTAGTCTCTCCTGACATTGCTGGATAATCCTGGATGTAACAAAAGGATTGCAGTAGTGATTTCCCCCACCAGCGAAGGATGGGGCTAGCTTAAGATCTCTACCAACTTTCTAATTCTTACCTCTATGAAGTACCTCCTAGCATGCCAGGTACTTATTCATACTACATCTCTCTAGTGCTATTCTTCCATTGTGATTGCCTTGGCTCCATAGGCTATCTCATTGAGGCGTTAGAGCTCTGAGCATTTTCAATACGCCTTCATAAATTGTCAATCCCAGAATTCCACAGGACAGAAACATGGCATTTGCAGTGGAATAATAGTGCTATAATTATGTAGTGTAAATGGGCTCAGACTCTGAAATCTAGATACGGTTGACTAGTCCATATGGGAGAAGGGAGTGATTGGCATGGAAAGAGACATATTTTCCTTATGTGCCCACATGTGCATCTGGAAGCCCTAACATTAACAGAGTGAAATTGAAATGTAGATTACATGGTTACAGTCTACTGACAAAAAATGTGCTCAAAGCCTAGATTAAATATTTTCTTTCCCTTTTCCATCCTTTATCTCTCTACCCCACTGTCAGATGATACTAAAAAACAAGGGAAAGCTAAATAGAGAGAGAGAAGAGAGTTGGCTTGCCTCTTATATCTTAACTTTTCACTGTATTAGCCAGCATACAAAGATGAAACCCTGAATTTCCTATTGCAGGAATGGTGGCCCGGATACCAGCCCGAGACTGTTTTGTGGAACACCTCACAAAAATGGTAGAAGATGCTCTGGCCAGCAAGGTCTGGAGTTATTGCTGACTTCTATTTTGCCTCCTACTCAGACTGGACCGTTTATCTGCAGGAGTGGATGATCGAGAGGAACGACGACGATACAGTTTATTATCATACTCCTGAAGTTCTCGTGGTGTCAACAATTCCTGACAGACATTCCAAGACCAGGAATATGTGGAGAAGGTCTGGTAAAAGGTGGAGTTCCCTGTCTCCAGGCCGATCTCTCCTCCACGCAATCTTCGCCAGAGCCTAAGTGACTTCTTTCGCTCCCGGAGAGCAATGGCCATTCGGTAGGCAGCAGTTGCTTTTTGCACCTGTGAAGGGAGAGAACCAGAGAACTGAAATTGGAGATCAAAGTTGCAGAGCAGCCATGAATGAAGTCAAAGGAAGTGCCTAGACAATGTTAAAAGTAACGTTAATTAAAAAAAGAAGAGTGTTTGGAAACTTCACCTGGTTCAAGAGTTATAGCTAGACCAGTAGTTCTCAAACTTCCTTATGCCGCGACCCCTTAATACAGTTCCTCATGTTGTGATGACCCCCAACCATAAAATTATTTTCATTGCTACTTCATAACTGTAATTTTGCTACTGTTATGAATTGTCATGTAAATATCTGCTATGCAGGATGTATTTTCATTCACTGGACTAAATTAGGCACAAATACCCAATGCGCCCAAATTTGAATACTGGTGGGGGGATTGATTTTGTCATTTGGGAGTTGTAGTTGGTGAGATTTATAGTTAACCTAAAATCAAAGGGCATTCTAAACTCCACCAACGATGGAATTGAACCAAACTTAGCATACAGAACTCCCACGATCAACAGGAAATACTGGTGGGCATTGACCTTGAGTTTTGGAGTTGTATTACTATAGACTCAAGCACTATGAACTCAAGCAATGATGGATCTGAACCAAACTTGGAACGAATGCTCAATATGCCCAAATGTGAACACTGGTGGAGTTTGGGGAAAATAGACCTTGACATTTGGGAGTTGTAGTTGCTGGGATTTATAGTTCACCTACAATCAAAGAGCATTCGGAACCCCACCAACAATAGAATTGGACCAAACTTCCCACACAGAACCCCCCAGATGTGTTTTCTGATGGTCTTTGGCGACCCCTCTGACATCCTCTCGCAATTCCCCAGGGGTCCCGACCTCCAGGTTGAGAAACACTGAGCTAGACTATTAGCTTGATTTAGTTGTACGGAGTATAAATATCTTTGTTATAACAGTTCCACTGCTACAAATCTGTTTGTAGGTTCAATTAAAAATACTGATAATGACCTATAAAGTTCTAGAAGGCCTAGGTCCAGATTATTAAAAGATAATGTTGTCTCACATGAGCTTGCCTAGGTTTTGATACCTTTAATGAGCAGCTTCTCTGTGGAGCACCAACATCCACAGGTACATTTTAAAGGATAGCAGGAGAAGTCCTTCTTGGTTAGTCTTTCAAACCCCTTCCCTAGAGCAGTTAGAAAATCACCCTTCATGGTGTTCCTTCAGTGATTTTTTTTTTTACAGAGGATCACATGGATTAAGATGCATCCACAAATTCTAGTCCACTGTCACTAATTCAAACTGAGAAAACATTTGCACACTACACATGCTAAAACCCTAGTTCCTTGCACACTACATATGTTAAGACATTAGTCGTCATCACAGCTAAGTAATGCTCTTTTATTTTTTGTTTAATTATGTCTTTATGTATTTTATTCATTGTGTTTTTATTATATTACAAGAATTGTAATAGAGAAAGAAAGAAGAAAACAGAAAGAGAAAGAGAGAGAAAAACAATGACTTTCAGTCTTTGTATCAGCAGAAAAAAGTTACATACATTAAATAAGTGTAACCTACTCTCTAACAACACAAATCCTGTTTCCATAATTCAAACTTTGACTCAGTAAAACCAACAGTAACAGAGTTTTTTTTTACTTTGCCAAAAGTCCATAGAAGTGTATTCCAGTCTTTTCTTTTTAAAGTCATGAATGGTTTATCCTCAATCCAACAAAAATATAAATTAATGCTACTTCTATGGATTTCAACAAACTTCCATACCCTTTTTCTTTCTGTACAGCCATTGATTGCATCTCCTTTGCGACAATATCTGCATTTTTTTCTAACATTGCATCATTTTAAAATAAACTTTTCTCAAGCATCTAAAGAACATATCAAGGCCACTTTAAAACTATGTTCTCCATTAATCTAGCCCAGGGGTCAGCAAACTAAGCCCCACGGGCCGGATACAGCCATCCAAGGTCATTTACCCAGCCCTTGCTCAGGGTCAACCTAAGTCTGAAACAACTTGAAAGCACACAACAACAACAACAACAACAACAACAATCCTATCTCATCAGCCAAAAGCAGGCCCACACTTCCCATTGAAATACTAATAAGTTTATATTTGTTAAAATTGTTCTTCATTTTAATTATTGTATTGTTTAAAGTTTTTTGCACTACAAATAAGATATGTGCAGTGTGCATAGGAATTCATTCATTTTTTTAAAATTATAATCCGGCCTTCCAACAGTTTGAGGGACTCTGATCTGGCCCTCTGTTTAAAAAGTTTGAGAACCCCTGATCAGCCTATCTGATCTCCTGTACAATAACATATGTATATGTGCGTGTGTGTCTATGTATATATATATCTAACATCCTACACCAGCATCATTTCAGTTGATCTTTTTGCATGTTGAAAATTCTTTGCATGTTGATTTTATATTTAACTGTGATTTTTTATCCAACCATTCAAGACAAAACTCCCCACTGTGTTAAGCAACACATCAATTTTTGCCACAGAATCTTTCTCCAACCATGACATATTTAATAACTCCCCCCTCTGGATACATAGATTTGTTAGGCTTCATTTAACCATAATTTCAGGTTTCACTGAACCGGAAAACTTCTTTGAGGGAGGGAGGAGAGGATAGATTTATGTACCAGGTGGTTTATATATCACATAATGTTTTATTTCAGATTTCTAAGATTCCTTTGTTAGGAAGGAGACAAGTTAGCCATGACTTCAACCTAAGGCTCGCTACATCTTGCTGAAGTGCACCTAAGCTAAATCCAGCACACTGAATGATATGAGTTTCTAGTTACTTACTTCACGTCGGATTTCAGCTAGGTTGTCAATCGTTAAATGTTCCCGTCTTTGTGTCAGTTTTGGTGCGAGAGTAAGTGCGGGTTTATTGTCCTTGGGGAGTTTAGCCTGGAGAAACAAATCAGCAGAGATAGTAAACAAAAATTTAGTACTCAAGTCTAGCTGTGCATGTGTTGCATCTGCACATACACACATTCTAGTTGTGGAGAGTAATATGGGATGGACTCCTCCTACTTGCCAAGACTGATTGGAGCATAAGAAGCAGACCTTTTTGAGGCCACCTCTCACAAGATCTCATAGCTCCTGTGAGATTAAAACCTGAAAATTGATGGATTAAGTAAAAATGTATTTTCAAGACTCTCTTTGTGTGCCTTGGAACAGTTTCTCCCCATTGTTGTTCATTCGTTCACTCATTTCGACTCTTTGTGACCTCATGGACCAGTCCACGCCAGAACTCCCTGTCAGCCGTCATCACCCCCAGCTCCTTCAAGGTCAATCCAGTCACTTCAAGGATACCATCCATCCATCTTGCCCTTGGTCAGCCCCTCTTTCTTTTTCCTTCCATTTTCCCCAGAATAATTGCCTTCTCTAAGTTTTCCTTTCTTCTCATAATGTGGCCAAATACTTCATCTTGGCCTCTACTATTCTTCCCTCCAATGAGCAGTCAGGCTTTATTTCTTGAAGTATGGACTGGTTGGATCTTCTCGCAGTCCAAGGCACTCTCAGAACTTTCCTCCAGCACCACAGTTCAAAAGCATCTATCTTCGTGCAACCTTCCTTATGGTTCAGCTCTCACATCTGTAGGTTACTACGGGGAATACCATTGCTTTGACTATGCGGATCTTCATTGCGAGTGTGATGTCTCTACTCTTCACTATTTTATCRAGATTGGACATTGCTCTCCTCCCAAGAAGAAAGCGTCTCCTGATTTCCTGGCTGCAGTCTGYGTCTTTGCACCTAGAAATACAAAGTCTGTCACTGCCTCCACRTTTTCTCCCTCTATTTGCCAGTTTTCAATCATTCTTGTTGCCATAATCTTGGTTTTTTTATGTTTAACTRCAACCCAGATTTTGCGCTTTCTTCTTTCACCTTGATTAGAAGGCCATGAMCAGTTTCTCCCCATGGAGATGTTCAATKATCYTCTGAAGATGCCAGCCACAGATGCAGGTGAAACTTCAGAAGAAAATRCTGCTRGAACAYRGGATTCCAAGGCCCYTTCAATGYTGCCATATAAAATCCAGATTATCTGCTTTGAACTGGATTATATGGCAGTGTAAACTCAGWTAATGCAGTTTAAAGCACATAATGTGGATTATTTGATTTGATAATCTGGATTATATGGCACTGTAGAGGGGACCCAGGCTTTCAAATATGGGATGTCACATACAAAAAACATGTACAATGTATAAGTATGCAGACTCAAACACAAAACGTACATTATACTGCAGGGTTAAACCATAGCAGTTAATGTAAGCCTAGTTCAAATGAAGTTCAGCTCTCACCTCCTGTTTTAGCCACTTTTTCTTATGAAAGAAATGGTCCTCAAATGATGCAATGGGTTCCATCCTTCGTTGTGCCTCCAGCTTCTGGAGATCTTTCTTTGGCCGTCCTTTCAGAAAGTTGTCCCGGTTGGGAATCAAAGGAAAGATGGGCACCTGAGCATAAGGGCTCTCAGACATCTTAATGGTTGCTAGCAAAGGGGAAAGCCAAAAAAAAGTTGTTCAATTTCTGGAACAACCAAACCAAGGAATTTCACTATTGAGGGCTCTGCAACTCCCAAAGTGTTGCTCTCATAGCACCTCCTTATCATCAGCCCCAGTCAGTCTCTCAGTACATAAATCAACCGAACTTTTAGCACACTTTTAGTGTGAGTGCATATGTGTTTTAATTACCTCTGAGACGTTCTGTGTAATCTCGCAACTCTTGGTCATTCATGACACAAATGCGGGCAGCACCAGCAAAGGCAGACAGGGGGCTGGAGCGGGTTTTATGCATACCACGCTTCCTGGGATAGCGTCTTCTATCTATGTCCTCATCAATGCTATCAGCCCGCCAAGCTTTCTTGCCGGTAGCCTCCAGGAATTTTTTCCGATAATAGCTTAAAAAACAAAACAAGTGGGAACCTTTTTAACCATAACAACCAAGGTCATATATAGCAGAAGAAATCAGCAGTACAGCAGAGAGGCAAGGAGGCCCTTTCAAACCACACTACTATAGTATTATAATTATCCTGCACCCTACTGCACTGGAGCCCCCAGTGGTGCAGTGGGTTAAACCACTGAGCTACTGAACTTGCTGACGAAAGGTTGGCGGTTCGCATCCAGGGAGCAGAGTGAGCTCCCGCTGTTAGCCCCAGCTTCTGCCAACCTAGCAGTTCGAAAACATGCAAATGTGAGTAGAGCAATAGGTACCTCTTTGGCGGGAAGGTTTTTTTTTTTTTGTCATGTCAGACATTGCAAGTCGCTTCTGGTGTGAGAGAATTGGCCGTCTGCAAGGACGTTGCCCAGGGGATGCTCAGATGTTTTGATGTTTTACCATCCTTGTGGGAGACTTCTCCCATGTCCCTGCATGAGGAGCTGGAGCTGACAGAGGGAGCTCATCCACGTTCTCCCTGGATTCGAACCTGCGACCTGTCGGTCTTCAGTCCTGCCGGCACAGGGGTTTTACCCACTGCACCGCCGGGGGCAGGAAGGTAATGGTGCTCCATGCAGTCATGCTGGCCACATGACCTTGGAGGTATCTATAGACAATGCCAGCTCTTCGGCTTAGAAATGGAGATGAGCACCACCCCTCAGTGTCAGATTCAAATTGACTTAATGTCAAGGGGAAACCTTTACTTTTTTTTTTTTTACTACTAGCCTACTGCTCTTAAATTGCCCAGACAGCATCATAGATAATACGCCTTGGATCACATAGGATATTACCATGGCAATTAAAGGGGGATCATAGTGCTATAATTGTGTAGCGCAAACAGGTTCTTGATGGAAGAAACTTCTTTGAAGCATGGGGACAGGAGGCTCATTCCACCCAAACAATGTATATATGAAAATATTCCTGTAATTTAATAATAATAGTAATAATAATTTTATTTTTATATCTCCCCGAAGGGACTTAGGGCGGCTTACATGGAGCCAAGCCCAACAGTACAGTGAAAACATAACACATTAAAATGCATATCAACAAAATAAAAAAGCAATATAACAAGATAAAAACAACAACATTAAGCAATATATAAAATGAACATCAGAACCAACAAATTTTAAGCTAGAAGAGTAGTGCTAAAATAATCCAATTCCATAGCACATGGTTTTCCCCCCACATTTTTCAAAAAATCAGAATTTCTATGTGACTTGTCTTGACTTATCATGGCATCTCTCACAGATGCTTCCCATGCAGGGACATGAGGGAATCCTCCCACAGGATGGGAACACATCCGGATGTCCCCAGCATAATGTCTTTGTAGACAGCTGATTCTCTCACACTGGAAGCGACTTGCAGTATGTCCTCAAGTCGCTTCTGATACAATAAAAAAATCTCTTGTAGAAGTTTAACATTGTCTCATTTACTATTCAGAATGTTCCCTTGTTTTTTCACCATTTCCTATGTTTTTTTCTTACAGAGAAGAGGAGGAGAAATAGTTTTCAGAATGCCTTCTAACAGTGACGAATTTAAAAAAATTGGCTAATCATGTTACATTGTTAGTCCTCAACAATACATATTCTTTTTAACACATCTTAAAAAAGGAACATTATTTGATGTTTGTGTTTAGAAGTTCCTTTTCTTACCTGACAATATTCACTGTGGTCTTTCTTGACAGCATAGACATCTCCACTAGCCTTGACAAGAGTTCGAATAACAAAATCCCTCTGGCATCAACAGTCTCTATATCACCTTTTTTAGGGGCTGAGAAAACAAAAGGAGATGCCAATTGGTCAGAGAAGTTCCCATGATAAGACAGAGTGGATGGAATGGCAAGGAAGAAGGAAACTATGTGATGCAAGAGACCTGATGTTAGAAGGGAACCCCGATTTTAATAAGTCAGATCACTAAAACTATTGGACTCTACCTGCAGAATCAATGGCAGAGGAGTTTCCTAAATTAGTTGGAAGATCTTGCAGGAGCCAAGAAAGGAAGACATACCTTGCTATCAATATAATTACTGGATAGAACTGAAATGTGAGGGAGGATCAGCCTCAGCTCCCTGCCCACCCAGCAGATCGAAAACAGAAATGTAAGTAGATAAATTGGTACCGCTTTAAGTGGGGAGGTAATAAAAGGCACCCATAAGGACATGATGGTGATTTGATCGGGAGGACGTCTAAGGACGACAAAGCTCCTTGACATGGAAAATGGAGTGACAGTACCCCCACCCCCATGACCGGAGTTGAGCACAGCCTCCAGATGCCAGAGATGGAAATTGCTTGTCCTTGTTAATTGTATAATGGCATTGAATGTTGCCATATATATGTTCTTTATTCCACCGTGAGTCTCCTCGGGGAGATAGAGCAGGATACAAATAAGGTATATTATTATTATTCTTTTGTAGGGCTGGGCAACCACAGAAAGATTTGTTTCTAAAATCAATTCGTTTTTTGGGGGATTTTGTGTTTCGATTTTTAAAAGAATTCCGAAATTTTTCTTTTAAAAAGTTCGATATTTACAAAATTTCGTAAATTACAAAACAATACGAAACAATTATGAAACAATTACGAATCGATTCGTTAATGGCGGACGCGACCGCGCAATATGCTAAAAAACCTCCAAATGCGACAGGGGGAACTTCTGAAACTTCCCTCTCCCTCTGTTGTTGACTGTTGGTGTGATATTTATAATTTTTTTCCACTGATTAAACAAACAACAACTATAAAACTTGCCCCAGACATGCGGAAATAATAACGAAACGATTTCAAAACGATAACGAAACGAATACAAAACGAATTTGAACCAATTACGAAACGAATTTAAAAATTCGTTTCGTTTTTTAGTTGCTCCTGAATGGTTCGTTATCACTTCGTTATAAAAAAAATAACGATTTTTTAACGAATTACGAAATTACGAAACGAAACCGCCCAGCCCTATTCTTTTGAACAGACTTTTAGTTATATGAAACCATCCAAATTTGTCTTTTGACAGCAATTCATGTGTAATGTGTAATTCATGTGTAATGTATTGTCATGTGTAATGTATGTGTACTTGGTAATCTTCTATTTCTGTTGTTTTGATTTGCAAACTGGACTGGCAGGACCAGGTTTCTTCTGCTTTTAGTAAGTTAATACCACTGCTAATGTAGCTTTCCACATTTGGTTATAGTGCTTGCCATTTAAAAGCTTATTTCATTACTTTGCATATTTTAATTCATTTTAATACATTATTCACTATGCACTTTGATAAAATACCATTAATCTGCAGAATCTACACTGAGATGAGGTGTAAGTGCTGTAAGGGTTTGTCTTTTTTTTTTCCTCACCCACAGCTTGAATGAAGTGCTTGCTGTCTGTGATGATATTAAGAAAATCTGTGAAATTCACCTTTCCATCTCCTGTAAGGCAACCCCACAAAAAAGAAAACAAACAATACATCAGTTTATAGAAGTAGTTAAAGAGAAAAGATAAGCTTGCTACTATGTTATTCACTTGGGAACTGAAGGAAATGTTTGTGGGACAGAGGAAGTATTCTTATGGGAGGACATTTTGCTCTTCCTGTATCCATACACTAGTTTTAAGGGAAACTGCAATATATATATATATGGATGGTTTTTTAAAAAAACCCAAATTTTTTACCATCTGTGTCAGCATATACTAGCTCATCAAAAGCTTCTTCCTCGGTTAAGTTGATCCCCAAATTCTGGGCTGTGGTTTCTAGAGCTGGTAGATCGACATTGCCATCGATGTCCTTGTTGAAGGTATCATAAGCATCACGGAATGCTATATGGAAAGAAGGAAATGGGACTCAACACAAAAGCAGCCTGTTTTATTTTGAAGGTGTATAAGTGACAGGAAGAAGACAATGGCATAACTAGGGAGGTACAAGCTGCATCGTGTGATACCTTCATGATCATGGGATGACACAAAAATGACTCTATAAAATTGTTTGCCGTGTTTTGGCAGATTTTTGAAATATAGATAGATAGATATCCCTGTACTAAAATACAAGTACAAAAACATTATAAACGCAGTTTATGCATACTGCATTGATTTTTGAATGTGCTCGTCAAAATTGTCATTTTTGCTCAATTATGATGACACTTTGAATCGTGGTTTTGCTGGAACACTCTACAGGCACACATTGTTGAATTGTTGATACTGGTTTGTTATAGTTGCTAGTTTTGTCACGATGTTTTGGTATTTAATTTCAGTATTAGGATATGGCCTTGTATGGGAAGAGGTCCGTAGGGATGAGTTATCACATTGGGTGACACCAATATTAGTGATGCCACTGAAAGAAGGATTCAACAGCTGCCCACCAAACTTCTCATGTCAATGTATAACTCCCCACATTGATATTTACAATACAACATTTATTTTGTATAATTTTACCCTTAGTCCACAGGCAAGACATTGTCATCCTCAAAACTGTTTCAAGTTTGCACAAAATGTCCTTAGAAGCACTTTATTTCATGGTTCGTGCAATTAAATCCTCCTCATTCCCGGATCCTCCTCCTTATAACTTATTTTGTCCTATCTCCCAGTGTTTTAAAAATTTGATCCTTCAATTTCACCTCACCCAGTGAAGTCTTCTGTGTTTTCAGTGTTTGATTTTATATTGCTGTGTTGTTTATTATGTTGGTTTTGCATTTTATGTAATTTTTGTTGCTACTATGTTTTTGCGTTATATTGTGTATACTGTATTGATGGGTGTGGTCTCATGTAAGCTGCACCAAGTCCCCCTGGGAGAGATGGAGCGGGGTATAAATAATTTATTATTATTATTATTATTATTATTATTATTATTATTATTATTAATTAAGATCAAATCCTTGAATTAGCTCATAATGAGTGCCAACATAGATGCTAACACAAATACAAAATATGCATTCACAGGGTGCTTTCTTTTCTGTAAACCGAATAGGCCTTTGGCACAGACACCTATAGAGACCTTGTACCTGAAAGGGCTAAAAAAGTGCGAAAGTAATCTCTGTTACATATTGACTTACAGATGTCCAATTTGATAAGGCTGTATTTTTACTGTTTCCACCATCATTGACTTAATACAACTTTGGCAGCATCCCAGGAGAGCTCTAGTTTCAGCACCGCATCTCCAAAATGTGGCCCACAATGTTCTTTTCACAACTGAAGTAATTCTAGGGATATTGCATAAAGCTGGGGAATAGAAGACTCTAGGATGACTTACTAAGGTTGCCAGACTGAAAACTTCAGAGGCATCCTTTCCTGTCACCTTGTATCCAGAATGGCAAACTTTAATAGTTGTGCAGAAGAAGAGTTTTCAGCAGGTTGCTTGTCAGGCACCCAGGTAACAAATAACGCCTGCTGAAACCCTGTCAACAACTATTACAGGTACAGTACAAGAGCCATTTTTAGTTTTCATCCAGGCTATTTTGTTTCAGACATATCATGGCAAGGTGTGTTCAGGATATAAAACAGACTCTACTATGTTATCTGCAAGCAAGGGAATTACCTTCCAGCTGTGGCTTAGTTAGATCTTTCACTGCTTTTAATGAGGCCATCTCAGAAAGAGTCACAGAAGAGAGCATTCTGTCAAAAGAAGAAAGAAGTTGGCACAATGATAGCCAAGGGCAATTTCAGAAGAAGCTGTATTTCTCCTACTGATTGCTTTACGTTTTAAAAAATCCTCACATTATATATGATGTCAATTTGGGTACAGAGACCGGTTAATTTGTTCTTTCACTATTCATATAGGAACTGTGGAAGGTGGACCTACATTTGTACCCATTTTTCCATATAGTTTTCTTCTGACCCGTGAACTTCTGCTTTAGGATCTCATCACATTAGACCAACAATGCCAGTTGAACCAGACCTCATCATAGTGTTCTGTGGCAGCCCATGTTTTATTAATAAAATCGAGAATTCAATCTCCACCATCACACGTGCCCATTTCATTTACAATCCCCCGCTTCATTTGCCATCACACAAAGAAGTTGAGTCCCACCCATCTGACTTTTGTTTCCCTTTTTTAAAAAAGAACTCGCTGTGCAAAACTGGAAGTATGAAATCTCATGGTTTTTGAGAAACGAGAAAAATGATAAGACAGATTGCATCCATCCTACTGAAACATTCCCCTGAAACTGGCTGTTTTCCTAATGAAATGGTAGTTTCTCTATTGAACATTATTTACCTTGCAAATTACTTCAAAATTACCTTTTGAATATTTTTGAATGTTGCGATGCTTTGAAGCCATTCCGGAAAGCATACACGAATGCAAAGCCTAATATAAAGTGTATTCATACATATTTTTTTCAAGAAAATGTGTTTTACAATATCAACAAATTTAGTATTATTGTTTGTTAATGATAAAAGGTGACAGTGTCCTTGTAATAATTAGAATGAAAGAAAAATAGCCTTAACTATTGATCCCAGTAAAAGCTCCATTGTGATTCATGCAATAACTTCACAGTGGTCTTCAAATTAGTGGATTTTTCAGTCTTAGTGGAGCCATTCTGTATGCATTTCCTGTCACCTTGTATCCAGAATGGCGAACTATATGGTTTGATTTCTCAATTTTAAAAGTTTTAAAAACTACCTCAAAAATTACTTTAAAATTATTTTTAAAGAAATATTACTTCAAAAGGAAGGAGCATAATGTCAGTGCACCGAGTATTGAAAATTGAGTAATTTCAGAATGTCTTTAAAATAAAAATAAAACTTATCTTCAAAGGATTAGTCCATATGAAATAATGGCGGCAAGAGAAAAATTGAGGGAAGTGTAGATTGCCTACAAATATATGTCAAAAATGCTATTGCTTGGGGAATATCAACAGTTCCCATCGCACATGAAAGTTCATGAGTTTTGCCACTTCCACATGTGTAAAAACAAGTGAAGCTGATAGATATCCAACTCCAAAAACTCTGCGTTATTATGAAATTAAAAAATGGGGTCCAACGGGTGGCCCCTGGAAGTAGCTTTGCATCATGTCATGGCCACTGCAGAGCTTCATTTTAAAAATGTGTAGAAATGAGGAAATTTCTACATGTGCTGAGATCCACAGTTGACCTAAGTCATGTTTCTAATTCTGCAGGAATATGGAACCCACAGTCAACAAATGAGGCATATAGTCACTTCTACCAACTTTTGACTTTAAGCAGATAGGTGGCTCTGATGTCATTGTGCTGGTGAATCTCCTCAAGGTTTGAACTAATGTAAAGATGCACTCTACCATACAATGCATGTAAAGTATACAATGTACTGTAAGCACAAAGCCAACTTCCTTTCCCTTAATGCAGCACTGAAACCCCCTTCCCCGTAAGTGTATTTTGAGAAATGGCAGTTCTTATGCAGTTGGAATACTGCATATGGGGAACAACAGTAAAATGAGGAAATTTGATGAATGAGCTTATTCAGCAAGTGAACCCTACTGACCTGCCAGGATTTGGGGGGCGGCTGTGCTTCTCTATAACCTTGGGCAACTTCAGAGGCTTTGCACCCGGTATTTTTCTTGGGTATCCTCCTAAGGAGAATAAGAAAATGTGAAAGCTTAATGGTAGACAACAACAACACCAAGTCTAGTGAATGATCCTCTTTGTCTAATAAACTCCAGTATTTCTTTTTTTGTGTGTAACTCTATCACAGAGGAATGGGGTCATTGTACTGCTCATCTTAATGACCTACCCAGAGTTTAGGAAAATTGTGTTTATGGCTACAGTATCCAGAATTCCCTAGCCAGCACGGGTAGTGACTAGGCTCCACGTGGAAATCTGTGCTTTAGTATGAAAAAAGGTAGATTTCCCAAGCTCTGATTAAGGATGAACTGATATAATAGAGACAAAGCATCTGTATGAATGAAGTGAAAATGTGTACACACAAACACACACTAGAGAGGATAAAGTTTGCATTGCAACTATGAATGATGGGCAAATGAGTGGTTGTGGGGCAGCCATGTTTTCTGTTCTATTTTCCCATCTATACTTGCTTTATGACACACCCCCCCCCCCCCCCCCCCCCCCCACCAAAACTTACTTACTTACTTACTTACTTAGGCGATCCCTCATTGGCTGAGGAGGATAGTCTTCCAGGGGCAGTATTCTTGTGGGTTCATAGGTGGCTGTGGAGCCCTATCCTTGATCTGCATCTTCTCATACAGTGAGGGCATTGGTTTCCAGGTGGAAGGCGGTCTCGGTCGGGGTTGGCTTGACGTGCCTTTCTCTTGGCATGTTTCTCTCTTTTGCCCTCCATTCGTGTCTCTTCAAATTCTACAGCACTGCTGGTCACAGCTGACCCAAAGCTGGAGCGCTCAAGGGCCAGGGCTTCCCAGTTCTCAGTGTCTATTCCTTTTTTGGCCGCAGGGTGGTGACCCCACTGGACGCGGCAGTCCAGTCAGGGATAAGTGAGGCAGACTATGTTTAGGGCACCTTTTCTAGCCCCCTCCCCATGTGGGGTGAGCAGAGTGGGTCCTAAGAAGGGCTGCTCAGTCATGGATACAGCTGCCGAACTACTCAACTGCCTCGGACCTTGAGGTAGAACGACTGAGTCCGTATCTACCGCCCATGTGCCAGTCTGTGACTAGGGGCTTCCAGATTTCACAGTCCTGCCCCCGTCGCCACTCGCTGATCGCCATGGGACTTTTGTTGTTGTTTTTTCCTTTGGAAGACACCTGTGTGTGAGTTTTTTAATGTGTGGAGGTCAGTGCACAACTGATCAACACACAGTCTTCACAGAGTGAGGTTCCACTGGTGATGTAGTTTAACACAATGACCGTGGCTTCTCAGTCTGTTGCAGCCTTCTTCCGCCTTCACAGCCGTTGGATCATGTAATACTCTGCCTGCTCCGCCGTTGAGATCTTTGGGTCTTCGGACTGTTCTTAGTCTGGAACCTCCCTCGTGGCCACTCCTGGGAGTGCATGACTCCAGTTGTTGTGCCCACAGGTTCATCGGAACACACAAGCCCCCTCACCATGACAAGGTGACAGTCCATCAAGGGGGACCAAAACACACACATACAAATACCAAAGGCCATCCAGAGAATTTAATTGCTAATTGTGAATTCTTAAACTGGCAAGTGCAGGCAGTATTATGACATATAAGAGGACCACCAGAAACATCTGATAATGATACTAGAGGCAAAGGAAAGATAACTCCACTGAAACATTAGGTTCAAAAAAGGTCTCTTGGCCAAGGGCTTTCCAAAACTTGACATTGAGAGCATGTTGTCCCCCTTCTATTCTGCTTATTCCTTGCTTGAAAGTAAAAAATACTCACCATCGATGCTGGAGAGGGTTAGTGTGGCATTGCAAGCCCTGATGAAATCTTTCAAATTTACCATCTCATTCTCTGCAAGACAAAAAGAGTAACTGGGTCAGAATGAGGAAAATGACTGAAATTCTCTGGTAGAAAAGGACGAGAATGTTACAATCTAACATAACATCTCACCAAGTAAAAAGCAAAGGGAGCTTAGCAGCCTTGACATGATTGCTTTGATATAAGTTAAAGTTGACTTTAAGGCAAATAAAAACAAACAACATGGACTCTTGTTTCAGACGGTGGAAAAAACACTACCAATAAAAAATCTTAAAAGGTGTTCAAAAACTTACAGATCAAACTATAGTTATGCAATTTATACTAATTTTAAATCAAAGTGAGATTATTTTCAGATCAGGTGGCATAAAAAGGTCTCTCTGGAAGATCTTAATGATTGGGCAGGTTGGTAATAGGCGATGTAGTGAGATAGGTGAGTTGGATATGTAATTTTGTAAGTAAGTTGTGTAAGTAATTTTGTAAACAAGTAAGTATTTTTTCTTTAAGAAGCAGAAGCTTCAGTCCAATTGCTCATTCCAATGGAAGTTACAAAATTACAAACTTAACATTCAGCATTTACTGGACTGACTGTAATTGAGACCTACATATGTTTATGACGACAAGATCATGGGCCACGCTCACCATAATGCTTTGTCAGCTTCAATGCTTCCTGCAGTTCTTCCTGGTTTAGGTAGATCCCCATGCCACTCAGTACAGAATCCAAGTTATCGACTTGCACTTGTTTGTCTTTAACAGAAGAAAGAAAACTTGGGTAAGCATGGGCTGGACATCCATTTATATCCCCACTTTTAGATTACAAGTCTATCTGCTAGTGCCATTTTGTTTGCAAAGAGTAATTATTATCTCCTATTATATAGATTAAGAAAGGTGACGGTGGGCAGTACTAGGTGAGATGTCACAGCTGGGATAACATTTAAGATAAAAAAAATCAACTATTTAAACCAGGCATGGGCAAACTTTTTGACACTGCATTTTAAAATTTGACAGATGGGTCGGGCCAGTGGCAGATGAGTGAAAAGTGGTTGTGTGAGCTAATAAAAATTGCATGTAAATGCCGTAACATAAAGTTTTGCCCTTTAAAGTACTATGATCATTATTATTATTCGGAGGAGGCAGTGTGAGAGCCGTATACATTTTGAAAAAGCACCTTTTTTGAGGGAGCAGTGAGGGAGCACTATGTCCTTTTGAATATTATTACTATTTTGAACAACTCTTCACTGCATCAAAATTAATGAAGTTTGGAGCCACTCTTTCCTCCTCTCTTCATTGCCCTCCACAGACTGGAGGAAAAAGCCCAACAGGATGAGTCTGGCATGCGGGCCTTAGTTTGCCCATTTGTTGTTGTTGTTGTTTATTCGTTCAGTCGCTTCCAACTCTTTGTGACCTCATGGACCAGCCCACCCCAGAGCTCCCTGATGGCTGTCATCACTCCCAGCTCCTTCAGAGTCAAGCCAGTCACTTCAAGGATCCTATCCATCCATTTTGCCCTTGGTCCCTCTTCCTTTTTCCTTCCATTTTCCCAAACATCATTGTCTTCTCTAAGCTTTCCTATCTTCTCATTAAATGGCCAAAGTACTTCATTTTGCCTCTAATATCCTTCCCTCCAATGAGCAGTCGGGCTTTATTTCCTGAAGTATGGACTGGTTGGATCTTCTCGCAGTCCAAGGCACTCTCAGAATTTTCCTCCAACGCCACAATTCAAAATCTTCCTTCATTCAGTCTTCCTTATGGTCCAGCTCTCACATCCTTAGGTTACTATGGGAATACCAGTTTGCCCATATCTGATCTAAATGCTGAACCTGAATTAGCCACCAACTGTCTATCCAGAGTATCCTAGCTACTTCCTTAAATGTTAAAACTCACCTTGGATACTGGGGATACTCTGGATGGCCCACATGAAGTCTTTCAAATCCACACTCCCATCCTCTAGTAAGGCAAAAAGGATGGATGAGAGACAGCCAGGGATATGTATTCACCAATAAATTTCCATTTATTTCCAAATTCATTCTTCTCAGCACAACTCTCCTGATGAAAGACCTTCACCTATTATTAAAGGCCTATTTCAACATGTCTCTGCTTCCTAATTTGGAAGAGTATGCTCTCTTCAAATTATTCAGTAGATCAAGAAACATTAGGGCCATTCAATATATTTCAACCTGACAGACAGTTCAGAAGAACTGGCAGACAAATTCCTGTACTAACTGAAAGACAATACATAATGGGCATAGCATTTGTGAAACAAATTGTGTGTGTGTGTGTGTGTGTGTGTGTGCACAACCTAGTTAAAATGAATTGCTACTCTTGGAAGATTCTAGGAGATGCAATTCAATCTCAGCATCTACTTTTGGCAATCTGGAGTGTGAAATGACACACTTCAGAGGAGAAGGACAACTTCAGAGGACCACGTGTGGCACATAAAATGCACTTTGCCTGCTCCCAGAGGTGGCCCTAGGTAATGTCCAACGGTAAGTAAACAGTATTTTGTGCCCCCCCCCCAACCAATCACTGATATATATTTTCTGTTCGTCGTGGGAGTTCTGTGTGCCATATTTAGTTCAATTCTGTCATTGGTGGAGTTCAGAATGCTCTTTGATTGTAGGTGAACTATACATCCCAGTAACTACAACTCACATATGTCAAGATCTACTCTTCCCCAATAGCGCCTCAAGAGCGCCCCTGGGCAAAATCAACTATACTGCAAATGCTTCCTTTGCGTAATGGGTTGAGCCGCCCCTGCCTGCTCCTAAGCTAGAGAGAAAAGATATGTTGAAGATATGCATACCTCATATTTTTCCTCTATTGGGTAAAAAACAGCTCTGTGGAGGCAAATTTGAATTAAAACATGACCTAAGGAAATAGATGTCCTCCCCTTGTACTTTCTTCACTAATATGTGTGGCCTACTTAACTGTTTTGCATTTAAAACTCATAGAAACAGAGAAGGGGAAGAGAGAAGCATTGCTGCTTCATGCCTGTTTAGCCTCTCTCATACAGAATTAGTGTTGTTGGTGGAAGCTTCCCTTTGGTACGTGATTCAATGATGAAGGGGAAGCAGAAGAAGAGGAAAAAGAAAAAGAAGAAGAAAGATGAGAAGGAAAGACCACTCTCACGTACTCACTATTCACTGTTGTCTGACTGAGAGCCTGCTGCACCTCATCCTGAGTTAGGTAAAGCCCCATGTCAGCCAAGACAGTCTCCAAGGTGCTGATTTCCACAGTTTTACCTTAAACAGAAAGGGAGTAGGGACACTGAGTATAGGTGATTGGAGAAGCAATTCGTATTCAGGGATTTCATAATTAATTCTAGTGTGTTTACCATTTTTATTTTTTTCTACAATAATTCTATGAACACTTCAATATTCTTTGAACAACCATTCCATTCCACCCTAATCCAAAGTACCAAATCATCATAACATGAATAGGGATAAAAATGTTAAATAATCAAGTCTGTATTTTTTGTATGTGATGACTCCAGCTGATCTCAATAGAAAGTCTTATTGACGACTAGGAGAGGACTGGGACCACAGATTGTTGGAAATAGAAACCTTCTACAAGTCTCCTATAATATTTATTTGCTAGGTATATAATTTATATTTCTTACTATATGTGTATATTGGTTTGCAGTTTTCCTTAACTCTATGTTGTGGGAGGGACTACAGACCACGTGACCAGGTCTGGGACTATTGAGAGCTGAGACTCCATTTTAGAGGTCAGATACTATTAGACTCTCAGAACAGAGAGATGCTTTAGACTTTGGACTGTTTGATCATAAAAAATGCCCTGTGTTATCTGCTCAGAGAAACTACTTCAAACTTTTCTGTAACTGGATTGATAAGTAATGTACCTGTATAATGAATACATGAAGTGAGCAATATATTTTATGTGAGAGTAGATGTTTTTTGGACAACTGAAATAACACTTCTGAAACCCTCCAAGGTCATTTACCCACCCCACCCTAAACTTTAGACTTAGGGTCACCCTAAGTCTGAAATAACTTGGAGGCACACAACAATAACTATCCTAATTAGCGTGACCATTTCATCAGCCAAAAGCAGGACCACACTTTCCATTGAAATACTGATAAATATATGTTGGTTAGAATTGTTCTTCATTTTAAATACTGTATTTTTCTTTTTTCTTTTTTTGCACTACAAATAAAATATGTACAGTGTGCATAGGAACTCATTCATGTTTTTTCAAACTATAGTCCGCCACCTCAACAGTCTGAGGCACCAGAATTGGTCCTTTGCTTAAAAAGTTTGAGGAGCCCTAACCTAAGGGGTTTCAGGTGTTAGAGTAAGTAGGATAAACCAAACTGTGTCATTTGACTCCTACTGCAATGCTACCCCGTTGCCTTGCACTGTGGTGGCACTGCAGCATAACAAGGTTCAGATCACTAGTATAAAAATATACGCTTGATGGCCGATTGGGCAGGGGGGTCAAAGAATCCCACCGCTGTCACCAAATTATAAAGGCTCCTTTATGCTATTTGGGCAGGGGGTAAAACAGATCCCAACACTGTCCCTCCTTTGATAAGGAATGTACACCACTTGGGCACTTATAGCGTTTGAGGGGATGTCTCTTTATTAAAACCTTCACTGCCACCATAAACCAAAATAATCAGGAACCCTCTAGCTAATTAAAATTTTGAAAGGTTTTTTATTCCACCAAGTACTGTATATTACCAAGGGCTTCTTGGAGGGGAAACAGGAGAGGTTGATTCAAAAAGGAAAGGGACTCTAAACACAAATGGCACTTGACTCAGGCTTAAATTTTAAAAATAACAAGAAAGAGTTTATTGAATACAAGTTACAGAATAAAAGTGAATGCAGGTTCAGAGGCTTAGCTGTTACAATCAAAGTGTTCTTGGTTCTTAGTAGCGTAACGGTTGCTTTGAGAGAATGGTTCTATTCTTTGTTACAATTCCTAAAACAAAACCCAGCTATTTTCTTTGCTAAAATAGCTGTAACCAGTCTGCCACAGCCTACTTTGCTGTGCAAACTACAGGCAAGCTGCCTATTTTCTAACAGAGACTCCTAAAACTCTAATCCTACTCTAACATCACCCAGAACTGAACTCCACTGTCAGACTAAGCTGCTCTCTTTTCCCTCCAACTGTCTAACTCCGCCCCCCTTTTTCAAACCAATCCTGGCTGTTACTGGGCTGGCTCAGGCCTCAGCCACTCCCCCTCTCTGAACTGGAGCTTTCCCTAACCTAAGATGGCTCCTGCAGCTCTCTGCCAGGCCTTCTAAGCTGAAACTACCTAGCCTGTCTCTTCCTAGGCCCTGCCACCCCCCGGCTGGCAAGGTAAGGGATCTTCACAACTAGCAGCCCTTTTTGGTAGGATATCATAGAAACACTTAGACAAAATTCTGTTTAACTCTCTCTGCATATGTTTTAAAAAATAGCGAGGCATAGGAATCTGCAAACTTGGAGGAAAGAACAGTAGGATGAAGAAAGTATTTCAAACATTTAGGTCATATTCCCCTTAGTTCCTTTACATTGCACCTTAAATACTACTACTACTACTACTACTAATAATAATAATGATGATAATAATGATGATGATGATGATTCATTGGAACTTATGCCACAAATACCATCTGCCTGCGACAAAGAACTGGTGGGATCACAAGCTGGAAAAAGTTACAGAGAATGAACACGCCAAACTCCTCTGGTACTTCCGGATTCAGACAGAGAGAGTTTTGGAGCACAATACTCCTGACCTCATGATCGTGTTAAAAAACAAAGTATGGATGTAGATGTCGCAATCCCAGGTGACAGCAGGATTGAAGAGAAACAACTGGAAAAGCTGACATGATATGAGGATTTAAAAATTGAACTGCAAAGACTCTGGCACAAACCAGTAAAGGTGGTCCCAGTGGTGATCGGCACACTGGGTGCAGTGCCTAAAGACCTTGGCCTGCACTTAAACACAATTGGCGCTGACAAAATTACCATCTGTCAGCTGCAGAAGGCCACCTTACTGGGATCTACACGCATTATTCACTGATACATCACATAGTCCTAGACACTTGGGAAGTGTCCGACGTGTGATCCAATACAACAGCCAGCAGAGTGTCTGCCGAGTGACTCATCTTGTTGTGTTTCAAATAACAACAACAACAACAACAGCAACAGTAATAATATTTATTTATACCCCGCTACCAGCTCCCCGGAGGGACTAGGGGTGGCTAACATGAGGCCAAGCCCAAACAAATTACAATACAGCAAATGTACATATAAAACAAGACAAAAACATCAAATAACATACTTAATAGTAACATAGTAATGAAATGAAAATAACAAAATTATAATTAAAAACTGATAAAATGGTAATAGAATTAGACAGAGCTAGAAGAGAGCTAGACCAAAGGATAAAAATTGATTGAATCAGTCAAGGAAACTATGGCCCTGAGTTTTTAAGGTATTAGCAACATCAATAGCACCGCTTTATTTCTTAACATCCGATGTGGCAAAATACCCAGAAGACCAATAAGAATGTTAATAGAAATCCTTAATATAGTTGTACTAATATAATTAATCTTTTGGTATTATGGTTGCTTACCAGTTTTTTGCATTCTCAAGATGGATTTGACACCTTTCATGAATGGTTCCAACTCCACTTTCCCATCAGCTGCACAAAACAAGCATAAATGATAAACAAGGCACAAAGCAGCTAGCCAGGCATGTAACTGGGGGGGGGGGGGGCTTTGGGGACTTCAGCCCCCCCCCTGAAATTCTCATGGTGGTCTGCGAAAAGGTCTTACTGGTACATTATTTAAATTGTTATGTTGATTCATATCATGATCTGATCGCCATGCTGAATATATCTCATATGCATGGGTTTATTGGGGTAACGATACAAAAGGTTTGCTAGGGTAGACCCTCTTTCACTCAGACTCAGTCCCCCAGCCCCCCCCCCCCCCCCCCCCCCCCCCCCGAATCAACATCCTGGCTATGGGCTTGCAACTAGCTGTTGCCTAGCTAACTTCCTGCAGCTTAGAGTAGGGTACATGGTGAATATTGGAATCATTTTAGTGGCAGGGGAAACCAAATCTGGAAGTCAAAGCAGAGTGCAGATATATAGTGATTTTACATGTTGGTAAACTACAGGCAAAAATGACCTGCAATAGGAGTTGCAAAAGGCCACTCAGAAGAGAAATGGTTGGCAACTTCACCTTTCCACTTATTATTCCATCACCAGAGTAGATTTACTCTCTTACTGATATGAGGAATATCGTATCATTTCATTTCATTTCATATCATATCATATATTTATAAAATCAATGAAAATCAGTTACTTTTGTAATCTAAAATCAGACTTAGGACCTATGATTTTTTTTCAAGAGTTTTCATAGAATTTTAAAATGTCATATAAGTTGCCAAGTGAATATTGGCCGTTGAAAAGGAAAGGATGTCCCCCCTGAGCTATAATGTATAAGAGTAATACTCATTATGTGGATTGTGAACCACTGTATTTTCACACTTAGGGATTTATTTATATTCATAATGCACATTTTGCAGCTATAAATATATGACTATGGTTGTCCAGGTTGTCAGATGCACTCTGGAAAACCTTGTATGGTTAACTTATGATTTTCTTGTTGTTCTCCCCCTACCCCTTTCTTACATTCATAAGAATTCTCTTGCTAAATCAGACCAAGAGTTCTGAACAGTTTATAATGACATGAAATTACCAAAATGGACAACTTTTGACTGGGAATAATGAACAAAGAAACCAACCGTCCATTGGAGAATATTTCAGTGCCTCATACAGTTGCTTGTTGGTTAAATGGATCCCTAGTTCATCCAGGACTGCATCTAAACTGTCGATATCAACCCTTTTTTCTGAAAAATAGAAGTGTTGGCAAAGGTTATTTACTCAAGATGCATGGAAATATGCATTTTATCTACAATACTGTACTCCTCTAAGAATATGAATATTCGATGCTGAAGCAAAGGCAGAGATCCAGGAAGGTGTAAAACTGGAAGAATAGTTGACCATAACAAAATGAAGCAAAGGCATTGGCTGAAGGAGGTTCTGGAAATGTTCCTGTTTTCCAGAGTTATGAATTATTGGCTGGAAGATTAAAGAAGTTGTATCTCAAAATATTTTTTTCTAAACTCAGGTTGAAAGTGGAGATACATATGTAAGAGTGCTAAAAGGATTTAAACATTTGTGAGGTTTCCTAGTTGAAGGCTGGCAACGATTTGAGTGGTTTCCCAATATTCCATATAAAAGTTCACAGAATGTTTGAAGGATGCTCAGAAAAATACTTTGTCACTGCTGCTCTCTCCTTCCCCAAGACCCAAAGACTTATCATGAGGCATACCAGGGCAAGGCAATGGGGGAACAATGCAGTTGATACCCAGCATAGAGGAAGCTCCTGGCTACAGGAGATTATAAATTGGGTTGTTGTAGGTTTTTTGGGTAGTATGGCCATGTTCTAGAAGCATTCTCTCCCTAGGTTTCCTGCATCTGTGGCAAGCATCCTCAGATGTTCTGAGGTTTGTTGGAAACTGGAAAATTGGGTTTATATATCTGTGGAAGGTCCAGGGTGGGAGAAAGAACTCTTGTCTGTTGGAGCTTGGAGTGAATGTTTCAATTGGCCACCTTAATTAGCTTTTGATGGCCTGATAGTTTTTAGGTATGGCTTGTTACTGCCTGAGGAATTTCTTTCTTGAGAGGTGACCAGGTGCCAGGTGTTCCTGATTGTTTCTTGTCTGGAGTTTTCCTGTGTTTGACTTTTGTTTTTTATTTACTGTTATAATTTTAGAGGGGTTTTTTTTTAGTACTGGTAGCCGGATTTTGTTCATTTTCATGGTTTCTTCCTTTCTGTTGAAATTTTCCACATGCTTGTGGATTTCAATAGCTTCTCTGTGTAGCCTGACATGGTAGTTGTTAGAGTAGTCCAGCATTTCTGTGTTCTCAAATAATATGCTGTGTACAGGTTGGTTCATCAGGTGCTCTGCTATGCTTGCCACAGATGCAGGCGAAATGTCAGGAGAGAATGCTTCTAGAACATGGCCATACAGCCCGAAAAACCTACAACAACCCAGTGATTTCCTGTAGCTGGTAATTTATAATCTTGAAAGTCTTCAACAACAGATTATAAATTACCAGCTACAGGAAATGATAAATTCCCATTTGTTTCCAACCAGAAAATCCCTCCCTACAATTGGCATGCAGGAAGGATCCTTGTATTGTTTCCCAGTCTCTGGTGGTTAAAATGATGTGCCTTGTCTCAGACTACATTTCTAGAGTCCTTAAAAAGGGAAGGTGTCAAGTCACAACATCAAAGAAAGCAGAGCACATGAAGGTTGACTTCACAGCAATTGACTTTGTAAGAACACATTATTGGCTGGCTGAAACAAATACAAAAATGTTTGATTTCTACATCACTACTCACAACACTCTTTCATCCAATAGTACCTTTTGTCCATCCATCTACCATTATATCAGGGAGCTTCTCAACAGTGATCTCTTCTTTTGTATCATCTGAGGCCATCTTCCCATCAGCTACAAGGGGAAAATGCAAGACAGGAAAAAGTACATTGATATTGGAAGAAGAAACAAAAAGGGAGACAGCTAGGATGATAAAGGAAGACGTAGTCTTAGAAAAAAATTAGAAACCGTTTAGAGTAGCATGAGTGTCAAAACAGACAATACAATAAATGTCTAGAGTCTACATTCTATCCCTAACCTGACTGGATTTTGTGCCGCATACACAGATAATGGGCTATTAACCCCCTCCCCCCAAGCTATTTTTAAAGAACTAAATACAACCCCACTCAACTTTCCCACAAACCTCAAAGGGAGTCGGCATTAAATTTTAAAAGTTAGCTAGGCAAGGTTAGGAGGTTAACCTTCCCCTACTCATTCCGCATGTCTTCTGTCATAGTCTCCTAAAGGCACCAGATTCTGTTTGTTGTCTGAAACTAAGCAGGGTCATCCTTGCTTAGTGCTTGGATGGGAGACAACCAATAAATACCTGGTACTGCACTTATATTTCAGAGGAAGGAAGTGGTCAAACAACCTCTGAATATTCCTTGCCTAAGAAAAAGCCATGAAAAAATTAATGCAATTGATATTGGTCAACGGGTGACTTGAAGGCACATACAAAAACATAGTAGGTCCTGATCTGTATCAGTGTGCCTATGATTACTTGTGTTGAAAGAAGATAACTAGAACTAGTTGCTCACCACTGAACAGACTATCTAGGGGCAAGTCTCCAGACATCCTTATAATGCTACTCACTTGCAGAATACACATTTGCAAATAATAATAATAAAAAAAAAATCAGAAGATCCAGAAGAGTCAGAAATCGTAAGAAAATTGGAAGTTTTGTAGGCTGGAAGACATATCCAAAGCTTTTGTGTGTCCCACACCAATTATTTTAGAATCAAAATTTGCCCCATACTTTTTTGTTTTAGTTTTGTAAATATCGGAAGGTCTCCAAAGTTAGTTTCATATTCAGTGCAAGGCAAGGAAGCAAAACCAAAGGCTGCCTTAGTGCCTTGTCATTTCTCTTTGAAATTAATGCAACCTCGGCATTAGCAGTGGGCAAAAGAGGGAGTAGCGCATTTTGGGAACAGCACAGAAATGTAGTTTGGGAAGGGAGGAGCCCTATGCCAGAGAATTCAAAAGGCCCTGCCCTAAACCACATTTCCCAGACTGCATCAACATCAGAAAGCAGCAATCAGGATAGCAGAGAGAGAGAGGTCTGTCTCTCCCAAAAACGTTGAAAATGCACGAAAATCCATGGATAAGTGAAATATTCTGAAATTTGGTGGGCTAACAGTGGTAAATGTGTTCTACCATTGTAGCAATGAGGGAGATAGGAACCCCTAAAGTTTCCCCAATTATAGTCATTTAATTATGCACATGCGTAATTACTGTAACAAAATAGTAACAAAATTTCATTAGTCTCGTTATAGTAACAAAATTTTCACTAAGTATACTATAGAAACACTTTAAATATGCAGCACCAGTGCCCCCCAGTGTTGTAATTACTTTTGAACTATTTTTTTATGGAACACACGTCCCTACTAGCCAGTATCAGCAATAGTGATAAGTGCTTGGAGTTGCAGTCCAGCAATACTTGGGAAGTTGCCCTTGATTTACTTTGATTCTTAGAAATCCTGTCTCAAGAGAAAGGAGATCCAATCTAGTTCTGATGAGGACAGGCACATTTGTTTGGTCATGTACAGAATAGAGGTCTTACCTATTTTTAACATCAAATGGAGCAAACACATACCCTCAGACACACACATATCCCTTAGTCAGCAGAATATTTCTCTTTTATCAGATATTGGCTTGGTTGCGGGGAAAGGAGATAAGATATGGAAATGGTGGGCTGATTTCTCTTCACTCACACATCCCATTGATTGTACATTTAGCTACCCATACTCTAATACACAAGAAGTTAGTGCAGATTTGCGGTCCCATCTAGTTTTGTCCCCAATCTTCCTTAATACATTTATTTTTCCATTATCCAGAAATGTGATCGATCTATCACCATACATGCTGTGACATATTTGGGATCATATTTGGCTGTTTTAACAATTCATTCTTGCAAAGCTCAACCAGATTATTAGTTTAACTTACAGGAGGGAGGGCGCAATTGAACTGTTCTCACCCACTTCATCAGTTCCCCCAGGTTCACCTTTCCTTCAGCTGAGAAGACGAGAAGAAAATAAGAATTAGATGGTGGCCAGGAAGGAGGAGGCATTATTTGAAGGGATCCAGATGTGCTCAAGGTACTTCAAACATCAAACTGACAGGGACAGTCCCAAATAACCATCTTCTCATTATTTTAGTTGAATAGTAGTAGTAGTAGTAGTAGTAGTAGTAGTAGTAGTAGTAATAATAATAAATTTATTCTATTTGTATCCTACCTTTCTTTACCCTAAAGATGACTTATTATTGTTTTGGAGTATAACACTCCTGACCGCATAATCATGGAAAAAACTCAGTATGGATCGTTGATTTTGCAATCCCAGGTGACAGCAGAATTGATGAAAAGCAACTGGAAAAGCTTACACGATATGAGGATTTAGTGATTGAACTACGAGCCAATAGTGATCGGCACACTGGATACAGTGCCTAAAGATCTTGGCCTGCACTTAAAAACAATTGATGCTGACAAAATTACCATCTGCCAGCTGTAAAAGGACACTCTACTTGGATCTGCATGCATTATTCGCGGATATAACACACAGTTTTAGACACTTGCGAAGTGTCTGATGCGTGATCGAATACTGACATAGTATCTTGTTTGCTGTGTACTAATCTTGATGTGTATAAAACAACAACAACACTTTATTTATAACTCACCCTCTCTCCCCGAGAGGACTCAGGGCAGTTATATCCTAGTTTCTCTCTCAACCTTACAGCTTTCCCTGTTGTCCTTTGCTTGCCCCAGTTGATACAAGCTGAGTTCAAAATGCAAAAGTAGTAGGAAAGCGGGGAGAAGAGGAGGAGGTGGAATCTTGTCACTAGACTCAAGCAAAAGCAGACTTCTGCAATTTATCTTGGCTTGTATGTTGCTTAGTGTCGTGTATTTTAAAATATATTCTATAACTGCAAAAATACATCTAAAAAGCTAAACAACAATATGATGCTAGCAGATATGAACAAAAGCAAAATCAACAAGAAAATATATTATCATATATTTAAAATTCTTCTGAAAATTATTTTATTTACTTCATTTTTAATAATAAAAATAATAAAAACTTTATTTATACCCTGCTACCATCTCCCCAAGGGACTCAGTGCGGCTTACATGAGGCCGAGCCCACAATACATCAGTAAAAACAACAACAACAGTAATTCAAAACAATAAAATAAAACTCATAAACAGAAAATAAGCAGTAGACATCAACAATAACACAACAATGCTTAAAAACCTATGACTGGGCCAAATGTAATAGTTAAAAATTTAAAAATAATGCTGAGCATTACCAGGTGAAATATAACTAGGATATATTTACCCTGCCCAAGGGGACCCAAGGCCATACAACCTGTGACATCTACATATTAGAAGGACTGGTGATAGTTCTATTTATTCACCAGTAAACTCCAGGCCTTCTGAATTTGCTATTATTATAGAGCACACATGCCAGTAAGGTAATGCTCAAGATCCTGCAAGGAAGACTACAGCAATACATGGAGCGAGAGTTGCCAGATGTTCAAGCTGGGTTTAGAAAAGGCAGAGGAACGAGAAACCAGATTGCCAATATCCGCTGGATAATGGAGAAAGGCATGGAGTTTCAGAAAAACATTTATTTCTGCTTCATTGACTACTCTAAAGCCTTTGACTGTGTGGATCATAATAAATTGTGGCAAGTTCTTGGTGGGATGGGAATACCAAGCCACCTTGTCTCTCTCCTGAGGAATCTGTACAAGGACCAAGTAGCAACAGTCAGAACTGACCACGGAACAACAGACTGGTTCAAGATTGGGAAAGGCGTACGGCAAGGCTGCATACTCTCACCCAACCTTTTTAACTTGTATGCAGAACACATCATGCGATGTGTGGGGCTTGAGGAATGCAAAGCTGGGGTGAAAATTGCTGGAAGAAACATTAACAACCTCAGATATGCAGATGACACCACTCTGATGGCCGAAAGCGAGGAGGAGCTGAGGAGCCTTCTAATCAAGGTGAAAGAAGAAAGCGCAAAAGCTGGGTTGCAGCTAAACATAAAAAAACCCAAGATTATGGCAACAAGAATGATTGACAACTGGAAAATAGAGGGAGAAAATGTGGAGGCCGTGACAGACTTTGTATTTCTAGGTGCAAAGATTACTGCAGATGCAGACTGTAGACAGGAAATCAGAAGACGATTACTTCTTGGGAGGAGAGCAATGTCCAATCTCGATAAAATAGTAAAGAGTAGAGACATCACACTGGCAACAAAGATCCGCCTAGTCAAAGCCATGGTATTCCCTGTAGTAACCTACGGATGTGAGAGCTGGACCTTAGGGAAGGCTGAGCGAAGGAAGATCGATGCTTTTGAACTGTGGTGCTGGAGGAAAGTTCTGAAAGTGCCTTGGACTGCGAGAAGATCCAACCAGTCCATCCTCCAGGAAATAAAGCCCGACTGCTCACTGGAGGGAAGGATACTAGAGACAAAGTTGAAGTACTTTGGCCACATCATGAGGAGACAGGAAAGCCTAGAGAAGACAATTATGCTGGGGAAAGTGGAAGGAAAAGGAAGAGGGGCCGACCAAGGGCAAGATGGAGGATGGCATCCTTGAAGTGACTGGACTGAACTTGAAGGAGCTGGGGGTGGTGACGGCCGACAGGGAGCTCTGGCGTGGACTGGTCCATGAGGTCACGAAGAATCGGAGACGACTGAACGAATGAACAACAACATAGAGCACACCAGAATTTCCAAATAACAGAAAACACTAACCATCCGCTGTTGTATTTTTTAATACTTCCTTGAGTTCTTCTTCTGTAAGATGGATGCCTACACTGGCCATGACATTGTCCAAGTCCTCTATACTGACTTTGTCTCCTGAATTGTGAGGAAAAAAAGAGACAGGGTAGATGCAGTTCCCACATATATCAACCAGAGAAAGAGATTAGCAAACCAGTTAATAAAATTTGTTTTAATCAGACCCCTGTGCACACAGGGGATTTCTGGGTACATTTTATTTTTTAGGACATTTGAACTTTACATCTTATAAACTATGTTTCTGATGCTGTCTATCTTATCTTTGACCACATACAAGTTTCAGCACAACATATTATGGTGTTGCTGCATGGCATTAATTTGAATAGTAACCTATGTCTATTCAGTGCCTATAGCAAACAGTTTTGCACAAGGTAAGAACTGGAAATTTGGATTAGGGTGCCATCAGTATACTAATGACACTTGCTCTATTTCTTCTTGTTATTAGAATCAGTTGTATCTGCGCAGGCACTAAACATTACAGCAGTGTCTGGATGCTGTAATGGACTAGATGAGTAACAGCAAACTGGAGTTGAATTCCAACAAGATACAGGTTTTGGTGGTTCTCCAGTTTGGGAATTGGATAGCTTGGAAGTACTCCCATATCTATTCCTGTCACTGGAGGCCCAAGTAAACTCTGTAGCTTGAGAAGCTTCCTGCCACATTTGACTGGTGCACCAGCTATAGTCTTTCTTGGACAGAGATAACCTACCAATAATAATCATTATGCTGGTAAACCTCTGTTTAGATTATCGTAATTCATTTTACACGGGGCTGCCTTGATAAAGACTCAATAGCTTCAGCAAGTGCAAAATACAGCAGCTTGATTGTGGATTGGAATACTATTTAGACAGCATATCATGCCAATCTGAAAGGAATTGCACTGGCTACCATTACATTTCATATGTGAATTCAAGATGCTTGTGATGAATAAATGACTTGGATCTCAATACACGAGGGAGTGCCTCTCCTTTAGGCCTGGGTAACAACGGAAAAATTTGTTTCTAAAATCGATTCGTTTTTTGGGGTTTTTGCGTTTCGTTATTTAAAATAATTACAAAATTTTCCTTAAAAAAAGGTCGATATTTACGAAATTTCGTAAATGGTAAAAAAATTACAAAACAATAACGAAACAATAACGAATCGATTCGTTAATGGCGGCCGCGATCGCGCAATACGTTAAAAAAACTTCTGAAGCTTCCCTCTCCCTCTGTTGTTGACTGTTGGTGTGATATTATAATTTTTTTTCACTAATTAAACAAAAAACAACTATAAAACTTGCCCCAGACATGCGGAAATAATAACGAAACGACCTCAAACCAATAACGAAACGAATACAATAACGAAATACGAAGCATTTACAAAACGTATTTAAAAATTCGTTTTTTTTAATAATTGCTCCAGAATGGTTCGTTATCGTTTTGTAATTGAAAAAATTAACGAATTATTAACGAATTACGAATTAACAAAACGAAACCGCCCAGCCCTACTCTCCTTGCATGTGCCAGCCTGAGGATTATGTTTTGCTGTGAAAGAGGCTCCTCCATGTCCCACCAGTGAGATAGTTACAGATGCCATGGGAAATCCTGGCTGTTTACAAAATCCTTTGGGCTTCATTAATTCATTTGAAATATATATGCTAATATTTGTAAAACATTTAAATATTTTAACTAATTTGATTGCTATTTGTAAGCCACTGTGAGTTCTTTGCTACAAGAGGATGTAACAACAACAATATTTTCTTACTTTTACTTCTACTGTTTACTTATTCCAAAAATTCTTCTAAAATGCTTTATAATATATTAATAAACTGGCTTGGATAAGGCAAAGGTGGAATGAGACGTAGATTAGTACAGAGGAAAGAATATCCCTCTTAGTCCCTGTTAATAAGGAAGAAACACTTCTAATGAGATACCAGACAATGCTGTAGTGGAAAAGCATCTATATCCAGCATCCTTAATTCTACTCACGTTCATGCTTTGAAGGTCTTTGCATGAGCAAAACACTCTCCAGTACATCCTTCAAGTTCACTCTGCCATCAACTGAAAATTACAATTACAATCATACCCATGGTCAATAGAATGAAGCATGTTCCTTTTATTTATTTATTACATTTATATTGCATCTTTCCCCCAGTAAACCCAAAACATTGCATTTGGTGCTTGTCCACCTCCCTTTAGCCTGACAAAATGTTTGTGCAACCATGCTTATGAAGGGATCTAATTTTCATCCCTGTGAGTAGTTTAAGGCCAACTAGAATCTGAATATTCAAAGTTTTAATCCCATATTTCTTTCACAAACATGGAGAAGAACAAGGAACAAATCAATACTGCATCCTGAACTCTAAATGTTTCTTTTGTCAGAAGGCCATGAAATGGTCCTCAGCCTGAGTCTACGAGAAAATCCTTCACCCAGTGATGCAACCAAAATATTTGATCTTGGTTTCTGGAAAGGCTAGTTTGTGAATAGAATGTGTTTGGGTGTAGAAAGATACTCCAGTAGCCCCAAGTGGCATATCTCAAGAACGGATGGCATGTGTGAAATGTTTCCTCACCAAAAGAGGAAAGTAATAATAATAAAATAATAACATTTTATTTATATCCCGCCCTATTCCCCCGTGGGAATCGTGGTGGTTTATAGCAAGCAATGGCAAACATTCAATGCCATAAGGTGCTAACAGAATTGAAACTACTAAAACCCTCAAAGAAAATACCAATTTATTGCTGTAAATTTAAACTTGTTTTTGTGCCCCCTTAGATGAAACTATGTAACACAATATTTGTTCCTGGGTTATAAATGTGATTTCCTAATTGGTTTTATCATTTAAAAAACATGGAAAAGTTTATTAAATTGTAAAAACTTTGTTTTTGTGGGACATCCTACCACACATTTTGATATAGTTTTTCAATGAATATCTCATAGTCTCAACCAATTCAACATAGCTTGTGGCAGCCTCAAAATAAGTATCACACAATTAAATAGCAAATAACACTTTCAAACCAAGAACAGAAAAAAATCAAATTTTGTTATATAGTGTAGATTTCCAAAAGGTACCAAATCAATATGAACAAATTTTACAGGAATTGAAAAAAAAGTATTCCGAGAATATACATTCTTTTGCTTTAAAATTCAATTTACTAAGCCCTTTGCCAAGTTGATTTGATACAATTTGATAGTTTTGATCTGTACATAATATTCTACACCTAGGCAACGATTTGCTGCCACCTATAATGCATTTTTCTGTTTTATGGTAGCTTTCCATGCTCTGATTTAGGGACACAAACATAGCACAAAGCAAAATAGAAGGAAACTACCGCAAATTAATATAGTTTAAACCCTTGTTCTTATCTACTCACTATCAATAACGACATGTTTCAAAGCTTCCTGCATTTCCTCTTCTGTTACTTGGATGCCCATCTTGGTTAGAGCTGAGTCACCAATCTCAATCGCTTTCCCTGAGATGAATTGGGAGGAATATCAGTGTAATGTAATTATCTGAGATTTATACTTTGCAAGCTACACATTATAACAAACTTATATGTAACATTTAGCTCTGCAGCTTCGGCAGCAGAGAACTACTTCCAGGGCAACCAGAAGTAGGAAAGAAGTTTCATTTCACTTTTATTTCCAGGGGCAGTAGAGATGGGGCAGTGGAGTTTTTACATCCATATTGGCAGCTTTTGCGGGCTCATTTACAAGACTTTGTTACACATAAATCTCAGAAACATAGCACTGGATTAGATAGCACTTTGGGCTAATCACATGTTTCAACAATTAAAGATTAATTTTGTGTCATATATGTTAAGTAGTACAATAGTCTGGCGCTCCCGGTGGCACAATGAGTTAAACCTTTGTGCCGCTAGGACTGAAGACCGACAGGTCAGAGGTTCAAATCCAGGAAGAGTGCGGATGAGCTCCCTCTGTCAGCTTCAGCTCCCCATGTGGCGACATGAGAGAAGCCTCCCACAAGGATGGTAAAATATCAAAACATCCAGGCATCCCCTGGGCAACGTCCTGTTGTTGTTGTTCATTCGTTTAGTCGTCTCCGACTCTTCGTGACCTCATGGACCAGTCCACGCCAGAGCTCCCTGTCGGCTGTCACCACCCCCAGCTCCTTCAAGGTCAGTCCAGTCACTTCAAGGATGCCATCCATCCATCTTGCCCTTGGTCGGCCCCTCTTCCTTTTGCCTTCCACTTTCCCCAGCATAATTGTCTTCTCTAGGCTTTGCTGTCTCCTCATGATGTGGCCAAAGTACTTCAACTTTGTCTCTAGTATCCTTCCCTCCAGTGAGCAGTCGGGCTTTATTTCCTGGAGGATGGACTGGTTGGATCTTCTCGCAGTCCAAGGCACTCTCAGAACTTTCCTCCAACACCACAGCTCAAAAGCATCGATCTTCCTTCGCTCAGCCTTCCCTAAGGTCCAGCTCTCACATCCGTAGGTTATTACAGGGAATATCATGGCTTTGACTAGGCGGATCTTTGTTGCCAGTGGGCAACGTCCTAGCATACAGTCAATTCTCTCATGCCAGAAGTGACTTGCAGTTTCTCAAGTTGCTCCTGACACAAAAAGTAGAGAAGTACCAGTTCCTGGCCAGTATGTTTGCAAGCTGAACCAGCAAAGATACCTTCATGCAAAGGTCCCCCTTGTGCTTCAAAACTATTTTTGAAAAAAAGCAAAATGAGTTAGGCTTAACTGAGGAAGCCACTTTGTCGACACCCATTTAATATCTGTTCATAGATGAAAAATAACAAAGCAACGATACTTTTATTTAAAACGAAGACTGGGGGCAAATTATAAGTTATAATGGAAATGTCTGAAAACATTTATGTTGCTTTGATGTTCTTGCAAGCATCAATCTGGCAGGTGGTAAAATCCAGTTTGGCAAAAGCAGAAAATTGTGTTTTAAGTTTCCTGTGAAAGTTTTCACAGTGAAGAAATCCCCCCACACAACCACTTTTTGCTACATAACAACAACAACAACAACTTTATTCTTATATCCCGCCACCATCTCCCCGAATGGAATTGTGGCAGCTTACAAATGGCACAAGGTGCCTAAAAACAAACATAAAAGAGAAAACAATATAAAATACAATAAAATAAAACACTTGCACACAAAAAAACATCAATTCAGGCTCAATCAAGCTTGATCCTCTTAATGTGCTTAATAAGAGGATAAACATTAACTTGTGTGTGGGATGAGGGTTTCCTGCGGGGAGAATAGTGCAAAGGAAAAACATTTTTATGTGCATGTATTTTATTATATTGTATTTTATGTGCCTGTGTTTTATTTTATTGTATTTTATATTGTCTTTTAAAAAATGGTCTGTGGCTGTAATCTGAAAAAAAAAATGTGAAGACACGCATTACCATATGTCTGTCATTATATGATGGTAAGGTGCAATGTTTAGCAGTTGCATTATAAGGTAAGTAAGATTCTGCTTTCCTTTTAACATCAGGCAGTGAGGAGGCCTCAGCTTGCTCCACAAATTAATACAGCTATTTGAATAGGGGAATTGCTTTCTCAAGCACCTATTTTTTCTGAATGCTCATCACATTCCTAGTGATGTCTCATAATTTGTTGTTTATTTGTTCAGTCGCTTCCGACTCTTCGTGACCTCATAGACCAGCTCATGCCAGAGCTCCTTGTCAGCCATGGCCACCCCCAGTTCCTTCAAAGTTGGGCCAGTCACTTCAAGGATACCATACATCCATCTTGTCCTTGGTTGGCCCCTCTTCCTTTTTTCTTCAATTTTCCCCAGCATCATTGACTTCTGTAAGCTTTCCTGTCTTCCCATTATGTGGCCAAAGTACTACATCTTTTCCTCTAATATCCTTCCCTCCAATGAGTAGTCGGGCTTTATTTCCTGGAGTATAACCAGTCAGAATTGTAAGGGCTGGAGTCTAGTAGACTATATAGCAACTGGTCAGAGATTAAGCAAGCCTAGTAGCTCAGCAGTGGACCTCACATATGTGAAAACAGTAAAAGCTTTCAAGTCACGCAGAAAGCCATCTTCCTTTATTATATCTCATTATCCTGAGATTTCACATCTTCCCAAGAAACCTTGACAAGTCCAAAAATACAGAAAGTTCAGATGCAACTGCTGTAAGCCTACCAGATGCTGCCATGACTGAGTCTGTCATGAGTACCAGGTCATGTACATGGTACTCACTCACCTTCTTCACCTAGTATTAGTCGGACAGTCCTCCTCATCGCATTCATGAAGTCATTCAGGTTAACTCTACGATCCTCTGGAAAACAAAAAGGGGAAAGATCTGTTCTGCTTCTTTGTTCAGGAACTCAACCAGCTAAGGAAGCAGAACCGCTACAACCATTAGATAAGCCACAAGAGGGCACATTAGCAATTGAAAAGAACACGTAGAAGTGATAAAATCAAATCTCTGCACAAAACTGATGCTACAAGTTCTAAGTAAGCTATAGATTAAGATCTTATATTATGAAGGATATGTAAGTGCCAAAAAAGAAGAAAAGAGGAAGAAAGAGCAGAGTTATCCTGTCTTTCCTCCCAAATTGGAAGTTGAGACAACTTATGAATTAAAAACAACACCATAATAATTAAAAATATCAACATTAAAATACCACACCACACAAATAAAAATTCAAATGATCAACATTATTAATAAGGGTATTAATATAAAAACATTTTAAACAATTAAAATGTTAAAAACCCGTTAAAACAACAGTACAACTAAAACAATATAGTAAACTTTTTGAAGCCTTTCAAATAAAAGAGTTCTAGAGCCTAGGGGCAGACAATGAGAAGATCCTTTGTTTAAAAGCATAGTAGTATAACAGACTTCATTTGAAAAGGCAAACTGTATGGAGGAGAGGATATACATCAAAGATGTTAGAAACTGACAAATATTTACTATTATTATTTTACATAAAATATACAAAGTTGAGAATGGCTCTAAACACAGGATTCCTCGTACTACCACTCAAAATACAGTGGGCAGCTATTTTTCCTTTCTATAAAAAGAAAAGATACCCAGCTGCCTCGAGGGAAGCAGCTTGAAAAGGTAGCTCCGCGTTTCGTGCTACTGATAAAGGTTTTTATTTATATTACTTTTTATACTCCCACTTCAAGCTAAGAATTCCAAAGCCTGTGGGCTGTGGCACGCAGACAAGATAATTTCCTGATAATTGCCACAAAAGGGAGTGATAATTTAGCAAAGCTACCTTGAAACTCAGAACGACTACTGGCGTCTTCCTTGAGTTACTCCAACGGAAACGGCATTGGAGGGATGTGGAGGAGCGTCGGAGTTGTAAGATAAGTTGAACTTTTCCTTGTTTAAGTATGGTCCACACAAGAAAAAATTATAACGAGAAAGCCTTGCCTTTACACTCCCTTACAACGGAGAAAAAACAGAGACAAGCCAAGATGACGCAATTCTTCCCCAAAGAAAAGACTCACCAGGGACGGCAGGAGGTTGTGGATGTGGAGGTTCCAGGGAACGCGAGGGTGGACTTGGAGGTTTTGTCTGCTGAGGCCCTGAAGGACTGGCCGAGTAACATTAAAGGGCCTTTGCTGGGAGGGTGGCATGCCAGGGAGTTAGGGAGCGGGAGAAGCCTGGCAGAGGAGATGGCTGAGTTTGAGAGTCCCAATGTTGCAGTGAAACAACACACGAGCTGGAACCCAACATTAGAAAAGTACCCAGGTTCATGCTTGGAAAAGGGGCACTTCGAACCTTTTACACCCAAGAATTCCCCACATCAACAGCCCCAACATCCCCAACTTGAGTTTCAACAAGGAAAAGAAGGGACGGAGGGATACCTCCACCTGGAATCCAAGTTTAATGCCTTTTCAAATGATTTGTTGGTAATAAAGAAATACCTACAAGAAAGCACTGGGCTCCTGTGTACCTTAGCAAAATTACTTAAAGCTGAAGAGTTGCCCGGCACCTGTGAATCTAACAAGGTAAAGCCAGCCGTAATCAGGCAGGATTCAGCTTCCTCCAGCCCGAAAGAAATAAGAACAAAACACTTAAAGCTAAATAAAACCAAACACGTTCCAGTCAGCTGCAAGCGCAAAAAAAACCCCAGAAACATTAAAGGAAAGCTGAAACAAAAAATTATCTGCAAACAATCAGGGCGCACTAGGAATTGCAAACGTGGATTAAAAAAACTCCTAACATTAATTCCACCCTCAAGAACTTCTGTAACAAAAAAGATGGCAAATAAAAAAGACCCTTCAAAGTGGAGCCACAGTGATTGCAAAGTTGGAAAAATGGATAGATCCAGAAAAATCAATCAAGGCCCCCAAAATATAAATGTGGCAACACAAACGCATTGGGAACCTCAGGACCCCAATACAACAAGAGAGAAGGATGACAGAAACTCAAAAAAAAACAGTAAGAGTAGACGGACCTAAATTGCTAAGGACCAATCAACAAAACCACAGTCAAAAGACCAGCGACAGAGAACAT
>NW_026847660.1:44939728-44967612 GCF_025583915.1 Anolis sagrei ordinatus
AAAAGATCAGAGACAGAGTAGCAAAATCCTCGCTGGAGACCAGATAGGGAAAAGGAGATGGCTAGGGAGGACTCAGACTAGACGCAGTTATTGCTAGGTTTCTGCCAGCAAAATTTTAAAGTATTAGTTTTTTAAATCTTGAACGGGTTTTGGTTTACATTGGAATGTATTTAATGTGCTTATAAAGGTTGTATGTTATTGATGTCATGGCCTATGGCTAGTGCAATAAACTTTATTCATTCATTCATTCAATATAGTAAACTTTTTGAAGCCTTTCAAATAAAAGAGTTCTAGAGCCTAGGGGCAGCCAATGAGAAGATCCTTTGTTTAAAAGCATAGTAGTATAACAGACTTCATTTGAAAAGGCAAACTGTATGGAGGAGAGGATATACATCAAAGATGTTAGAAACTGACAAATATTTACTATTATTATTTTACATAAAATATACAAAGTTGAGAATGGCTCTAAACACAGGATTCCTCGTACTACCACTCAAAATACAGTGGGCAGCTATTTTTCCTTTCTATAAAAAGAAAAAGAAAGAAATAGTAGGAAACATGGTTATTTATTTATTTACAGTATTTATATTCAGCCCTTCCCACCCCGCAGAGAACTCAGGGCGGATTACAATGTACATATACATGGCAAGCATTCAATGCCATAGACACACAACATATATAGACAGGCACAGAGGCAATTTTACATTCCAGCTTTTCTTGAGGGTATTCTGGCCACCAGGGGAGCTCTCCCATTTGTAACACTGATGAAGTACTTCCTCATTCTGTGCATGTTTGCTGGAGATTTTTTTGGCCTCATAAATTAGTTAAATTTCCCTCCCCACAAAAGCGGTACCTAAATTTCCTACTTGACAGATGCAACTGTCTTTTGGGCTGCAAAGTTCGACAGCAAGCTACACAAATTTGGTCGGAAGCTCACTCTGACTCGGGCTGACTTCGAACTCACAACCTTTCGGTCAGTAGTGATCTTAATGCAGCTGACTCCCAGCCAGCTGCCCCACAGTCCCGGTGCTTGTAAGTGGAAGACAACAGCATTCTGAACTGAATGAACTGAGGAAACTGCAGAACAAAAAGAGCCCAAGAAGTCACACAAAGGAACAAAAAGATGAATAAGCCTAAAGAGAATCTCTGGATCACTGTGTAATTTGATTAAGTATCTAAAAGACTCACCATCTACATATGTGTATTTCAAAGCTTGCTGGATTTCATCCTTGGTTAGGTGAATGCTCATCTTGGCCAGAACAGCATCCAGGTCATGTACATGCACCCTATCCACTAAGTAAGAAATGATAAACATGAAAACATACCCAAGGCTTCATTCTGGTTAGAGCTGTGTGTACATTTATTGCTGAATTCAGACAGTGTTCCATGCCAAAAGGCATATTGTGCAAATTTATACCATAAAAGAAAATATTGCTGAATTTATTCTGCATTAGAATTGCTTTGAAATTTTTTATTCTGCTCTTACTAAATGGAGAGAGCAGGGAGTTATAAAGCACAAATCCAGAATTTTAATTCTTTTCAGTCCTATTATCTGTCAGAATCTTACTCAGCTACAGCTTTAATTTATGCAATATTGTTAAGTATTGGACGTTCACTATCAATACATATTGTCACAACAACCGTAAGGACTACTACCCCAGTTTTTAAATTAAAAAAAAGTTTCCTAAGAACCTTATTTCTGTCTTTATAATATTCTACACTCCTGGGCCAAGATCTTACATATATGTTAGATGCTGCATAAATACATCGGACCCTTAGTACTCACTGGGGTTTGCTTCTAGAACCCCCTGTCCCAATTGATATCAAAATCTGTAGATGCTCAAAGCAAATTATAAACAGTGTTGTAAAATGCTGTCCTTTTTATAAATAGCAAAATCAAGACTTTTAGGAGAGTTAAAAAAAAAGAATATTGCTAAGCTGTAATGGTTGAATCTATGGATTCATCCAGAGTCCATGAATATAGAGGGCCAATTGTGTATACCAGCATAATTATACTGGATCCCATACTTAGGTTGCCAGTTGTGAAATAGTCACTGTGTGCTTGAACTCACCAGTTGTTCAATGGTCATTTATCTCCCCACCCACCGAGATAAAAAAATAAATAAGAGTGGTATGTGTGGAGTACCTTGCTACACTAAGGATTGTACTCCTGCAACCTCTGAGATAGGACAGCTGCTCCTCCATCTGTTCTCATTCTAGCACTAGCTGTATGCGCCACGCATTGCTGTGGCCAACCTTCTCTCCCTCTTTCTCTCCTTCCTTCCTTCCTTCCCTCCCTCTTTCCTTCCCTCTTTCTCTTTCCTTTCTTCTTCCTTCCTTCTCTACCTGTTTCTTTTCTCACTTCCTTTGCTCTTTGGTTCCATCCTTCCTTGTCTCTTACCTTTCTTCCCTCCCTCTTTCTCTCTTTCATTCCTTCTCTCCTTCCTTCCCTCTTTCACTTTTTTATTTCCTTCTCTCCTTCCTTCCTTCCTTCCTTCCTTCCTTCCTTCCTTCCTTCCTTCCTTCCTTCCTTCCTTCTCTACCTTTCTTTCTTTCCTTCTCTCCTTTCCCTCTTTCTCTCCCTCTTTCTCTCCATCCTCCTTCCCTTCCTTCCTTCCTTCCTTCCTTCCTTCCTTCCTTCCTTCCTTCCTTCCTTCCTTCCTTCCTTCCTTCCTTCCTTCCCCCTTTCTGTGTATGTGTTTTGTGTGTGCATATATATGCGTATATATTTCTGTATATGTGTATATATGTGTGTTTGTGTACATATGTGGTTTTATGCATGTGTTGTAATGTATTTTTTGTTTTTTGGCTTATTAAGTCTCTTCTGTTGTATTTTCCAGTGTTTTTATGAGTGATGGTCACTCGTTGGTCTGATAAGTATATTGTGTCCAAATTTGGTGTCAATATGTCCAGTGGTTTTTGAGTTATGTTAATCCCACAAACGAACATTACATTTTTATTTATATAGATTTTTTTATCGTGTCAGGAGTGACTTGAGAAACTGCAAGTTGCTTCTGGTATGAGAGAATTGGCCATCTGCAAGGACGTTGCCCAGGGGACGCCCAGATGATTTGATGTTTTTACCATCCTTGTGGGAGGCTTCTCTCATGTCCCCGCATGAGGAGCAGGAGCTGATAGAGGGAGCTCATCTGCTTCTCCCCGGATTCGAACCTGCGACCTGTCAGTCTTCAGTCCTGCCGGCACAGGGGCAGTGGGGTTCTTATATAGATAGAGTCCCAGCAGAATTCTGATCCCGGGGGTACCATGACACACATACACAATCCCAAGTGTGCTATCTGTCATTTGTCAAATTTGTTTCTCATGTAAGTCAGTTCATCCTTAACAAATACTTTCCTCTGGTTTTAGCCCTGCAGGCACAAATGCTCTTGCTACATTCTGCAGATTTGCCTGAACAGATTTCTATAAATCACCAAATGGAACCCACTTACTGCCAGCTTCAGATTGGGTTTTCTCCACACTTTTCATCAGTTCATTCATGTTCACCTTCCCATTTTCTATAGAGACAAAACATTGGTATATGAGAGGAGGGAAGAGAAGGGGAGCAAGTAGGGAGAGAACAGGACAACCTGCAATGCAGAAACCAGTATTTACAATAGTGATGCTTGTGTGAGAGAGATATCTTTTAGTAAAAGTATAATACTTAAGCAAGGATTAAAAGCAGTAGTTCATTTATATGTTAGGATCCTGTTATTAAAAGCCCTATGCTATTGATGCAGATTCAAAAGTACACTTCTCCACATTCAGCCAAAGCCCAGTCTGAGTGAAAACAGCCTGCAAACTCCAGACAAGCATGACTTTGCTCTCCAACCGGCAAAATCACAGACACCACCATGTTGTGGGTTAACTATGGGCAACTTTTACTATATGTTACCAATCAATCTCTGTGTGATCATCCAATCCAGTTTATGATTCAACATAAACTTGAACATGGATTTGAACTTGAATTTTCTATTAATCAGATGAGGTGGTGGCTCCGCATGACCACGTCGTCCTCCAACAAGGATGAGACACCATAATTCCAGGATGCAACCCACATGTTGCTCCCATGGGGACTGTCCAGGTAATGGGTAGAGACTGTAGCATATTCCCCCTTCCTGTGGTGCACACCAGTACCTGCATGTGCCTGCCGTACATTTGATGCCTATTTAAGACACCCTCAACCCAATTTGCCCAAAATGTACAGTGTAGGATAGGTGATCCCCCCCCCCCCGAACATGGGGGGGATTTTAACCCGGCCCCTAACGGCAACCCTTGAAAGTACACTGCAACAGTGGTGGGTGGGTGGGTCAACTTCTTCAGGCCAAGTGAGATGACTAGGCTCACCTCATCTAGGCCCCGCCCACAACAAGTCCAAGCTGGGACTTTTTAACTCTTTGTCTTCCCTTCGCCAGAAGGGAGCAAAGTGCTTCCCCACCCCCATCCTGGGGGAGGGAAAGGTGTTTTTGATGATTGAGGAAAGCATAGACCCAAAGTCCTTAAATTGATAGCCCCAACCTATGAATGCAGAATTATTTGGAGTCTAGTGACTTGTGACAGAATACTAGCTCATATCAGAATGCTGCCCAATTAATTCTTCAATAGAAAATATGTTTTAAGATGATTCTTCGGCTCTGAACATCAACATATCAATTAGGCTTGGTGGTATATTGGTTTTTAATTGTGTTTAAATTTAAAAGCAAAACAACAACAACAAAACAACACAAACATTTCACAATATCCTGCACCACAATCCACCCCCACTGACATGAATCAACAGCCAGACACCATCCTCTCAATAAATTAAACCAAAACAATAAATAGTAAAAATACATATACACACATTACAAACACAACAGGCTCTTCCACTCCTCAAGTAAATGCAACAATCAAACTATTACATATATGTCTTGTTCTACATAACTGCTTTTCAGCTTCTACTAAATAAAAAACAAAATATTTAAAATTGATATCTAATTTTGAGTAATATTAATATCAGCAATTTATGCATTTTGACTAAAATTCCAATTCTTATACATTTTAATAACTTCATATTTAGATTATTATCTCACCAATTTTATTCTCTATTTATTGAAATGCATTAAGATTAATCAAGCCATCTTATTTTATCCCCCTCAATTTTCCCTTCAAAACTAGATTAACTTTATTGTATTTCAACATTTTTTCAATAAATATCATATGATATCTTATATTTCAATAAATATCATATGATATCTTTATATTTCCTTCTTCATCTTAGATGTTTCATCTGTCCACAGATTATATTATTACCAGCAGTTTAAACATTTTTTTCAAAAATTCAGTTCTTGCATTTTCATCTTTATATTTTCTTTTCCTTTTATTTATTTTATCAATGCACTCAATTCTATAAAAAAAAGACATTAGGTTATTTTAATTCTTCCAGAGTTCTCTTTTCATTTATCTCAGTCCAATCTCAATATTTTTCTTGTAGATCAGACCATCCTTAAAGTAACAATATGTCCATTTAATTTTAACATGTTTATCCCATCAGAAGGGGCACCAGAAGCAGTAATCTGCTTCTCTTTCCAAGCCTTGCTTAAGTAAGTTCAAAAGTCTTCATTCCTTTCAGTACTTCAAAGGGACTAAATCTTAAACTTTCTTGAAAAATTTCTTGATAAGCAAACAAGACATATTATAGTTTCATGTCACAAATGACCTGCTGGAAGCTAAATAAACTTTCAAAATTTAGGAATCATGTAAAGACCTATATCTTCCCAGTAGGTCTAGCCAGTCAGTCTTAAACATGAATTTTAAATGCATGTCCTTTATTTAATTTTTTTTGTATTTTAATATGTATTTTATAGAAATACGTTTTAATATGTGCATCTGTAATGCTTTTGCAATGTTTATGTGTTTCAATTATTCTGTAACTACCTTGAGCCATGAGAAGAGATGGATAAGAAATAAAATTTATTATTATTATTATTATTATTATTATTATTATTATTATTATTATTATTATTCCCAGACACATACGCTTTTAACTTATTAGTGTTCCATTAAATCTCTTGACTAAGTAGAAATAGTTTATTCCTATGTAGAGACTTTTAAAAAATTCCAGGATATCTTGCAGCCTTTTTGAAGGACTCGTTGATGTCTTCTTTCAATTAAAAGGAATTGGTCTAGATGGGAAGGAGAACATTTGGACTTTATGTTAGATTTTTGGAAAATGACGGCATGATCTTCTAGATCTCCAGAGATAATAGTAAGCAAAAACAAAAAAGAGATCTGTTACTGGCCAATTGTTTATAGCGGAAGTGTCACACTTGTGACCTTCAAAATGTTTGGGCCTTAAATTTCCAGAAACCCTGACCAGCTTGTCCAAAGTCAAGGAATTCTGGAAGCTGAAGTTGAAAACATCCAAAGGGCAACACGTTTGACACTACTGGTCTATAGCATCACCAAATTTAAAGGTTCATTGACCAAATTGCTTACTCAGCTTCTTTCACCTACATTTACTGAAACTTATTTTAAAGGATGTCCCATCTAGTAATAAATGTTTTTGGTTAAGAAAAATCTAATTTAAAAAAAAGCTTGGACAGGCTCTAAGGTAATAAGAAATTAAACAGAAATATCTCTCCTGCCCAGCTACACTTACCGTCCACCTTCACACGTTTCAAAGTGTCTTGGAGTTGCTCATTGGTTAGGTAGATCCCCATGCTGGACAAAAGGGAACTGACATCCTCCATAGCAACTGTATCACTTTGGCCACCTTGACATAAAGGATTAAGAATATCAGACTTTTTGAATATGATGAAGCGGATTAACTTGTCAAAAAGCACTAGCAGAATTATTAGTTTTCCACATTATCCAAAACAAGAAAAGTCCTGCAAGATGAAGTCAAACATTCATATAACCCAGCACAGTAATGGATGGTGCTCCTATGTCAGTGGTTATATTGGAGGGATGGTCAATCTGCTCCACGTTGGAAACCCCCTAGAGAGGACCCCCCCCCCCCACATCCAATCAAATCCAGTAGTTTCTGTCAGTGGCCCAGTAACTAGATTCTTATAACTTGATGTTATGGCAGGGAGCCTCTTTCAGCCCTAGTGTGAAATTCAATTTGTCTCATTCCAGTGGAACATGTGAGCAAAAGCAAAATAAGGTGAGGCACACATGTCATCAGTACAGTTTATAATAAATAAAATGCTTTGTTAAATCTTATTTCTTTTCTTACTGTAAAATAAATATCATGTTGTATCAAGGCCTTCGGGCAGTAGAAACGAATCTATGCAGCATTTCGGAAAGACAATGACTGGAACAGCGATTCGATGGATGAGACTGTTTTACTGTTTTAATTATTGTTCTACTGTTTATGGATGTATTTTAATTTGATTTATGTCTAGCTGTAATTGTATAATTGTAATTGTTTGTGCTGACATAGAATTTTGCCATTACCTATGTGGAAATCGCTTTGAGTCCCCTTCGGGGTGAGAAAAGCGGTATACAAATACTGTAAATAACTCAGAAAGTAGTGATTGGAGTTCAAAGCTCAAAAACTATTTACTGGTACATAAATGCTTCTGGACAATGATGGCCAGAACTATATCTATACAGAGCTTGGCATAATGCCTTTTTAACAGACCACAACTTTCAGAATCCATCAGCAACAATGGTTAGTGGTCATGCTAGTTTGGAGATTCTGGAAGTTGTAGTCTGAGGTCTAGTCCTAATTATTAGTTACAATTAGACCTGAAGTCCTATTGATTCTCTAGGACCATACCAAGATACCACATACATAAGATCAACTAATTCAACAGTCTGCTCCAACTATTATTTGTATTTAGGACCACAAATGTAACTTTTTCATGCCCATATCTATATGAAGCAAAATAACTCAAATATCTATTTCCACTTACTTTCAGTTTTGGAAAAGCGTTGGGTGTTTGTCAAACCAAACATGAAGTCTTTCACACTTACTGTGTCATCATCTGCAAATTAAGTAATTAATCTGATTTGAATTCAAAGTAAAGAGGCAAAACAATGGAAAGCTTTGAACAAAAAAAAGTATTTAAACCAATTATTGATTGTGTCTACTGAAGAGGGAGAGGAATTCAAAAGCCTTTTCTCTGTAGAATAAACATGAGACTTTGCCCCACATTTCAGAACTTTTTTTTTTAAAAAAAGACTTCATTTGTGGAAAAAACACAGAATTTTGCACAATAAAACCTGTTTTGTGCAGAATCACTGTACTTTGTGCAAAAAAGAAGCTGTGAAAAATATGTTATTGCACACATACAATTTTTATAGAAAAGTTTCCAAATATGAAAAATCATGGAAAATGCATAAATATTTCAGCACTATCTCAAGATGTGCTAGGACATCCTTTCTCAATAAGGCTTTTTCATATCATTTACATCCCTATCAGAAGTGGAGTAATATAAACAAGAATATAGAATATTACTTTAGCTGGACCCTCCAATTAAAACAAGCCTTCATTGTTGAATGAAGGCTAATGAAGGCTCCTCTCCCACAAATGTACCTTTTCATTGCTATCTCATCCAGTGTTTTATCATTTTATGTTGTGCATTTGACCCACCCACTGTGTTTTATTTTCCATTATGTTATTTTGTACTGTTTATTTTACTTGATTGGTTTATTTATTTTATTGTGATGTCATCTTGTTGTTTATATTTTATGTTGCTGTAATGTATTGCTGGGCTTGGTCTCATGTAAGCCAGTCCGAGTCCCCTTTAAGGAGATGGTGGCGGGGTATAAATTATTATTATTATTATTATTATTATTATTATTATTATTAATGGGTTAAAGCACAGTTTTTCAAACTCTGTGTTGTGACACGTTAGTGTGTCGACTGCAGCATGTAGGTGTGTTGTGCAAACATAACGAGAAATGAAAAGAATCTTGGATATGTATGTTATTTTCTTACAAATCATATATTTTAAAAATATAAATGAAAGGTTTTCATGACATATGTATGTCCCCATACATTTTGTTATTACAATTTATGTATGTGTTCATGGCTCTTATAAGGGGCTGGTTTTACTTCTGAAATACTTTCTTGCTAAATGATGCATGCTTGAAAAGTGTGTTACCAATATGAAATGTTTAGAAAGCTCTGAATTAAAGCCTTTGTCCATCCGTTTAGCATTTAGTTTTTTAAAGCTTGAAAACCTTACCCAAAGGATGAGAAGATGGTCTGGCTCTCAAGTCATGGTTTTAATATCTTTGTCGAATTTTGACGCATGTGCATAAATCTAATGGGCAATTTTGTTGAGAAGCCTTACCATTTTTGGAAACATACTTCAACGCCTGCTGGATTTCATCTGGAGACAAATGGAGATCCATTCTCCGTGTGATAGACTCCAGTTCTTCAATGTTTGCCTTGTCTTCTTTGATGCTGTTCATTGTTTGCATGGCTTCTTCCATTTCTGCATAGATGTAAGAAATAACACTATGAAGCATCTGAAAGAAAGAATTACTGCAAAACATGTCATGGTCCTCTCATATGACCATTAGTGATGCATTTTGTACTTACCTACAGCTGTGGAGAATCGCCTTGTGCGGGGCAAAATTTTCAGGAAATCTTTCAGGGTCACTTTTCCATCATCTGAAATGCAGAGCAGAGCAAATGTACAGTTTGAGTATATGGCTCTGGATCCAATAACACATCAACAAATACAAAAATGGTTGGGCACTTTGATATAAACGTTTAGAACCTGCAACCCAGAGGTACATACAAACTCTAGTGATGATGTAGTCTTCCTGAAGGCCTCTGAGAATCCACTGTTTCCACTGCCCTAGGAATGTTGAGGTACCCAAGGCCCAAAGACAATGCCGATTAGACATTTTTAAGACTCCAGGGCTTTCAGTATGTTTGTCAGGTATCCTGAGGGCCACCTATAGCCCAGGGCTTCTTTCACTTGAGTATTCCAAATGCAAGGGATATGTTTTCAATGAGCATCCAATACTAGTACTGAAGACCCCAGTATTGTCACATCGCATCAACTTCCTAGCAGTATAAGGCTAGCAATAGATAAGACCTAAAATCTCACTGTTAGACTGAATATTTTGAAGAGTCAAAAAGAATCATTGGTTAATAATTACAATTCTTTTAAAATTACCATCTTAGAATACACTTATTCAAAAGGCCACTGGTTTGGGGAACCAATGAATTCTGGCAACTCTATGCTTCGCACAACTTTTCATTCTCTGCTTCAGGTAGATTACCAAAAGCAGAGGGCGTAGTGTCCAGTCCAGCTGAGGACTGGAAGTTCTCATCTTGAGCTCTACAATATTACTTCACTTATACTGCAGATAAGCATTAGAAACAAAATTGTTTGTATGCTGGCACATTGGTGTCATGCAGGCATGTAGCCGGTGGGGGATGGGGGGTGGGTGGGGGGCTTGAGCGAGAAGGCCTTACTGGTGCATTATTTAATCTGTTATGTTTATTCATATCATGATCTGATCACTTTACTCAATATATCCCATATGCATGGGGGTATTGGGGTAACAATACAAAAGGTTTGCTAGGGTAGACCCTCTTTCACTCAGACTCAGCCCTCCCCCCCCCCAATCAAAATCCTGGCTACGGGCCTGATGTCATGAAAAATACAGAGAGGTTCAATCTACCCAATGCTTGCATTGGAGACAGATCACATTAAGTGTGCAACTAAAGTTCATAAAGAGATCTAGTGGAAAGTGGGATTTTTTTTAAAAAAAGCATGACAAATAGTTCCTAATAGTTAATTTAATCATGCAAAGACAGAGCACATTACTCAGGACCGTTGCAGTGAACTACTTCAAGTTGTATTTTCAAGCTGACTGTAAGAAACAATACTTTTGAATGTTCCTCCTCCTTAAGTCCATTCATGCCTAGCCATCAACCTGGTATGTTTTTTCTACTTGTATATGGGAGATGTGTAAGCTGTTCATCTAAATAAATTTACATATCTGTCTGTTTGTTTACACAGCACGGGGAAACAACTGGATAGATTTTCACCAAATTTGGGGCAGTCCAATTATTTGTTATTTATTATAGTATGTTCAGTGGCTGATAGGGAGTGGCATGATCAAGGGCAACTGAGACTAATGTGCCATGTGAGAAATATCTGAGCACCAAAAGAGACAAGCAGATATCTATCTATCTATCTATCTATCTATCTATCTATCTATCTATCTATGTTTAATCTAATTTATGTAGATTTCTTACGGTCCACTGGTATCTTCTTTTGCACTTCCTTCATTTCCTCCTTGGATAATGTGATGCCAATTGCAGTCAACACATCATTCAGCTGAGAAACCTCAAATTTATCATTATCTACTGCGTTGATGAGATTGTAGACATCATGAACAGCTGCAAAATGAAAGCAAACAGTTATGCCAAGAGATCAGTATCTCCTTTTAAAATTAAATTTGCACAAGAATACAAACACCTGATACATTGTGATCCTAACCTTGAGCCTGTGAACACCTACCTATTCAAGTATGTTTGAGGAGAACCTCACAAGCATGGTATGGTGTAGGAACTCTGAAAAAGGAGTATGATGGGAAACTAAGAGTGAAAGCAGTTTGCTTCTTGATTTTACATTGCATTTGTATCTTATTATGGATACCATATTTCAAAAGATTTGAGGAAAACACGTCACTCTGAAAATTTGGGTTAGGGGGCAGCATAAACAACTACCAAAAACAAATGCAGGTTAACAATATGGAGTCAAAAGTTGGACTCATAAAACAGAGTGCATTTGACTCAGTGATGGGTAAATATCTCAGTATACAATCAAACGAAAGCAAGCTGGTTATTTTGAGGGTCAAGCATCACGCTATATCAAGAAGGTTTTAAAGCAAAACATATTTAACGCTGGCCTCTGTTTTGTGACATAGCACGAACCTGTTCTCCCATGTGGATTAGAAGTATTTTACTGTTTACTGCAATCAGCACGTTCAAGGGCAAAGAGCAGTTAGGAGATGATTTCCAGTGGGAAATGTATAAAGGGTAATTTCTTGAATTAATATATGAATACATTTTATTGATTAGCCTATTGGCCGTATCAAAACATTTGACAAACACATTTAACACATACAGCATACAACATTTACTTGAATTAGATTTTCAGAAGTAAACATAAACCCTTTTCCATTCTGAAAATAATTTGTCTACACCATAGCCCTGAGGGTCACATGGACGGCTGGCTGGGAATTTTGTAGGACTTTGTAAAAGCTGCCCTGGGTCCCAGTTCTAGATAAAGAGGGACACATATAAAAGAAAAGAAGTGAGGAAAATTAAAGATATTGTTTCTCTTGCAAACATTGCTAGAGTAGGAAAGGAGATTTTAATTTTGTCCCTATCCCAATGGCCTGGATTAATATTTCTGTAATAAAAACAATGGTAAAGCCTTCCTAATCATAGTGGTCTTGCAGAGCAGTCCAGTTGAGAATGAAATCCCTGGGGTTGTTGACTCTTTGCCAGGACTCACACTTCCACCAAAGGGGTTCAAATCAAGGAATGTATCACCAGGACCCTGGAACCTACACTAGTGTTTTCCCAAATTTACAAACCCAGGATCCTATAGGATAGAACTATGATATAATAGCACTATAATTACGGAGTGTGAACAGGCTCCATCATACACCATCATACCAATCTGATATCACTTTGTGATGGCTCCAACCTACAGAATTTTAGGGTCTGTGATATGGGGAAGAACTGAAAAATTCTCTGCTTGCTAGTGAGCTGTAGGGCTGTTGTTTGGGAGAAGGCACTATAGAAATTCTAAATACCTTACTTAATAGCAAACCTTTCAGAATTCAACACTGGTCGATGTTTTTGCGCAGCTTTATTCTACTCTCTTTGGTCTTTATCGGTCTGTTTTGTCTAAATATGTGTTCCCAATAAACGCACAATAAACCCAATAATATCTGGAGCTTTTTGAAAGCAGATGTATTTGATCTGAATACACATGACACGAAAATGGCATACTAGGAGACTACACTCAACTAATGAGATGATTTCTGGAGGCAGTGGATTGCATCACAGTTTATTTAGATGTGCCACAGGAAGTAAATACTTACACATCAAACAAGTGGCAGGTTGTTTTTGCTACTTAATCTTTGGGACTCAGTAAAAATATTACAGTTTCCCAGTGTTTATTATTTTGTGGATATCAAGTGGTAATAACATCAATATAACACAACACAATGTGAAAAAGTCAAAAGTTGGACGAATACTTCTGCAAGGTATTGTTCCTGCCCAAGCGCTCTTGGATCGTTGACTGATCTTTAATTATTTTGACCATTTAATCTTTAATTCTTTTGACCATTTCCTAATCCTTGCCTATGGATCAGCTTGTTTGCATCTACAGACTTAATGCTTCCCACTCACCTGAGAATTCTGAGAAACGTTCAATGTCCATCACATTGACCAGAAATTCCTTTAAAGTCACTTTTCCTTTTTCTGAAAAGATAAGAACCCCAGGATTGGAAAGGGGAACCTAGGAGGCCATCCAGCTCTTGCTCATTTTCAACCAAGAAGCAGAACTTGGGCACTCAGTGAATGCCTCCACTACTGAGGTTTCCCATTACAGTTGGACATCACTATCTCCCTCTCCTTCTCCCTTGCAATTGACATATGGGCTTAATTTGCATGTGTACTACAACATAGCCATATATTATCTTTGTGTGTTTGGACATACACTTTGAACCTTAGTGTAGATGCTTTACAAACACAGAGAGGGAAATCCTTAAAATTTGGAATGGAGAAAGCAAGACATCATGAACACCATCAAATGATTGCTGTGGATTGAGGGACTTTAACAGAAAACAAGAAAAAAAGAGAAATGCTCAAATGAATAAAAGCAATACTTAATGATAGATTGGGAATTTTCTGGCATCACTAGTCTACTCATAACAGTGGCAATGTCATAAGACATGTCAGGAAAAGGCCTATATCAAGCATGGGCAAACTTTGGCCCTCCAGGTGTCTTGGACTTCAATTCCCACAATTACTAGATATTTGTGTTCTTAAATATTATTTGATTTGTAGTGTACATTGTTCTTATGGAACTGCAAATTTTCTGTATTAAAAATAAAAAGTCCTGATACTTTCAGAGAAAAAGTATAGCACTTCTGGTACTTATTGTAGCTTGACTACAAATATTTATTGATCTAGACTAAAATGTATAAATCTGAATATACCCATGTATACATTGACGGTAGGCCCTAAATCCCAAGGGGTGGGGGAGTTAAAATCAACTTTGTGGCAGCTTTACCATGAGTTGTTGCATGCCAGTGTTGGCTGATGCAACTTTGAAGTGCAATATCGTAAAGCCCCGAATGACAAGAGCAATTTAAGGGTGGCAGTCCAGCAGCGTCAAACTGTCTTTGGTGCCACTAGTCCATACGGCCACTATCCAGCCACTGTATGATAAATGAACCTAATGCTGTTTTTATAACTTTATGAGAAGAGAAGAAATAAGTATATAAGAAAGTTACATTAAATACTTTCAGTCTGTCTGAGGCCTACGATATAGAGTAGCTAACAATTTAAATATAGATAATATATGGGAATGGGAGATTTTAAGCAGACCTATTACAGATTGATGCTGCGTGCATTTGAGGAGAGGGGGAAATCAAATTTGTATAACAGTGGCTGCGATTAATGGAGGTTGAAGACTAAAGATTTATAATATTTATAAAGTTGAGAGACTAAATCACTTGATCACTTAACATTAAGATAATTGGGTACTGTTCCATTATCTGGGTAGAGGCCACAAGGGGGTGCTAGAGAGGACAGTCCATTTTTCAGGGGTGGAGGGTGGGTTGAAATAGTAAAACCACTCCCCACTGTTTTTCTGTTATTCCCCCCACCCATGTCCCCATCGTAGAAACAACCCTCAGTTATGACATGGGAAGTGAGGAGGGGGAATAACCAGTGAAAATTGGGAAACTGTTTTCCTCCTTCAACTCCCCCCCCCCCCCAATTAAAATGGACTATCCTTCTCTATCTACGCTCCCTTTTGGAGTCCGCTTGCATAATGGAACATTACCGATAATTGAAATCATATTAAAAGGGGAGATAAGTGCCAGAGAAGGAAGTACATATAAGACAAGAGGCTATCTTTGTGTCAGACGAACTGTAATTGGTCAAGTCTCTTTTGTCAATGCTTCTGACATGATCCAAAGGGTGAGGTGTCATGGAGAAAGGAACGATTTAAATGTGAACTTCATTGTATTGTATGCGTACACCTTTGTCTATCTTTTGATTACAAAGGACACACCTGCTTGCAGGTATGTTTTATAAAATTTGCTGCTTCACCAAAAAATTGTGTTCAGAATATTTATAACATTTCGTAATTTCGTAATTATGAAATTTTATGGAAGAAAATACAAAAACATATGGAAAAATGGAAGAATCAGAATATATCTTTTTTAGGCCGGATCGCAATAGTTAAAATGGTAATTTTGCCACAACTCCTATTTTTATTCCAAACCATCCCAGTAATCAGAAACAACTTTTTGTTCAAAAGATGGAATTCAGATTTAACAAAATTTATCTGGGCAAATAAGAAGCCGAGAATTAGTATGAAAATTTTAACAGATGAAAAAAAAAAAGAGGCGGTCTGGGCATGCCCGACCTCAAAATCTACTATGAGGCTTGTAATCTAGCTGCAATTAAAGAATGGGCAACACTAAAAAATAATCACATTTTAGGTCTGGAAGGTCATGATTTAAGAGCGGGGTGGCACAGTTATCTGTGGTACGACCGAAGGAAAATAGAGAAAGGCTTTAGTGACCATTTCATCAGGGCAGCCCTCATTAAAACGTGGGAGAAATATAAAACCAGATTCTTTAGATACACCCCTCTTTGGATTTCGCTAGTTGAAGCAAAACATAAAAGAGAATTGGGAGAAGAAAATTGGCCAACTTACCATCAATTATTAAAAAGAAACGAAGAAGGAATAATAATATTAAAACCCTATGAAGAACTTAAAAAGATAAATGAGAAAATTACATGGCTAACATACTTTCAAATCAGGGAGGGCTTCAGGAAGGATGAGAAATTAGGTTTTGAGCAGGAAAAGGGGACATGGGAAATTGTGATGGAAAAAAGCAAAAAATTAATAAAAATACTATACAAACAATTACTAATATGGAATACAGAAGAGGAACAAGTCAAATAATGTCAAATAAAATGGACGAAAGATTTAGGACACAATATCATGATGAGCCAATGGGAAGAAATTTGGACCAACAAAATTAAATACACTATAGCCAGTGATCTCAAGGAAAACTGGTACAAAATGTTCTTTCGATGGCATTACACGCCAGAGAAATTAGCGAAATTTAAAAAAAATAGTTCAGATAAATGCTGGAAATGTGAAAAGAAAGTAGGTACATACTTTCATCAATGGTGGGCCTGTGAAAAACTCAAAAAATACTGGAAAAAAATACACCAGGCAATTCAGAAAATATTAAAGATAAACTTCCCCCAAACACCAGAGACATATCTGTTAGGGATACTAAAAGAAACTAAAATGAACAAAAATCAAGAAAAAAAATTATTTTTATTATGCACAGCAGCCAGAATAACTTTGGCTAAGAGGTGGAAACTAAAAGAAGTACCAACACAAGAAGATTGGATTATGAAAGCCTTTGATATTATACAAATGGACAATCTATCACAAAGAATAAATGGAACAACTAAAAGAACGGACTGGACAGGCTTTAAGGAATTTATAAAAACTAAAGAAATACCAGTAATAATAGACCTGACCAAATATAAAGTGAAATGGAGGAAATTGTCAGCACCAAGGAAAAGGAAGAAATGATCTTCGTTATTACCGAAAGGTAAAGACTCTTGGAAGACCCTGGGAAGTCAACCACGGACTGGAACGGTGGTGGGTTTTTTCTCTCTCTCTCCTCCCTCTCCCTTTCTAGCCCTCCCCTTTTTACCCAACACCCCCCTTCCTCCTCACACTACCCCTTTCTTTCCCCTGTTTGTTTGATGAAACACAAAATCAACAAAAATTATTTTTTTTAAAAAAAGAATATTTATAACAAAAAGACTTCAAAGGGGCATGTTTCTAACAACTGGCCCAGCGAAGGGGTATGCAATGTAGCCATTTATGACCTGTGTAGACGTTGCCATGGTATTCCCTGTAGTAACCTATGGATGTGAGAGCTGGACCTTAGGGAAGGCTGAGCGAAGGAAGATAGATGCTTTTGAACTGTGGTGTTGGAGGAAAGTTCTGAGAGTGCCTTGGACTGCGAGAAGATCCAACCAGTCCATCCTCCAGGAAATAAAGCCCGACTGCTCATTGGAGGGAAGGATACTAGAGACAAAGTTGAAGTACTTTGGCCACATCATGAGGAGACAGCAAAGCCTAGAGAAGACAATTATGCTGGGGAAAGTGGAAGGTAAAAGGAAGAGGGGCCGACCAAGGGCAAGATGGATGGATGGATGGCATCCTTGAAGTGACTGGACTGACCTTGAAGGAGCTGGGGGTGGTGACATCCGACAGGGAGCTCTGGCGTGGGCTGGTCCATGAGGTCACGAAGAGTCGGAGATGGCTGAACGAATGAACAACAAGCAAGACGTTTTGGGGCCAAAATCATAGATTTTGATATGACCCAAGGATGTCAAGGGTCATATTATGTAGAGGGGAAAATGTCACTGCTGCCATTTCTTTACTTAGATATTCAAAAAGGCCTGAAGTGGAATTATGGCAGAGGGAGTAGAGAATTTCTAAGTTGCCTTTTATCATTCCAACCAGAGAAGGGGATGGATCTTTTCCTGCTAAGAGTTAGGGTACAGTACCCACATTGACTGATGAGCTGATTTTTAAACTACATTTTCTAGACTTATATTTAAGGAGGTTTATGTCCCACTTGTTTCCCAAAGTGTAGTCTTAGGATCTGGTATTTGCCTTTCCACCTGCAACTGATAGAGTCTCACCCAACAATTAATTCTGTTCATCAGCCCTCTCTTTCCCTTAAATTGCTCCACTTTTATAATCAAATCCAACAGGGCTCAAGAGAATTGCATAAGGACTTGGGGGTTGCATGCAGCTTGAGGACTATATCTTCCCCAACCCAGCTGTAAGGGGATCAGAGAGAAAACAGTAGCAGCACTCACCATCTACAGAGGTGCCTTCCAAGGCCTTCTGGAACTCCATTTTATTCAAATATATACCCAAACAATGCAGCATGGACTCTAGTTCTCCAACATCAACTTTTTCACCCTTAAGCTTGGTGAAGGCATGGATATTAGAGTGATGTTCTGCCACAGAAGATATTAAACAAGGACCATAAGCACAGAATAATCCTGATCCAGGAATGAAACATATGTTTGATAGGTCACACCTTGGACAATTGAGCAACACATTGAAGATTTCAGAACTCTAACAAAACTCTCAAAATTTTATTATAAATGGCAGTTCCTAATTGGTTCTATCATAAAAATCACCAATAATGAAATAATAATTAAATTTTGAAAGTTTTGTTAGAGTTCTGAAATTTTCACCACCAGAACTTTAGTTTTGTAAGTACTTTAGAACCATTTAGAACCATAGATTGACCAGGCCTATCTATCTATCTATCTATCTATCTATCTATCTATCTATCTATCTATCTATCTATCTATCCAGAACTCTCATTAAAATAAATCAGATCACATAAAATTATTTGGGTTCTGCATTTTTGGGACAGGGAATAATGGAGGGAATCTAGAAACAGAACTTTTTCCCCTATAGCTCTCTGACATTCCTAATATAGGCATCAGATGTCTTGGAAACTACACATGCTCCTAGGATTACATATCTACCACTACAACAGCAATAGAAATACCACAATTTAAAGATCAGAAGCATTGGAAGAGGGCTGGGATCACAAAGTGGGGCGGGGGGGGGGGGGCGGGGGCGCGGCAGACTGAAACCTTGCATATATGATTGGCCCTATCTGGTCACAAAAATCATTAAGACCATTTTCAAAATATTTTTGAAAAAAATTGTGATTGCCAAATCTAATTCAACTTTACACCTCCAATAAACATCTTCGAAGATACCAAATATTTAGAAGCATTTAAATTATAATCACATTACTCCTTAAATACAGCTGCAAAGCTGTGCTTTGCATTTTTGAAACAGCTGCAGTAGAACAACATCCAAGTATACATTAACTTAAATTGAAATGCTAATGTATACATTGATTCCGGTCATGAAAACCTTCGACAACACATGTAATGGAAATGTGCTTTGTAGGTTGGGTAGGAAAATGTCCACTTTGGTAAAATTTGTATTTGTGTATTATATAAGTACACATCTATTTATTTATTTATTTACGCCCAAAGGCAACTCAGGGCAGGTCTCAAAGCATATATGCATGGTCTCAAAATGTTCGGCATCCACCCAGTATTACCCGTCAAAGTCAGGGAGTTTTGCTCTGTAGATATATGTTTCTTGCTAAAAGCTCACCCATAGAATCTATGAAGCGTGGCATCATGGAGAGGGTCATTAGGAAGTCTTTCAGGTTTATTGTTCCATTACCTAGGAAGAAAAGATTACACAGGAAAGATCAGTTGAAATATAAACAACATAATTATCTTTTATTTATCCATCTATATCCATGCTGTATGTTATTGTTATTGTTTATTGCTTATTGTGTATTTTTTGTTTTTGAGTTTTATTTATTTTATTTTAACTGTTTGTATTGATCATTTGTTATTGCCTTGTTTATTGATGTGCTGTGGGCTTGGCCTCATGTAAGCCTCACCGAGTCCCTTGGGGAGATGGTAGCGGGGTACAAATAACGTGTATTTATTTATTTATTTATTTATTATAATAAAAGTGAAAGTATGCATGTATATATGTCGCTGGAGCTCACACTTACCCCTTGTTTACCTATATCTTTAGCAACTGTTCAGTGAAGATTCCTCTTTTTGCTGGTTACACCAAGCTGCCAGCCATTAATTAATCAATTAATCCATTAGAGATGACATCTCAAAATCAAACCAAAATGGTGGCAATGATTCTGTGGGCCTGTCCACACAGCCACATAACCCAGAATATCAAGGCAAATAATCCACAATTTCAGCTTTGAACTGAGTTATCTGAGTCCACATGGCCATATAATCCAGTTCAATGTGGATTTTTACACAACTGTGTGGAAGGGGCCTCCCTCTCAGTGTCAAGGGGAAACCATTTCTCCATTCCTACTCTGCTATTATCCAGGCTCTACACATTTTCAACAAAATGATTTTGGGAAGGTTGCAAGGCAAGGGATGTTTGATATATGTTTTTCTTCCTTTTTGATTCAGCTTTATATTTTATTACTCCTTTGAAGAAGATCTCAGTGTTCACAATGCTATGAATAAGGTTGTGTCCATCTTAATGAATCCAGTGAAACATTAGCTATTCTATTCTGGGCCTACTCTGTTGTAGTTCAGCGTGTTGGTCGAGTTGCTACTCCTGGTAGCAGGGAGAACGGGTCTACTTTGGAGTCGGAGGGAGAACAGCAGCGTCAGCGCATTAGGGAAATCATTATGGCTCCAAGTGATACTGACACGTTTCCAGGCTTCTCCGATTGTGAGATGGGGGGTGGGGAAGTAAGCAGAAGTATAAAAAGGGCTGCTCGTGAGCCAGAGTCTGAGGGGGAATTACATGGGAAGCGTATTCGGGAAATACTTTGTGCACCAACAGAGGATGAAGATTTCCTTGGGTTTGAAGTGAGTTCTGGGTCTGGGAGTGATATGGAAGAAGGGGAGGAATTAGATTGGATCTGTGTGCAACACATAAGGGACATCTGTAACCAACCCACCTTTAGTGAGGAGTTTGAGGGGTTCACTGGGGATTGGCAGCCAGGGGGTTCTTGGCAGGATCTGAACCCTGACAATCGTAGGCAGAGGTGGAGGGATGGGCACTCAGCTGCAGGTTTGGGGGCAGCTGAGAGTGATGACGAGAGGGTGGGGAGCTCATCAAGCTCTGAGGAAGAACTTTGAGATAAAAGGGGGTTCAGTTTGGACTATACTTCGCAGAAGGCAAAGTGTCTTTATAGGACATAATTCTTTGTGTTGCCAACTTTCAACCTTGGGTCCTGGGCTACAGCTCTGTGTGTTCCTGTTCTCCTGTTTCCTCGTGATTCCAGCATTCCAGCCTTGTTTACCAACGGATTGACCACGGACCGGTTTGACTACGCTTTTGGCTTTTCTGGACTTTGAACTTTAATATCTTTGTGACTGAAACATTTCTTAGTTTTCAAACCACGCTTTTCCTGCTTCTATGACTGTGTTTTGATACCATTTCGATTTTCAAGCAATTTGCTTCAGTTTTTGTTTAACCTGGATTATAAAGCAGCATTATAATCCGGATTATATTTTTGTTTCTTGTAACGACTTCTTTTTGATGCCAAATCACTCCTGAGACCCTTAGCACTGAAGTTAAGTGCTTTGCAGGTCCATTTGTATGCAATAAAGCTGTGTTTGAACCTTTATTTTGTGTCTGGCATTGTTTAAGGCTTCTGGGTCCTGACATACTCTGTGAGTAAAACTGGATTTGAACCATAAAAGAAGAAGAAGAAGAACTTTATTTTTCTACCCCGCTTCCATCTACCCGAATGGACTTGGGGCGGCTTACATGGGGCCAAGCCCAAGGCAACATACAATTAAAAACAGAACAATAACAAATTAAAATAGGACAAAACAGCATAAACAATAATAAACAAACATCAAAAGCAACAGCAGACTAATTTTGGAGGGAGGAGAGGAGGAGGCCACTATGCGAACTGGTTAAAGGATATGGTGGTTCAATAAGGTGGATAGAAATGTATAGTAGCATAGGAAATACCATCAAAACAGAGCGATTAAACAGGATCAATTTGGCTTAATTGATATAGTAATGTATAATTGATATAAATATAGTAATGTAATATAGGAATTCAGATTCAAGTCATGATTCAGGTCATAATACAGGTCATCTGTCACAGGAGTCGTCAACTGAATGCACGATGAAACATCCACATCTTTAATTGCTGAAAACATAAAACCATAGTGTTTCTTCCACCACCTAACAGAGACAGAGTATGTAAAACTGAAATACACACTAAGCTGCCACAACCAACAGTACTTACTATCTACATCAACAGTATTCAGAACTTCCTGGAACTCTTTATCTGACAAATGGATTCCCAAATTATCCAGTGCTGTGAGCAGTTTATCAGTATGCAGCTGGTTGTCACATGTTGCACCAATGGTCTTGATGGCACGCTGCAAAACTGGAGAAGTACAAGATAATGAGTCACGATTCATTCTGATACTGAGTTAACAACATTAGACCTTTGTGGGATTTTCAGCCATGTAGTCTTCATTCTGTGTGGCGGTGGCCTCCTCCTCCTCGCCGCCTCTGCTACTGCCAGGCTGGGTTGAGGCCTCAGATCAAGCCTCAGCCTATTCTGGCAGTGCCATCAACCTTGCCCAAGGGGCCTCCAAGGCAGGGAGCAGGGAGCTTTGGTTGTTAAGCTAAGATTAAGAAGAGGTTTCTTTGACTATACCTTCGAGTTCGGCAAAATCCTCAGTTTCACCCAGCGCTAATAAAAATTCTTTGAAATCGATTTTGCCACGTGCTGTAAAAATACAAATAATAACAACAAATGTTTGATGTGCAGGGCAGTTTTAGGACAGAGAAAGATGCAACATGAGATTTGGGTGAATGGCACAAGCAATGGGTGAATTTGGGTGAATGGCACGTGCAAAAAATGGACGAAGCAAAACAAAAAATTAGAAGGGAACTGTAAGATGTTTTACTCACCATCAGTTTTGGCTGCTTTGACTACTTCTTTGAAAACTGTATTAGGTAAGTGCACTCCCATACCCTCCAGAGTTTTCTCCAGCTCTTTAACAGTCATCTTCTCTGTTTTTATTTTTTCCACAACCTTCATGGCATTTTGAAGCGCTGAAGAACATGAATTGTGAGAAGGAAAAGGAGGCTAAAATATGTTTCCCTCCAATGAAGCTATTCCTCTGAGGCCCCTTCCACACAGCTGAATAAAATCCAACATTTTCTGCTTTGAATTGGAATATATGGTAGTGTGGACTTTTCCACACAGCCCTATAACCCAGAATATCACGGCAGAAAATTCCACGATATCTGTTTTGAACTGGGTTATCTGAGTCCACACTACCATATGTTCCAGTTGAAAGCAGATAATATGGAATTCTATTCAGCTGTGTGGAAGGGACCCCAGAATGCAATCTATTGGCAATCACTGCTCTACTGTTTTCAGAACAAGCTTCTTCCCACTTGTGGTTGCTAGTGGATTGCTAAAAGTATGAAAATCAATGCTTAGCAAAATCTTAGAACTAATATCAGTAGATTAATAATATTTGCAGTGATTCAGGGAAGACATTTTTGTCAGTTCCTTTGAGATGTAGATGTAATATTAGGCAAAGAGTAAAAACTGGATCATCATTCACATAAGCTGAAAGAATTACAGTCCAAATGGTCTGTGAGTTTGGAGCATCCTTTCCCTCTTCTTTCCATTATCCTGGACAGAGTCAATCAGCATATGACTCTAGGGCACAGGCCACATGTGTTATCATATGTATGCCATTTGTGTGTGTGTGTGTTTGTATGTATCTTCAAATCCTGTGTTGCCTTCCAGCAGTCCCATGAATTTCCAAGGGTTTTCCTAAGCAAGGAAGGGCCCTTACAAACCGCTATATAACCCAGAATGTCAAGGCAGAAAATCCCACAACATCTGCTTTAAACTGCCATACACTTGAGATGCTTCCATAACACTTGAGATGCTCACCTCTGAGTTTAGAAAAGCGCGGAGCATTGGATAAAATTGTCAAGACTTCTGTCCCATCCAGTTTCCCAGATTCTTCAGCAAACCATAAGGAATAATGAAAAAATACATGTAAATAATACTGTATCTTAAATACATACATTATCCATTAAGAGTGCATGGCAATTATCCCTGTGTTTGTCATACAAAGTAGGCAAGGATTGGCACAAGCCTGAAAACAAATTCAAGTTGATTCTGCTCCCTCCCATCCATTCTCCCGTTTAAAAGTAAAGGAAATGTACGGCCGAACCAGTTTTAATAGTGTCTTGATGTATTGTCACTGTTGTTATTTTGCTTAATTGTTTTGATTTGCTTTGTTTATTATTGTGTTATGTTTCTATTGTATTATGTTTTGAGGCTTCGGCCTGTGTAAGCCGCATCGAGTCCTTCGGGAGATGCTAGCGGGGTACAAATAAAGATAATAATAATAATAATAATAATAATAATAATAATAATAATACCACCTAGCAGGGGAAAGGATAAGGAACACCTGGAGTAGTTGAAAGTGCACCTAGTTCTCAGAAAAGCAACATGTTCTGGTACTACTTCTCTATTCTGTCTCTAAGGGAAACTGACACTGCCCCAGCCATGATGATCTGTCGGGGAGTAGCAACCAATAGTGAAAGGACCAAGGCAGTGACATCTCCGGCCCACCTCCTGTTTGGGTATCAGCCAGCATGCAACGACTTAAATCAAGAAATAGTTTTCTAAGATCTACAGAGACACTCGCTGGAACACCTCAGCAAGCGAGAGTCCAAAAGTGGCAGGCTCAAACCCAGAACCTCAGTCAATGGCTGATACCAAATGAGAGACTCCCCCCTGGGCACACAGAAACTGGGCGACTTGGAAGGTGCTGAACAGACTGCGCTCTGGCACCACGAGATGCAGAGCCAACCTTAAGAAATGGGGCCACAAAGTGGAATCCACAGCATGCGAGTGTGGAGAAGACCAAACCACAGACCACCTACTGCAATGCAACCTGAGCCCTGCCACATCCACAAGACCTTTTTGCAGCAACACCAGAGGCACTCCAAGTGGCCAGCTACTGGTCAAAAGACATTTAATAGAATACCAAGCCTGCAAACTTTGTGGTTTGTTTGTTTGTTTGTTTGTTTTTAATGCAATACAACTGTTTTGGTTGCTCCTGACATGATAAATAAATAAATAAATAATGGGCATGTGCAATCCATGTTTATAAATGTTCTAAAGTACTTACAAAACTAAAGTTCTGGTTGTGAAAACTAGGGGGCGCTGGTGCTTTGCTTCTACAGTGTTGCTAAAGTTCTGGTGGTGAAAATTTCAGAACTCTAACAAAACTTTCAAAATTTCATTATTATTTCATTATTTGTAATTTTTATGACAGAACCTATTAGGAACTGCCATTTATAATGAAATTTTGAAAGTTGTGTTAGAGTTCTGAAAGTTTAGATTATTGACCATGCTGGAATTATTTAATAAAAACCTTACCATCAACAGAAACTAATGCCATAACTGCCTGAAGTTCTTCAGGGGAGAGTTGGATCCCCAAGCCTTCCAGAACAAGTGGTAAGTCTTCCTTTTTAATCTTCTCTTTGCAAGTCTTGTTCATCACATTGAAAGCATTCTGTAAAGCTACAGAAAAGAAAGTATGGTATAAAGCAGTGGTTTCCAACCTGTGGTCTGTGGAACACCAGTATCCCCAAGAAATAAAATATGATCCGCAGTCTCACCGTTCCTACACCATTACTACACCATTGCAAAGAGAACAACTGGTCATGCGAAACCCTCTTATAGTGCTGAGGCAATGGGATGTTGGGAGGAGAGAGGCTGGCTATCCACAAAAGGGGTAACAAGCCTCCTAACTGCTGCTTCTCCTCCTCCTCCCTTCCCCTGAGCGGAGCCATTCTATGTGGTACCTGGAAGCGGGGGTGCATTAGTATTTTCATTTTTAGGCCTCTTCCTGGGGTTATTTGGGGTGCTGATTCAAAAAACTGCAATGGGCAGACCACATCAGCTCTAGATTACTAAGTATGGTTTTTTATGGGCAAGCAGGTGGCGGCTACTGGATGGGATATGCTCTATATCAGAAACTAGAGCTGATATGGTCTATCCAATGCAATTTTCTGAATCAGCACCCCAAATAACCAAACTGAACATGAAGTTGACCTAAAACTGATTTGTAACCCTTTTGGTACTAATGTTGGAGAGTGGTTCCTGGTCAAAGTGGCACCTGGTCTCATTCAAATCATTTGTTGCTCAAGAACTACACTGTAGCATTCCAGAAGTAGTAGTTTTAGGATGGAGAGGCAGCCTATCCACATCTCATCATACATTAGTTTTGTTGTCATCGTTTTTTAAGAGTGCAATATATACTTGTATGTAAGTCAACCTAGCGTATAAATCAAGGTATAAATCAGATTTGGGGAGGGCAAATTATGGAGTGTATATGACATGGAGAAAAATCTAGGGTCATTCCATGGAGAAGGGAGACATCAGTCAGAAGAATTTATTTATTTATTTACTATATTTATTTACTATATTTATATACCGCTTTTCTCAGCCCTCAGGTGACTCAAAGCGGTTTACAGTAGCAAAATTCAATGCTCAAAACATCATAAAACAACTAGACAATTAAAACAATGGCATAAATATACAATCATAACAAAATCCATAAAGCATAACTCATTAACGTCTCTTAATTAAAAACAAGATCCAATCTTATCATCCAATCATTCCATATTCCTATGTTTGTTACACTGCCTTTCCAAATGCCTGCTCAAACAACCAGGTCTTCACTTTCTTCCAAAATGCTAACAAAGAAGGGGCCGATCTAATGTCTCTAGGAAGGGCGTTTCACAGTCAAGGGGCCACCATTGAGAAGGCCCTGTTTCCCGTCCCAACATATTTTCATTCTTTGAAAAAAGTTAACATCCAGTACTTAGATTGATCCATAGGTAAGTTGACACCAGTTTGTGTGTGTCTTTTTTTAAACTAAAATTTCTAGACTTCTATATTAGTATATATAGTATTCATATGATTGGCTGAGCTACTATTTCTACACAAAGAAGTCCTGAAATTGCAGATACGCCTCTTTTGCACCCCAAGTACTTCAATAAACTGTGACATGAATCTACACGTGACAAATTTACACAGTATAGCAATGCAATTGCATTTGCATTAAAGTACATAGCATCACTTCTCCCTGATATTTCACTCTGCAATAGTGGTCTTACCATGAAATTCCGCAAAGGACTGGATGCCAGTCATAGCCATCATGACGTCTTTAAAACCTACTGTTCCATCTCCTATAAGGAAGACAATGGCAGAGAGGCTGAATGGAAGAAACCATATATATGCATAAGAAATTTGGAGTGCATGCCTGGAATGGCCTTCCAAGATGAAGGATTTTGATTTAAAATATCTTATATTAAAGACACTTATGGTCCACAGGTTAGAGAGGTAATAAGAATGCTTAGTATTTGTAAGCTTGAGAGTGCAACCCTAAATTCACTTACTAAGGAGCATCATCAGATATTATGGGATTTATATCAGCACAAACATTCAGAGGATCATGCTGCTAGAATGTTCACAATAGTGCACATATAATGTTTCAGGAATTGAAAGAATAATTATGTAATAGAGGTTGATGTTATTGTTAATTACTTCCACATTGCAAAACTGGGAGAAAGATGTCTAAATTCCAAATAATGATGGGATTGGAAGTCTAGTCTCCCCAGTTCAAACATTTAGTACCATTACAGAAAGTGCTGTGTACATGGTGGCAAGGGGATGTGTTCATGTTAAGTAGTATATGTGCTATCTCCATGATCACATGATCCCCTTCTCTACCCCAGTGGAGTAATTTTTGTGTACCTTTCCATAATGGCCAATAGAAGTCATAATAGTTAAACCACATTTAATAATACCTGGAACATTAGTGTCTAAACAAATGCTTGTAATCTCACCTGAGACTGTAATCGAGTCCTTCAGTTGTTCGAGCTCCTCTGGAGTCAAATTGATACCCATAGTAATCAAAGTTTTTGGTAGCTCATCTGTGTGGATTTGGT